>BCGR01000002.1:61306-122012 GCA_001599375.1 Phoma herbarum
TGCCAACGCGGCCGGGAGCTCGGACCTTTTACTTCAACGGTTAACCTACGAAAGTTCAGCACTCGCCGTCTGTCTCATCAACCTTTCCTATATGTGCTGCGACACTGTGTACCTGTTCCGTGCTGTACTTGTATTCTTCGTGCGTAAAACGACTTGCAGGCCTCATCAGCACTGGAGCGTAATACTGCAACCCAGACGTGCCCAGTTACTTCTGCATTTGAAACACAGACTTGCACCTGTTCAGAGTTCCATCTAAACGTATCGCATGTGCTTCTGGTCTTCCTGGGGTYAGTGTCAGCCAAGCTTCTGACATGATGCGAACATTTAGCGGTCTCTTATGGCTRATGTCGCGCGTTCTACTCCTGACTCAAGCCGCACTTCGTTATCGAGGGGACGGATGGGTACTCCTTAAATGCGCGTGATGGATAGATTGACGATTTGGCGTTAATTAGTGTAGCGCTCGCCGATCAACAACACAGCTCGGCTTAGCACCACCTACCCTCCCCTGCGACATCTTCAGTTACCAGCTTGCGGTGCATCGTGCATCAGCTAAGCGATTTACCTGCACTTATAGCACGAGGAACACTCACTCCATATCCAATCTTGTTCCTCAGAGCACTCAAAATCAAATCATAGAGATAGAAAGCGTTCTCTCGTCCGGCGTGCGCCCTCAGAGAGTGGGCTCGACAAGAAGCACTCACTTTTTATTGCAGGAAACCCCCCCCTGCTGGCAATCTCCGCCAAAAGACTACGCCCGGCAACATCTGATGAGTGACCACAGATGCCTTTTTGAGGCTTCATGACACTCTCGAGTACTAATTGCCAGCTGCGTTAGGAGTCGAAACTGCTCGACATGATCCGTCAGCTCAATCGCTCGGCGGTAGGACGCCATGACGAGACAGGGTGTCCATAGATGCAGTGATCGTGCGTGTGAACAAGACTTCGGTGGAATTGAACGTTGAGAGTGCAGCGCTCAACCTTCCCAGTCCACTTGTCGAGCTTTTGCAGGATTGCCAAAGACGACGCAGTTTGCTGGGATATCCTGCGCACGCACGGTCAGCGTTCTTCTGTTGTTTCGTTGGATTGCAAAATGACCCACGCCCTGTCATCGCAAGCCCAAATGGGGAAAAGGACGGGGTTTACTTGCCTGAACAACAACGGACCCAGCACGCACAATCACGTTATCACCGATGCAAACSCCTGCTCCGATGATGCATCCGTCACCGATGTACACGTTTTCGCCTATGCAGACCTCGCGAGCAGTCTCTGTACGCTCGCTTCTCTCCAGTGGCCTTGCCTCAGTGGGTTGCTTAAGCGTCGAGATGATCACGCGAGCACCAATTGTCGTATCCCTTCCAATAACGATCCTGCCAGAGTCGAGCAGTTGACARTCAGGCCCTATGACAGCATTGTCTCCGATAGAAAGGTTGTAGCCATACTCGCAGTGAAACGGCGCGGACGCATTGATCTCATGACCCAGATGACCGGTGACCTGGCGTTTACCAGTGCGAGGGTAGATCCACTCAGCCGCAACAATTCGCTCGAAGAGCCACGCAGGATCATCAGAGTCCTCTTGCACAGCTGTATTGAAGCGAAACGATGCCTGCGAGGAAAGTTTACGCTCGTCAACAAGCTGTGCAGAGTATAGCAAAAACGGTTTCCCTGACAGCATCTTGTCCTTCTCGCTCCTCGGAGGCAAGCATGGCTGCGCGTTGTGGAACAACGATGTTGCCGGCGGTGCAGCTATCAGAGAAGCTATTGACGGCAGGACACGAGCCGTGTGATGATTATCATCATCGGGTGACCTTGCATCAGACAGAGCTGGGGGTTTCCGCTGTGCGTACTGCGTAAACTGTGTCGTTGCTGATGGGGGCCTCGGTATTGTCTGGCTCACGCTCTGTGGTGTATGACCACCTGTAAAAGGACTGTATGATCTTGGTGGAGCCAGCGGTTGATGCGCATGATGTTGTGATTCGTCGATGCAGGGCTCGTACCAAAGGCTTGGTGTTCTGACGGTGAAAGTCAACACATGTTTCGAAACGTCTAGGATTTGAATCTTACAATGGCTTGCGGCCGTGCTTGTCAGTGCAGACAGGCCCGTCTCGGGATGTTGTAATCCCACTGGATGCTATGGGCTCTGCGTAGACCTTCTGACTCGGTCCACACTGCGGGCTGTGTATGACGTTACAGACCGGACACCGAACGATATGGGCAGGACCTTCTGTAGAGGGCATCTGCTGTTGCGGCCGCGGTGCTGGCCGAGTGTGCGCAGGGTTATTTATCGACCACGGGATCTCTTTAGTGTAGCCTGCACATTCAAAGTTACCGCGTATGCAGTTTCCGCATGTTGGCTTAGCTTCGTCGCATTTCTTCTTGCGCTTTCGGCAGGTTCCACAACCCGTCCTGCTTCGACTGGCGAATTGTCGTCTGTTCACGACCCGTTTGTGATTGGAACACTGATTTGCTCCAGTGTTGTGAGAGGCGCTTCTATTACGTTCGCTAGGAGTGCCTTTACACCCTATAGACAGGTTCGTGTGTGGAGGCTCCAGCGTGCTTGGCCTATGTCCTTGATCTCGTTCGCAGTCCCGAACATCGGCATTCGACCGATGCTCAGGAGGAGTGACCTCTCCTGCAGGCAGAACTCGCTGGCAGGACTTCGAGGCTGTTCCATGCTCAAAGGATGCCATTAGAGATGGTCCGGCTAGCACAGCCCCTTTCCCCAAGGATCGGCATAAGTGTGTAGTCTGTGTTGAGTGCGATCGTTTCCTCTTGAACGGAGTTCCATGAAGCTTGTCGACAGCCGATGTGGTAGGATCAGTGGAGTTACTGACTGGGTGGAAGCCGGGATCACTTGGAACACGCTCCCAAGCCTTCACGCACTCTGGTCCAGTCAAGCTATGTGACGAGGGTGAAGATCCTTCATTCGTAGCAGTAAAGGCAGGCGTGGAGTGCTTGTCGAGTGTGTGGCTCGGCGGATGCAGACGTTGGCCGTTTGATGGCATGCGCAGCACGGCAGACATAGTGCCGGTCTCCAGGCGGGRATGGGAAGAGAAAGAATCTAAGAAAATCAACACGAGCTATTCATCGAGCTCCTGCCAAAGACGTTGGACAGGGAAGTGTTCCGATGGATGGTTGTGCGACAAGATGGTGTTCCGCGATCCCATCACGCAAGAGGGAGCTCTTGTGCTACCAGTGTTGATAGCGCTGAAATATTGGTCCAACGGCACAGGACGGCCAATGCTAACTTRTGAGATTGGYAGCTTCTTCGGTGATGACAGTCGGCGATGTATGTAACGTGATATCCAGGTGTTTGAGCTGTGCGRTATATGTCCTGGCGACGCTGCGATGTGTGACCGTTGTGTTGTTGTTCTGGAGCAGCGCCACCCGCGGCGGCCAGGGCAATGCCCAGGATGATAAGGCTGGAGGATTATTGTCATGAATCAGAGCGGCATCTGGACGTACGGCGCAGCAGTCGGCGGACGAGTCATTGAAACGTTTGCTGGCGCACAGGCTGTCCTACCTGCTCACAGGCGTAGAGCAGGCGTGTTGAGCCATCGCTGCGCGATTTCCTCAGACGGGATCGGGCTACCCAATCCCCGAGGCTGGGTGCCATGGTAGACGGTCAATACAATTGGCTGTTCATATCGGCCATCTACTGATGCACTTTGTGTCTGTGCGCGCGTCGCGGTGCTCGCTTGCCGCCGACGTTTTGAGACGTCCCAACGCGGCAATCGTTCGTGGACCCAGAAACGCACCCACATCTGTTTTCACTTCATTAACCGTTTCCACAGTACTTCTCATAACAACACCGTACCTCTGCGCTCACAGAGGCGCCTCGTCTTTCGTAGTCAAGCGCGAGAGTGCTTGGTGCAGAAGAACATGAAGCGAGGGCAGAACCCACATTTTCGTATAGGAGAGAGGAGATTAAAGCGGCACGGCCATCGTTGCCGCACCTCTTGCTAATGCGCGCACAAGCCTGCGGCTCGGTCTTGGCCCCTATTGGATGTTTCCGCTCCTCGCCCCTCTCGTACAATGTGTAGCGCAACACCGCACTCCTGGCTCCTGGAACCCTGACAGTGATTACCTTGATCATCTGTGTCATATAGCTCTTGAGCTTTGTGAATCAGCTTTGTACTGCTGGAGACCTTGCTCACGATATCGTCTTGCCTGCGTCGAACACTTACTGTCTACGGGATGTGATCGCGCCCAAAGGCCCGTTCTGATACGAGAAGGAAGTAGGACTACGGCTGATTACATCCAAGCGAAGAGGGGTCCTTCGTACAGCATCACCTCTTCATCGTTAAAGCTGTTTTTGAGGCTGTCGCTTATGCTCGATGCACGCCGCGTTGACAGGCACGTGTTGCACACCGATTACTATCAGCGCAWGTCCTCGTGATAAGCAGAGTCCTTTGTCATGTATCRTTCCATCCAGATCCTGACTAAGCTAMAAACAAAGCAGTGCGAGTCAGTAGTGGGACTTGGCGCAGAGGCTATACTGCTTGCGATTATAACGTTTGTGGTTCCGCAGCGATTGGATGATCGTGCTAGGCCTATTCCTCCTCACGCGTCGGTCTCTAGCATCAGGCAGCTTCCCTGCCTTATGATCCAACGATCTCGAACGTCTCTTTCTGGCTGCGTCCATTGTGGCTTACCACATTTCTGTGACACGTGATGACAAGTGGATTATGCGGAAAGGTGATGGAAATTACACAAATGGCCGTAAGAGGTGACACTTCCCCCTCCCTTAGCTTGACGATAATGATAATCAAATCATGCTAACCTTCAATGCCTCCACGCGGAGAATATCATGGTTACCCTTGTGCTGTGCTGACGTCGGCGCTTACCCTCAGCATCTTTCTAATGGTAAGCATTGCCCTGATGACACTGAGCAACAGTATTCGCGTGTTACTACCCACTGCATCGCTGTCAGACCGGATTTCAGTGCATGATGTGTACCGTGCACAGCCTTGTCTAGCCTCGGAATCTCAGGCACGCGTCGAGCTGCTGAGGGGAGACGTATGTCGCGCTTCATCCCAAGGTATTGGCTCGAGCAGTTCAATATTTCCCAAAAGGGCTTAGTTTTGGAGTAGGGAGTGTCCACTGCCGCCATACCTGAGTAGGGGCCTCTCTCGTCACCTTGTATCGGATAGGGCACTGCACTCGCTGAGTTGTGGTGTACGGGGTGGTGGAGTATCGCAAGGCTGGGAGGTGTAGGCTTGCGGTGGGTGTTGGAGGAGCTTGCGGTTGCGGAGGGCTCGCGATTGCAGTGCTCTTGCAGTAGGTGTGGTGGGTGTCGGAGGGAGGTATTCAAGGGGAGACCCTCTTGACCCCCCTGCGCCTGCGGCGGGCTGCTCGTTATATGATGGTGGTCGGTGGTGCCGCCGGTGTATTTTTTGKAGTTRCAAGTTGCGGGGGATGACGTAGTTCGTAGAAATCTTGGTGTTCCGACGTCACCTGTAATGAGACAGATTTCTAGCCAATGRGCTTATGGACTGATTCGTCTGAACACAGTTGCGATCATAATATAAAGTCTTGGCCTATTGTGTTCCGAGCTGCTCCCACCCTCAACCCTCTGCACCGCCTGCCGAATGGACGCAACCACTACTGAAGACGATTCTGCCTGCCTAGCTTTCGCAGCGTTGCTCAGAAAATCCCCACGCATTCTGTGCCTCGTGGGTGCCGGACTCAGCGCACCATCTGGTTTAGCCACTTGGCGTGGATCCAACGGGCTTTGGAATGATATTGACACAAAACGCCTTGCTTCGTACAAAACGTTTACTGAGGATCCGGTCACTGTGTGGAGTTTTTACGGCGAGCGTTTACTTAGTTCATTGGCAGCGCACTTGACGACAGCTCCTGAACTTATTGGAACAACCTTATTGCCATAACCGCCTAAAGGTATTGCTTTCTGGGCTACCAAGGGCGGATTAGAGCAATAATCGAAAATCTGCTCGTTGGAAAGCTCTTCATGAAGCAACGGGGAGGCATGGTTGCCCGTGTCAACCGCGTCGGCATCGTTGGGTTGCTTTGTGGCCATAAAGAGTGATGCGACAATGAGTATAGCGACAGAAGTGCGACACTCTCCAGAGATGTTTTGTCCTAATATCATACAGCCCTTCGTGCGAAGAACCGGCTGTTCTCGTTCATTGGTGGAACGGAACAGCTGTAGCGCATCCGCAAGCGAGGATACGCTTGAGCCGGCCAACGCTAACGCTCGGCCGACCAATGCGCCGTTCCGGGCTGCTCTTGGCAAACCCACTTAGCTCTCTCTTAGTCGTTTCAGCGTAGAGTTGGTCTGCTCTGTCCTCAACCTAATATGTTCCTAATATGTTCGACCCAAATACTGTAATAATAAGAATAAATATATTCTAGAGAACCCTAACCTTAAGCTAATGTTCTGAATATGTTAGATAAGGGTTGGTTAGATCACGTTCACGTTGGTCAGACCACGTTCTACACCCCCACCCCCTGCTCGGGTGCCTAGCGTCTTTTACCTTATTGCTGAGTCTCTGAACGGCTGAAGACCCCTACACACACCCACTTAGTTTTGTGCACATATGTACATCTGCTAGTCATTACAGGGCTTTTTAGGGGGTTTCTTAGCACCTCGCACGTCCAAAATGCCTGTATGGATTGGGCTCGACAAAACAACCAGCTTCCCGACCAAGAGCTTTTCGATGTTATCAAGGAGAATATCAAAGCAGCTCCGTCAGAGGCTGTGGAACGTGATGAAATACTCCCACTTTTGGACAACATGTGTGCAGGCGGTTGGGTAGCCTTCAAAATGGATATCCTTGATGGTTTACGGGAGATTTTACCACGGCAGCAAAGCCAACAGTTGGTACGATGTACTGGCAATGTGATAATAGGAATCGTTAAACCGTTCTTTGAGAGGGAGGGCTTGAGCGATAGAACCCTGAAGAGACAGACGCAGACGATGCTCTTGATGAGAAAATTTGGCTGGAGGCTGAGAGAATTCACAGATCGAAATTGGATTAATGGCTATCTAGTGGATGGTGGGGATGTGGATGCCCAACCTCCTCAGTGCCATTCCCGACATCTCGAGAGATCCTGGTTTTCAGCATTTTATCAGTTGACAAAACAGCAGGAGACCCAGGTCCAGGCAGATGAGTGTGCGTTCAAGATGGGTAGTAGTAAATCGTGCGAACTGCAGGGCGCCATACCAAGTTCATAGGAATGAGAGCCTTAAGACATAAAGATACAGAAACGCTCTAGAGTCGAGCGCACAAAAGACGAGCTGGTTCCGTAGATCAAACGATATCAAATGCTGAATAGAGGCGCTGGAAAGTATGAACATGCAATAATGGAAGGACCTGATGGTTTTCGGTGGGTTGGCTCGAGCGGCGATCGCAATTTCCCGAAAGGGTTTAGTTTTGGAATAGGGGGTGTTCCGTGTCGCCATACCTGAGTAGGGTTCCTGATTCTAACCAATTCTAGGGATAAATTAGGTCGACGACGCCTGGTTATCAGGTCTCAGCGTCAGGATTGGTTAGAATTGGTAGTAAGACGGCATTTCTAACGCTGACGGGACGGCGCGCAGGCAGCCTGTAGGTTCGGAGGGTGCCTGATTCTAACCTCTTCTAGGGATAAATGAGCTAGACGACGCCCTGTTCTCATGTCTCAGCTTCAGAATTGGTTCGAATTGGCGATGCTGACTGCATATCCGACGCTTACGGCACGGCGCGCAGGTAAGCATACCCTTACGAGCTTGGCGTTGGATTGTTGTTTGGCCATAATTACCCGGTCAGTCCGGGACGGCGTTGCTGAGACTCACCGGCGGCGAGCTGCCGTATGCAGCCTCTGATCCTTCCCGTGTGCAACGCGCAATCTAGATGCCTGGCCTTAAAAAACAAGGTTGGTCCTTAAAACTAGCGCCGACGGCATTTTCCAAATATTAGCAGCTCGTACGTGCCTTGCAGTTCATACCGATGATGGCAGAGCTCGACGATCAAACCGAGGCGCTGGTACAACAGCTCTACAACGCATGGAGTACCAATGCGGATCCAACCTCTTACCTGAATCTTCGCGACCAAATCCTAAGCCAACGCGAACGGGCGGATACATGCATAACAACCTTGAAGACCGTCCTTACTGTGACGTGTCCCCAGATCCCGGAGACGGAACGCTACTTCGATCCGAAATGGGAAGAATTATTCGCCCTGGCGGAGTCTATTGAGCCAAGCGCCGAGGAAGACGATGTAAACCTTGGGAAACGAAAGCGCACGTACAACGAAGTCCACAGTCTGCGTAACCTGGCTGTGGTCTCCGCGCTATGGTCACCTGGCGTGGTCCGCCACTATGGGTGGAATAGTGTGGGGCAAGGTTGTCTGCGACTTTTGAAGACTTGCGCCTTGCGGTTCCCAGACTTCGGAAAACAATTCTGCCCCTATCTTAACCGTGTCCTCCTTGACAGGCATTGCGAGGCAATCGTGTCCGGTCATCTGAAGACTCTCAGCGAGGCCCCACTACAATGCTATAGGGACCTGAACATCGTGCTCGGGGGTGGCGTTGTCCCCAACCTCGAGACCGAGGAGTTGTGGGTAACGAACTCCGATGGAGTGGTGCCTGTTGATTCAAATGGCCGTCTTTTGAAAGATGTGCGACCATATCATGTCCAACAGCACCTCTTGCGTCGCGACCGCTACGGCATGCTCGTCGCCAGGGGTGATGAGGAAGATCTTACCTTGAATGCCCATCAACAGTCCGACTTTTGGCTCACGCCTTCTGTGCATGAAGGATGCCTTGCAGATGACGACGGTCTCGGATTGACGTTCTCTTCAGCGGACATCATCACACCATCAGGGGTGGACTATCTATTGGATGGCCTTGCGTTCACTTACCAGGCCGAAACTCTGCCCTACGGTGCAAATGGTACTTCCACCATCACTTTACCCAGTAATAATGCTGTTGGCCTGGCGTCAAATCCGAGCCAAGAGCCCATTTTACCTTTCGGGGCAGATGATGCTTCCTCCATC
The DNA here is from genome assembly GCA_001599375.1 of Phoma herbarum. NCBI lineage: Eukaryota > Fungi > Ascomycota > Dothideomycetes > Pleosporales > Didymellaceae > Phoma > Phoma herbarum. The sequence continues at coordinate 70,303 of BCGR01000002.1, forward strand.
ACTTTACTAAGCGATAATGCTAATGGTCTGGCATTGAATCCGAACCAGGTTCCCATTTTATACAGTGTCTCCAGCTCGGATGTGTCTGAGCAGTATTATGCAGGAAGTGATGACGCGCCTAGCATGAGCACTGGGACGAGAAAGAACCGCAAAAGGCAGTCGCGGCAAGACAGTGTTGCCAGCCTTTCTAGACCCACAACAGCGGCACGGCTTCCAGCTAGTCCTGCGAACTCCCGTGCCCGAACTGGCGCATTTGCCAGCCAACCGAAGGAGAAGCCGACGATGGAGGACAAGTTGCGCAATAAACACAAACAGATGTTGTCCAAGTATACTGAACGGCTAAGGGAAGAAGCTATGCCAGGTTACGATCAGCGACTAGTGCGCTCCCAATGGCTCACCTCAGACACCAAATGGGCGCGAATTTGGTCGGTTGATGGATCCAAGAGTCTACTACCCGGGGCTGCCACATCGAAAGCCAATTGCGATGTTCTGTATTGTTCTGCAGATAGCATTCTTGAAGCAGCACGGTCTGGCGAAGTTTTCCAGAAGCCTGTGGTCATCAAGGAATCCTTCTCGGATGCGGGTATGCACAACTACGAACGCATGGTGTCGTTGCTCGAGGATGCTTCGAGCTCTGATGAACAGGTGGAAGTTCGATGCATCGACATAAAACAACCCATGCACGAAGCCCTCGGTAAATTCACCGCCTATCTCCGCTCGCACCATGAAAGTACGGATGGACTCTGGATGTCGACCACTCGCAGTGTCGCTAAATGTCATCGCCCGCTCTTCACCATGTTAAATCGTTTCCGGCTCTTGGAAAGTCTGTCTGAAGGTCTCCACGATGACCGCGCCAAGTCAGCGCAGTCGCCTCTGCTGAAGTATATGTCTGGCAGCTCTACCACCATCTCTTTTCCCGGTGCTTTCTCTGGTGCGTATCTCAATACCACGGCGGGTAGCTGGCAGCGTAATCTGTCTGGTGTAAAATTCTGGGTCTTTGTGCCGGTGACTGGACTGTCTTCAGACGAGCTTGCTAGCCTTGTAAATGAAGGAAACGGCTGGCTGCCGCGAGAGAAGCAGCGCTTGGTTGTACTGGAAGAGAATGATGTCCTCTTTGTTCCTCCCGGGCTGCGACTCGTGCAGGCTTGGCACACGCCGACGACTTGCTTAACCGAGGAAGGGAGGCTGTGGGATGATCTGAGTATCTTGTCAATTGTGGAGAGCATGACCCGGGGCTGCGAGGATCAGGCCATACAAGATGATTGTGCTGCACAGCAGCTCTTTCGCATGATGAACAACCTTGATCGCCTGGTTAGCGAGCAGCCCGATCGATTCAGGAGAGGCATGGCGCAGGACGAATTTATAGGTCGTTTCCGCGAAGCCTGTCAGTTATGGCTAGTTTCCTGTTCAAATAGGGGTAGAAATAATAGAGTACCATCAAGAGAGAAGGAATAGGGTTAGACTCCTACCTTGACATTGCGAGCCGGGGACACCGTCCCCATCTTACTCAGGGTCAACAAGAACACACGATCTGATCTGAATAGAACCATCATAGACCAAACTTCACAGTCATTGATCAGGTATTGGTCAATACAATATTTTGCACATCCAAGAGACCAAAAATTTCTTTCCGGGCTGACATGCATCATCAGCCAATATACCCAGCTCTTCGCAACTCACAAGATAGGTTAGCACCATCTTGCACAACAGGAATAACGTTATGGTGTCCCTGTTCAGTATTCTGCAGTTGGCAGAATTTTTAGCGGCATATAGGTCATCATTCAACGCATAGAAGAAATGTTAAGGTGTTTAGGACATGATGTACAGTTCGTGCGTCATTAGAGTCTGGCACGTCGTATCAGTGATCTAGTCATCTGCTGAAGGTTTGCCACGTCGCGGGTCGTGTCGCGTCCTGCGTCGCGAATTTTGCCGCGTCGCGTCGCGTCCCATCGTGTTGCCCCGCGATAGCGTCGCTTGGTACTGTACCGTGCCAAGTCACCAGCCGAGCCGGTTCACCGGCCGAGCCACCCCACCAACTTCAGCACCTACTTTCCACCCCCCAATAACTCAACACCACAATGACTCTACAAAGCGCCCYTGCAGAGATAAAGAAATTGAAGCCAGGCGCTTCTTTTTCGTACCGGGCACTTGCCAAAAAACACACTTGTGATCGCACTACTTTGTCAAAACACCACCAGGGTCAGAGAACCACTAGTTAATGCAGAGTCCCACCAACATCAACGTCTCCTACACCCACGCGATGAGGCAGAGCTTGTACAGTACATCAGAGGACTCACAGAGAGACACATACCACCTACGAGACAAATGATAATCAATTTTGCAACGCCTTTGTGTCGATGGGAGCCCTCATATAGCTGGGTAACACGGCTCTTAAAACGGTACCCCGACACACTTATCACGGCCTGGACCACCCCTATGGATACCGATCGTCACGACGCTGATAATAGTGAAAGACACCGTGCCTATTTTGAGCTGCTGCATACCAGAATGACGGAGTTTAATGTCCTTCCTGAGAACACATACAATATGGACGAGAAGGGATTCATGATTGGGGTGATTGGTAAGAGCAAGAGGGTCTTTGATAAGGTACTACACAAGGAGAGGCGGTTCAAACAAGCTTCTCATGATGGGAATCGGGACTGGGTCACCGTGATAGGTGCTATATGTGCCGATGGGACAACCCTACCCCCGGCAGTGATCTTTTCAGCCACCGGAAACAACATCCAAGCCAACTGGGTAAGGGAAATTGACCCAAAGAAGCACTCACTGTACGTTGGAGTGTCTCCTACAGGCTGGACGAACGATGATCTTGGTGTTGAGTGGCTTAAGAAGGTGTTTGATCCCCCTACCAAGCGGAAAGCTCGGAGAAAGTACAGGTTATTGATCCTTGATGGCCACGGCAGCCACGTGACAAGAAGATTCATCGATTACTGTGATAAGCATCGAATTCTACTGTTTATCTTCCCTCCACACGCTACCCATACACTGCAACCACTGGATGTGGCTTGCTTCAAGTCACTGAGTCAGAACTACACCAAAGAACTGGTCAAACACAATCATTTTACTGAGGGATGGATCCCACTGAACAAGGGAGACTTTATAAGCCTTTTCTGGCCTGCTTGGGTTGATACATTCACCGAAAAGTTGGTGTTGAGTGCTTTTGAATCCACCGGAATCAGCCCACCGGACGCGGACGTCATACTCGATCGATTCAAGAAACCACCACCCCTACCAACTCCTTCACCACCTGCAACACCTCCGGCACAGACTGAGCCTCAGCCTGCTCTTTCTGAACCCAATTGGTTGCGTTGCAAGTCAGATTTAAACCGTACAGTGAAGTATGGGGACGTTGAGGCAGCCAACTCAGTGATACAACAAGTGCATCAGTACCACGTGCTCAATGAGCTCAAAGATCACCAAATACAAGGCTTCAAAGACGCTGCAGAGGCCAAGACGAGACGTAATAAGAAGAAGAAAGTGCTACCACTGTCACCGCGAGACCCTAATGTGCAAGGTGGTGCTACCTTCTTTGATTCCAGTGCCGTTGCACGTGCAAACCACCGTATGAGAGTAAAGGAGAAGGAAGACCTTGAAGCTGAGGCTGCAAAGAAGACTAAGAAGCAAATTGAGTTCAACAACAAGCTTCTCAAAGCCAAACAGCAGGCAGATACTAGGAAGAAGAGGTTAGAAGACGCGGAGAAGAGGGCTCAAATGAAGGCCCAGGAACAGGCAGAAAAGGACGCTCGGAAGGCCGAGAAAGAGGCTGCAAGAGCGCTCAAAGAAGCATCCAAATTACCCAAAAAGGCAAGGAAGAAAGCCTCAGCAAAGCCGCAGTCAAAAGTAACAAAGCGTGGTGGAGGTGCTGGACGGCGTCGAGTCCCGGTGGTTCATGAGCGTTCCCCGACGTCCCCACTTCGCCAGGCAAGCAGCGGCCGCGTTATTAGGCCTACAAAAAAACTGAGATAGCCAAAAGATGCGCAGTAGTCAATAATATAATCCACCAACTTCTTTCGCAATAATAGCTATTGTACGTGGTAAAATAACCTCAACTCTATATGGGTGGTTGGGGTGATGGGGTGGCTCGGCCGGTGAACCGGCTCGGCTGGTGACTTGGCACGGTACCGAACGGACGGCAGCTCTATGGGCCCTGAATTATGATGACACCAAGCTGCTTATGCGCAGTCTCCTTTGTTAGACGTAATCACACTTGTTATGCTGTGATGACAACGTGCCAGAAGTTATAGCAGTGACATCATATGCGTATGCGTATTCGGCTGTTCCATTTGATCATCAATCTACCAAGCGGCAGCACGGACACGGAGTTGCCAACCGGAGGATGATCCGGGAAGGATGATTATGGAGATGAGGTTACGGAGAAACGCCCCAGAATGCGTCACTGTAGTGGTGACTGCAATGATTTCTGCATACACACAATTACGCGTGGCTGCTTGGTGCATTGCAGCCTGCGCCGTCCTCGACACGCCTTTAGGGTTCGAACAAAGAAAGCGATGGCCACACCGCAGTCGTAAAAGCATGCAGACAGAGCGATCGCGGAGCAACGATACAGTTGGCACAGTCTGGGCAAGGGTGACGCATGGCAATTGGTATAAGCATCTCCAGGTCGCGTAGCTTACTGTAGCAACACGCGAATGCTGCTGCTTAGCGTCATCAGAGCGGCGCTTACCATTGGAAAGAATGCTGATGGCGAGCGCCTTCGTCAGCACAGCACAAGGGTCAGCATGGTCTTCTCAGCATGGAGGTACCGATGGTCAGTATGATTTGATTGCCATAATCGTCAAGCTTAAGGAGGAAGGAGCGTTCTCTTTTACGGCCATTCATGTCGTGATCCTCAGCTTTGCGCATGATATCTGCTTGTCATTGCGTGTCGCAAAAACACCGTACACCATTAAGTTGCTGACAGAACTTGGCTTCCTGTCCGTCGAAGAGCACATCTGATCGCAAAGCAGAGAAGCTGACTATGGCAACACGCGGAGCTGATGACAGAGACAGTTGCGGAGTCATCGCATCAGTGGAGAACACAGGCCAACACGATTATGCAGCCGCTGCAGATTCCGAAACCTTCGGAGGATAACAAGGCCTCAGAATGCGGGTTTCGCTTATGACAAACGACGTAAAGAGCATGGAAAGCGTCCTTAGAAGGCTAGCAGAGCAGCCTCAGGGTTACGGAGCCCCAATAAGCACCTTAGTTAACATCATAGCCGTTGCAGTAAGCCCTACTACTGACTCACACCGTTATCCAAGCAGCTTAGCGTGGAGCTGGGTGAAGCAATACACGACAAGAACCCCGCTCGCCACAAGGCTGTGTCTCTGTACTAATCAGCATGCAACACGTGCCTAGCAGCGCTGTGTGCATCGAGCATAAGCAACAGCCTCAAACTCAGTTTAGACAATAACGATGTAAAGCTGTAAGAGGATCCCCATTCGCCTGGATGTGATAAATTGTAGCTATACTTCATTCCCAGGTCAGAACGAGCCCTTGAGCGCAATCACATCCCGTAGACAGTGCGTGTTCGAGACGGACACGATCATAAGCTTATCGTGAACAAGGTCTTCAGCAATACAAGGCAGCAGCGACAAGGTCAAGATCGGTGTAATCACTGTCAGCATTCGAGGAGCCAAGCTTGCGACGCTGGGGTAGGTTGCGGTAGACGTTACTGTCGCGCAGTGGAGTTCCACAAACGATGGTGGCGAGCAGCAGAAAGATGGCAATAGGGACCAAAGCCGAGCCGCATACGTGTGCGCGCACTAGCAAGGGTGTAAGTTGACCGTGCGGCCTTCTACCATGAAATACTACGGGCTAGAATTTCCGTTGTCGCAGTGCTGCACAAAAGACATGCCCCGCCGTTCGAACGTGACGTCGTCGACGAGCATGTCCAGCTTAACGGCGAACCGCTCTTCCGCCCTCGTCACCCAGAACCGCTCCTCCCACAGCATCTGCTCTGCCTCGGACACCATGTCCTGCACCATCTTGCAGAAGCGGCTGATGTAGATCCGCCGGCCGTGCAAGTAAAAGATCTTCTTGTCCTTCGACCAGTACGCGTTGCCCGAATTGCCAGCCGCCAGCGCGACGTACTTGCAGTAAGCCAGCAAGCTGAGCGCCTCGCTCATCGGGCTGTACGAGCCGTCCGCCAGATACTTCTCTCTGTTCAGACCTGAGCATCAGCTTCATAACGGCTAGGTGTAGTAGATAGGGCCTCTCTCGTCACCTCATAGCGGATAGGGGCCTCTCCAGTAGCCTCATCATCAATAGGTAACACACAATGGGTCGGTAAAGACCCGCTGAGGAAACAGATCTTCAGGTTTGGTGGTGGCAAGGTGGAGACTCTGCAGAAGTCCGGCGTCTTCTGTTGAATGCCGGGTATCCTTTCTCATCGAGACCGACACCTCTGCTTGTTGGCTCTAAGAAACCGACCGCCAAAAGCTACGGAACTGAGTGCAAGTTCGTGTCAAAGGCCTGGGTTCTAAAATAAGCATCCTCGTTGAGGTTGCATATATATCGCTCATTATTGACGTGGAGTGCTTGGGTCGTCCTCTGAATGGTATGAAGAGCTTGTCACATTCCGGGACGATAGACCTAACGCGCTTCTTCAGGCTTAGCTGATCACTCCGTTGGTGTCTGACAAACTACTGATTGAGTGTTACGAATGCGTGATGTGGTGTTCAAGCTTGTTGGTTGTGTTCAGACACAAGACGGGTGCTGGCAGGCTGTTCAAGCATTCTTCTCGCTCGGGGCGCAAGTGTTCCATGACGTGGATGTAAACGTTCTTACGGATCTCTGCCTTGTCCATCAATGGGAGTTCATGGGAGTCCGAGCGGTCTCACCCACCTTCAGGTAGAATCAAGAATCGTGAGGATGGTCTCTGCTTCAAGTTGCGAGGTAGGGACTTGTTGCGTTGTTCGTTTCTTGGCACGTTATGGCGTTTGCGGAATTTGTATCTGTTCGACGTCTTGTGCGGACTCTGTATCGGTCGTAAAAGTGGAGCCAAAGCCCATTTCCGCTGGAAATGCGAAGGTTCGCTGTCACGTAGGCTCCCCCTCCACCTCACCATCCACTATGTTCACCACCCGCTACAGCAGGCTGGCTGTCCAGCCTCGCCAGAATGCCGTCCCGAAATCTCCCCCTCCCCCACTCCATGATGCTGACCAAGGCTCGCACGAATTCCTCCACATCGCTTGCGCGAGTCATCCGCCATGATTTTAGCGCCTCCATGTGGAACGCCTCTTCATATTCGAAATGGACCCACAATTCGTGCGCGGGACCCTCGGTCACAATGGAGAAGCACAGCGGCGGGGAAGTAGGATGCGAATCAGTGGTCTCTTCGAGGTCTTTTAGGATACGTAGCATAGAAGCGCCACTGATGGCGGCCTGGTTCTGCGCGCTGACGAGGTTGCCATGGACGCTTAGACCCTTTGTTTCCACAATCAGGAAGGGAAAGCGCATGCCCATGAAGGCGGCGTGCGGGTCGCTTAGAATTGTAGAATCAGAGTGAAGCAATTAATATTACGGGACTGATGATGAGAGTTTTCGATAAGCAGTTTCATCTCGCTACTTGGAACTGGTGTACAGTATCGGCATCAGGTTTTATCAAGACTAATGCGCATATGGACTTTGGAGAAGGCTCGCTTCGCTTGTTAATATCAATTTACATACCTACCCGCAAGGACTGTAGTCTGAATATATATCTGTCTATCTGACCACAGTCGTCCGTAGGGTCCGGCAGCGCGTATCCCCGAGCTTGTCAGATGGGCTACGCTCAGTGTATGGATGCGGAGACACATGCAGAGAACGTCTACAAGGTAAGATTGCAACCAAGTTTTTCGCAATACGCACTTAGACAGATTCCAGGCCTCACACCACGGGAAACGGATTTCTCCCCGTTGTCTATCATGGAGCGACGGTACGTAGAGCCTTAGGTCGACAGTAGAATCTGGAACACTCGGGACACGAAGCCAGAAACCAGGACGCTCATTTGGCTGAGTAGGCGCTCCAAGTGACATTATGAAAACAGTGTCTGGGCTGAGGCTTTCGTATGTGACCTTGGCTGTGATATGTTCCATCTGAAGTGTATCCTCGGATACGCGGCGTGCACTTGGCGCACCGAACACTGAGAAGTTRAGTAGTCCGTTCCGAATTTCATTCGTCTTGGTGATCACTGGACAGTAASCAACAAGATAAATCTGCAGTTTTCGACTATGGCCATATTTGCGGATGTAATATTGCGGGCGTTGCAGGCGTTGCTGAAGTGCCATTACGTCGTTCCCGAGAAGAACCAATCCCAACCCGCAAGCTTCAAGAGCTTGCACGTCAGCCAAGTTGAAMAATAAATCACGCAGTGGGTTCAAGTAGAGCTCCCGCTCTCGAGACTCTAGRAATCTTCCGAATACCATGTCCACTTTGGCTGCATCGTATGCTGAGAGGCTTTGAAGTAGCTGTTTCCGCACAGCRTAAGGTACGAAAAGGTCAAATAGCGGCATAATGAGAGTAGATTATCCTTCGAGAAGGTGTAAAATCTTGTTACATTATAAGTGAGAGAAGGGGGCTAAGCGAGCCACAGCGAATCGAGCAGGGTTACTACGAGCGCAACACGACAACAGAATCAGCGAAGTTCCAATACTAGAGATTTTCGGCAGTTCTGGAGTCGCTCAAGGACCGTGCGAAAAAKTACGACAAGCTGATTGCGATGAAGACACTTACCTAAGTGGAAAAGTCTAAATGAACGAATAACCGCTTGAGACGCAAACAAAAGCGGATTGTTCTTAGGTGTTCATGATGTTTGTTCTTATACCTCACGAATACGAAATCACAGTCTTGCTGCTGTAGATTGCAAGAATTGGAGTGCAGTTGCAAGGATGAGTGGCCTTCAGGCTCCATTCACAGTTTAGCGCAGGGAACAACACCAATCGCGGCACAGAAACCAACAGCCGCGAAACAGAAGGATTCACTAAGTTTGTTTTTACGCAGCCACAGGGCACGGGTACTGATAGCTTTCCGATTCTCAAGGCGCCCCCGTATCGTTAAACAAGTCGTCCGCTTTACAAAGTCTATTTCTGCCATAAACAGGCCAGAGAAAAACGGTTTAGCCCCTGTGCTGGAGGAATATCCTTGCATTGATGGCTAAGCGCCGGTGTGACTGATCCTGCAGGCAAGGAGGCTGGACCATATCTACTCGAAAGGACATGGCTGCGAACAAACGCATCCTAACTCGCTTCGCCCGTATTGGACATGGGCCGTGCACGGCGCGTTGTTCAATATCCCGTTCATTTATTTCAGGGTCTATTTGCTTTTGCCTTCGCGCGCTGGTGACTGGAGACTGAGTGCTGCACCCAATATCACACGCGTAGCGACTGGTACAGTTACTGAGAAATGGCTGCACACACATCTAGCAGTAATGCAGCGTTGATAWAGCCAAARARGGCGTAGCATGGCAGCAAGAGAGTGCTGACTGTCAGCAAGGAGATGACCCCGACGCTGCTGCGTTCGTAACACTATTTCCCTCCCATCCTAGCTTGGACCCTGMAGCTTATGCGCAAGACCCGGGTTCCGTATTTGATCAGTAGGGTCCAACAACGCCTCCCAATCCTAGACAGRAACAAAGCGTCAAAATTAATGGCAAAAAGTGCTGCTCGTCGTCACAGTCTCCTGAATTTCACAGAAGGGCTCGAATAAGCAATGGTCACAAAATGTTCGAATTGCACGAAGGGCAAGCGTGTGTGCAAGGTTTGTGTGTAAAACCCAATTGGCTGAAACATGGAAAAGCAGTCTAATTGCATTTGTTTCTAGCATCCCGAAAGGCTCAACTTGTGGATGACTTGACCAGTTGCGCTACGCTCCTTCAAGCTCCTCTACTGATGACTATTAGTTAACATGAGGTCCGATACACAGAATGAGGCAGGCGCTGCAATTCAATCAACCAATTGATGGGAGCTGTCCTAGAGCTGCATGCAGTTTTTGTACTCCTGTTACTGCAGTAGCAATAACTAAGTGTACTATTTTAAGCTCCTCCTAGCTTATAAAAGAGCTTACTAATAGAAAGATTGTTTAGATAAAGAGCTTAAGGCAAGTATTATCCTGTTAGATTAGTGCGATGCTCCTAAGCTCCCTTAAGACAAAATGTTGTCCTCCCTTTCCTACACCTGCTCTCTTTATATTAGGCGCTTGTTCTCGCAAGCGTCAACTTTCTTGAATTAGCCTGTTATAGACCTGCCTAGTCTATAGGCGCTATGCAGGCTGCACTACAGCTTTAGGTTCTCCTGTAGATACTTCAGGAGCACCTTAAGAGGCTGTAATTTAATTGTTTAATCTACTAGGAGCTTGTTGTCCTATTGTAGATCTCGCTAGTGCCCTATTAGTAGGAGAGTGCACCTTCTATAGCGACGTAGCTTAATTGCTTTGTTCTAGTTCTCCTACTTGCGCATTCCTAAGTTCTAGCTTAAGTATTGCGTCTAGAGAAATTAACTCAAAGCAAGAAGCTCTTTCTACATATTTATTATGCGCCTTGTTAGCTAAACTAGGCGCTTCTATAGTTGGTGCTACATTGCTCTCTTCTACATTAGCTAGGCCAACTAATAGTAGTTTAAGCTCTAAGGCACTACCTCTAAGTTTTTGCTTAGTAGGGCATTCTTCTGTTTTCTAGTTAGGCTTGAGCAGTTTAGCAACTGCAGGAGTAGCTAGTTCTTCTGTATTCTACTTATGCAGAATGTAAACAAGCTTTATAGCGTCTTCTTAGGTAATTGTATAGTTTTTGCTATCTCTTTTGTAGAAGAGCTCCTTATTAAATGTTACATTTCTAGTTATAATTACTTAATTAAGGTTTAGGATCTATATGCGGTATATGTTAGATGCTCTATATCTAACAAGATACCTAATATAACCCCTAGGAGTGACTTTAAAGCCTCTCCTGTCTCGCCTAGCTGCGCGCTCCTTATTTAACAGGTATGCGCGACAGCTGTAGGCGTATATCCCGCTCTAATCAGGTTGTAAGTTGGCTAGCGCGCTGCTCACACGCGCAGGCTTATACTAGCAGAAGTACTAAACAAACTAGCTGTCTAAAGTCTTATTTAGTAATTGCATGTTGTAAGCTGCGCTTAGGCTTATGTTATATAGCTACGCGGCTGCTTTAACAACTTTAGGCTAGAGCTTCATAGGTAGGTTTGAGCTGCTTGCTATCTTTATAGACTTAGTAATTATCTCTTAACCTACTCTTTCTAGTCTTCTGTTTGGCTTATAGGTCTAGGGCGGCGTCTGTTTAATTAATATGCCTTAGAAGCTCGCCTATTGTTTGTATTGTGATTCCCCGCGCTATAGAAGCGTAGCACTATTATTATTAGAGTGGAGAATTGCAACTCTTAGGTTGTACTTTGTCTTAATCTATGTAACAAATATTAGGATAACTCTTATAAGCTCTAATAGCGTTTTACTTTAGAGATTAAAGCAGTGTATCTTGCCACTATATAAGTATTTTAAGACTAGTATCTACTGCTCCCTAGAGCGCCCTAGTAGCATATTAAATAGATCCTACGCTACCTAGTAGTATAGCTAAGAAGCTCTTTCTTTTAGTTGCCTAGAGATTACTTGCTTTGCATAGGTAGTTGCGCAGTGTAAGTATTTAGCGCGTTTAGTACTTTAGATGCGTATATTTCACGCGCGTGCAACAAGCGCTTAGAGAGCTTTCTAGCTAAGGTGACCTGCTCTCTAATGCCATAGAGCTTCTAAGTTAGATCTTGGGTGTGTTTCCTATAAAGAGAGGAGCTTCTTGCCTAGGACTATAGCATTTATAAGACTTAGACAATAAATAGGTACTAGCTTATATTCTACAAACATTAAATTATAAGCGTGTGTTAGGTAAGCTAGTATAATACTTTTCTAGATTATGCTAACTCTAAAAGAGCTATTAAGTTCTAGGTACTAGAGCTTCTTTGCAAATAGATAAGCTTCTAAGACAATGTTTATATAAAAACCTTCTACTACTACTACTTCCTAGAGTACAAGGTCTTTAGTAAGTTTGCCTTGTGCTCTATAGAGCATCTTAGGGAACCTTTAGGAGCCTATGCCTAGTATAGGAAATGCTTGCGTTCTAGCTTTAACTATTTATAGGGACTTAAAGCGCCTAAATAAACCTAGTTTAAGTAGGTCTACTAAGTTTACAAGATGTATTGTAGCGCTGTTGTTAAGTATTATGCTCCTAGAGAGTGGATAGGCGTTAAATAACATGCTTGTTAAGTAAACTTTAAATGCTCCTTTATTATAGAATAAGTGTAAATTAAGCAATACTACCTAAATAGTGCTAGAGTATGTTATCTTTTTCTGTAAGAACTCTGTAGTATTAGATAGAGCTTAAGCAGGTACTCCTAGTATGCTCCACCCTAAGCGTAGAAGCACTTCCTTAGTGCTCTTAAATATAGATAAGTAGAGCCTCGCTATAATATCTAATTTCTAATTTAGGGTAAGAAACACTAGTTTTCTTTTACAACTTCCTATTACAGCTGTTTCTAATCTCTAGCACTTAGAGAGTTTCTAGTTGTGCGCAGACATGCTTCCTAGAGCTAGGCATAAGCAGTTCTAGAGCTTAGTAGGTAGGTTAGACTTGCTCCTCTTCTAAGCTAGATTATTTAACTATACACTAAATATTGCAAATATGCCTAGTTAATTGTTTACTGCTTGTTTGTTGTGCTTCTCTAGAATTTGTAAGTAAGTCTTTGTAATTATTAGGAGATTAAGTACTGTTATTCCCTAGGTGTTATGTTTAATAAGTTAAATCTACATAGAGCGCGCCTAGTCTAGCGCTATCCTACTTGCAAAGGCGCGCAGAAAGTCTTTTATAGCAAGCGTCCCTATAATTTTATTAATCTTATAAGTAGTAGCTTTCTAGTACAGAGCATTCTATTCTATAATCTACTATTAGAAGTCTATTATGCTATGCTCCGCAGCACTTAGGTAAGCTCTGTACTCTGCTCTAACGCGATCCTCTGTGTTGCTGTCAATAGGAGCTATCTTAGTCTTAAGAAAGCAGATAATCCCTTGCAGAGATACTCTAGATCCCTTATTAAGGAGCGCTATTATTGCTAGCATTATAAGCTCCTTTAACACTATTGCGTTAACCTAATTCTAGATAGTCTTAACTACTTTTAATTTTTTAGGCTAGCTTGCTACAAGCGCCTTGTAATTAGCAGTCTTAATCCTTAATTGTTTTTAGATCTTGTTGTTGGTTGGTGAGGCGCGCTCCTCAAGCTGGGCGCTTATTGCCTCCTGTTTAGCGACAGACGCGAGCGTAGGAGCAGGAGGGGGTGCTCCCATAACTCCTAGAGCGTTCGGAGTAGCTGAGTTTACGAATTCCTAGACATCGTATATTGTTGCATTAACTTAGAGCTGCACATACTAGCCTGGCCAATCCGCGTGCTCTTAGAGCATCTGTTATGTTGATGGGATGCTCGCGAGCGCAGTGGAGGGAGCATATGAGTCCGTCATCGTATGCGTGGGTGAGAAGAGATAATTAATTGGAGCGGCTGAACAGAGGCCTTCAAGGCTTCCCTAGTGTGCAGAGAGAAGAAAGTGTAATTCTTTAAAACGCCAGGCTTATAACTGTGGAGGAGTAGGGAGCTTCTCAAAGCATGTTCAGGTGATCTATGAATTGGACCACTGGTTTCGTAGTAAGACCAAGTGGCTGAGTCTATATAGAGGAGCATCGGAATATAGTATCGCCTGCTCCGCCCTGTACGGGAGCTTGTGGCCGTGCGCTCACAGGCTCCGTGATCGTAAGCCTATGTGATGAGATGCTCCGTAGGACCGTATGCTCCACGACAATAAGCTAGTCATTAAGCTTGCTACGTTCTCTGTAGTATAAGTTAGGCTTGTTAACACTTATACCAGGGGTATAGGCTAAGAGGTCGTAGTCAACATCTATATTAGAGCTGCTAGAGGTAGCACGCGTTCCTGAAGTAGAACTTATCTTAGGGGTGTTCAAAGTGTTAAAGTTGTATATAGGACAAAGTCCTCTAATACAGTTTCTGTTAGTTCTTAAGAATAAGTGCTAGCTCTAGAACAGTAGGGCAAGTTATTAGACAAAGTCTAATATACAACTTAGGGGTTGGGTTTAATAGCAGGCAACAGAATTAACTAGCTATAGTATTAAGGGTTAAGATTCCAAGAAGTAACTTAATTAACAAAGTTGAACACATACTATAAGGGTTGTGTTCCTACATGCTATATACTGCAATGATTGTGTGGGCTCACTGGCTCACTGTGAGCTTCGTGAGCTGGGCTCACCGGCTCACCTCGAGCTGCGTGAGCTCGTCACGTGTGCTCCACTTGATCCTACAGATCCACCTGGCTCGAACGCCAAGGAGTGAGCTCGTCACGTGACCAGTAATTATGCTGTGCTGTAACCGTGCCGCAGGTAGCGCTGTCGTAGAATTACGGCGCTAACCTGCTGTACAATGCTGACGGGTGTCAGCAATTGGTTGGATATAAGGAGATCGTAACAACTTGTATAGAAGGCTAGGGGGCAGAGCTAATCTATTACCGCACACACACACGCTATAAGCGTCACCTAGGCATAATTGCTATCTTAAAGTAATTCTATAACTTTCTTTTTCTTCTATATATATTAGCTAAACACATACTTCATTCTAGAAATAATTCTAATTATAAAGCCCTTCTTATCTATATTATATATATGCTTAGAGTTAATCTTATACTTAGCAATCTTATGCTATAGTAAGTTGAAGTAAAACTTATATTTATTGTAGAAGTTAGTGTTATAGCAATTAGCGTCTATACCTATTAAGTACTTTAAGATAAGATGGATAGAGTGCCTGTTAATAAAGAAAGTAACCTAGCTGTCGCGCACTAGTCTCTAGATAACTACTAACGCGAAATTAGCGATTATTTCTCTTGTAGAAGGTAGATTATAAGTAGTAAGCTCCTCTATATATATTACAAGCTCTGCCTCTTGTTGTAGAGTAAGCTTTTATTGTGCAATTGCCTGCTCTTTACGCAATTGCGTCTTATGCTAGTATCTTCGCATTAATATTAACTACACAATATTGTACTTTTTTAATATTTATATCTAGGGAATATCTTCTTAATTCTTATAAGTATTACACTCTATAAGAGCATTCTCTATTGTTATTGTAGCGTTAAGTTGTGGTGTTGTGAACTATAGGTGCATAAGACGCCTTAGCGCATTGCGGCAATCCGCGCATTGCGCGCACGGACACGGTAGCGTCGCGGAGGATGCGGGGGATGTTGAGGTCTTGTTATACGCGGATTGGCGCATAACGACAACAACGCAACCTACTATGCCTCTTAGATAGTTTAAAGCTTAGTTTTGTTGGTATATTGACTTTCTGTGGTGTTGTGATGCCTCTAAGAAGAATAAATTAGCAGAGAATTGATAAGCTAGCAGCTAAACTAACACAGGATGCATCTGCAACACCCGCCTATAACGTACCCCACGGGCGAAGGAATCAACGGGCGAGAGAATCACTTTTGCCAAAACTCTACCAAAACTCACCTTATTATAGTCTAAAACATCACACTTTGGCCCTGCAAGATGCAGTAACGTACCTCACGGGCGAGCAGGTCACACGACCAAGCGGGTCACTTTTGCTAAGACTCCACTAAAACACTAACTCTATACTAATGCCTTCACAACAACAACAGATAGCTGTGTTAAAAGAAGCCTGGATACAGCTTGCGCTCTAAGCTATCTAACAAGCCTCTAAGCTCTTAGTAAGACGCGCTACAGCTATGTATAAAGTCTCTAGAACTATACTAAATAGATAACGCGCTAGATAACCTTTACGCGTTGATACTATAGCTAACATAGAATCTAACTAATACTAAGAAGTAGATAATTGTTAATTACATACTTAACCTAGTTGCGCGAGGAGTTCTCTCTTGGCTAGAAAATATAGCTAATATAGCTAATGTTCTACGCGCTAAGCGTAGAATAGGCTATGTTAGCCTAAACTAGGCTAGTATGTTTGTCTCGCGTTAGGAAGAGCTTAAAGTGAAGTTTAATTGTAAGTACAACTATAAGAGAGCCCTCTACAAGGATCCTAGGCTTATTTAGGGCTAGTTTAACTTTGTAGCTAACATGAAAGCAAAATACAGTAACGTGTTGGATGAGCGAGTCGGCCAGGCAAGCGAGTCGGCCACCCCACTAACCTTGCACACCCCTATACGTGTATATCTCAACAACGTCATAGTGTAATATACAGAGGATTAAGAGAGTAGATTAAGCAGTAGCTACAGTATCCTTCTTGCATGTACGTGAGTTGTGCCCAGTCTCTCTGCACCTCTTGCAGCGCGCCAGAGCCTGACGGCTGAGGCCTGATCGCTCTTCTCTGTGACGCTCCTCACGAGCAAGCTGCTAATTAGCCTTATGTTAAGCAAGTATATCCTCTCTAGCCCTCTTTGTTAACACTTCTTGCTTCTGTATACGCTTTTTCTTGCGCTCCCTACGCTTTGACGCTGCCTTGTTAGCTCTCTTAAGGCTAGCAATCCTTTCCTTTATCAACTTAGCTGAGAGGATTATTATCTTAGCTTCTTTCTTAAGCTAGTCTATCTTCTTAATAATAGAAGCTAGTGACGAGCTTTTATGCTTGCGTACGCGCTCACGAATGAGACTTAATTGAGCCTCAAGCTCGCGTGCGTTGCTTAGGGTTTGAGCCTCCTAGGGAGCTTCTGTGAGAGCAGCTGGAGGAGTAGGCGTACGTAGCTGTATGTCCAGCTTTGAGAGAACAGTATCTAGTTAAAGAGGCACTAGGCCTGCTCCTTGGAAGGCTAAGTAGATATTGACTGACGTAAATGATTAATTAAAAGCTGCCTTAAACATAGGCAGAAACTCAAGCTTAGTAATGTAGTAGATGTAGTTGCGCATTAGGCTCCTTACCTTATGACTATAGGCGCGCTTCAACAGCGAGAAGCAGCCAACGTTAAGAGGCTAGAGTAGGTAAGAGGAGTAGGGTGGCATACAGAGCGTTTAAATGTTGTTTTCCTCGCAGAGCTCCTGGAATTTAAGAGAGTAGTGACTCTCGTGGCTATTAAGGATAAGTAAGCGACGCGCTCCTACTGTATAAGCCTTTGTGTAAGCGTTAAAGTGCTTTAGCTACTCTACTCCTAGCTTGTTAGTTGTCTAGCTATTGTCGCTAACTGCGATTGCCTAGTCGCGTGGGATATCCGCCTCCTCATACCAGGCAGAGAGGTGGTACTAGCTAGTTAAGATGAGGAACGGTGGAATTGTCTAGCCAGCAGCGTTGATCCTAGCAATTACTATTGCCTACTCACAATTGCCTGGCTGAATAGACTTTGGCCTTCCTCTCCTCTCTGATCCTGTGACAACTAGCTGTGTTGTGATCTTGCCCATCATAAAGCCTGCCTTGTCGAAGTTGTAGACGTCTTCGTCGCAGATACTGTACTTGGCCTTTGTCTGCTCTATAAGCTTAAACTAGCTGCAGATAAGGATAGGATCTTTACAAAGAGCTCTTTGCCTATTATACGCTTAATTAAAGCGCGTTTTATGATAGTCTGTACGCTTAACAAAGTTAGCTAGCTACTTCTGCCTAACTTAGTCTGTGTTGCGCGTAGCAAGTAGCTTGTTAGCTATATTACGTATAGCTGCGTACGTAGGCGCAAATCCGCGTAGGTCTAGGTCAAGTATATAGCTAGCAATTACCTGCTCCTCTAGCTGGGTGAGCTTCTTTGAGTTGGGCTGGCAATCGCGTCGGGCAGGTCTCCTAGCGCGTTGGTTATTTAGTGTGGATTTTGGAACGCTATAGACCGACGCAGCGCGCCTAGAGCTATTTAGCTGCTGGCTATTAAGAGAAGTAGAGGCAAGAAGAATATTAGCTTCATTATAAGATAATAGAGCACGTTGTGGTGGAGCCATAGCGATAAGTAGCTTTAAGGGTGCGCAAAGTTGGTGGGGTGGCCGACTCGCTTGCCTGGCCGACTCGCTTGCCTGGCCGACTCGCTTATCCAACACGTTATCTGGAATAATAACACATACAACTTCAACAAGTCAGGCTTTATAATAGGCCAGATAAGCAACAGAGCAGTTGTAACAGCTTTAGGTACGCAAGAATAGCTAAAGCAGATCTAGCTAGGCAACTAGAAGTAGGCAATAGTTATTTAGGGCATTAATGCTAAAGAATAGGCTATTCTACCCTTTATTATCTTTAAAGCGCGCAACTACCTACCTAACTAGTACAAAAACAAAAATCTACCCTAGGACTAGGTTATTAGCATCTCTAAAAACAGCTAGACTACTAATTAGCTTACTTTTAACTAGTTAAAGCACTTTAATACATATTTAAAAAGGTGTACTGTTAGCACCTGCTATATGCTAATTATTAATAGCTATAAGAGCTATAACTTACTTAAGTTCTAGCAATACTATAAGAACAACTAGATTATTCCTGTATGTATGCTTCTACACTTATTACAGCTCTTGCAGCTACTTAATGTAGGCTGTTTTGCCCCTCTAAAGAAAGCTTATATGCGCTAAGCTAAAAACGCTATACGCAACTAGATTAACTATATTACAAAGCTAGATTTTCTGCTATACTTCAAAGCAGCCTATAATATAGTAATTACTTCTAGCAATATTCTTAAAGGGTTCTAAGGCGCTAGACTAGTCCCTTTTAACCTAGATTGAGTTATAAGTAGCTTTAATATAAAGCTGTAGACTCTATTACTATAACTCTCTATTAACAAGGAGCCCTAGCAGTTGCAAACTCTAAGCAATACTCTAGAATTTTACTCTTAATCTACTCTAATTAAGAATAAGTTTTAAAGATACTAAGGCAGCTCTCTAAATTCTATTGCTAGCGTAATTAAGTACTACAAAAAGGGAGTAGTAATTCTACTGCACAAGCTTGCGCTTGTATAAAAATAGATTTATAAGCTTAAAGTAGCTACTAAGACTATTACGCGACGCAAGTTATACAAAAGAAAGCAAATTTAGTAGAAAGGGAGCCTATTAGTTAAAGAGAGCTAGTAATTAATAGCTCTAAAAGAGTTTAGGGCAAGTAGTAATAGAAAGAGAGCGAAGAAGCAGGTGCGCGCTAAAGTAGGTGAACTATTCTAAAGACGCTGTAGATAGTGCAACAAGACTAACGTGTTTTATAAGCGAGTAGCTTTCTTCTTTAAGAAGCACTTAGTTACTAAGTGTAACTACAAGATTTATGATAAGGAACTACTAGTGATTATCTACTGCTTTGAAGAGTAGAGACTTGAGCTAGAAGGCACTAGCTTACCTATTAAGGTAATTACTAACTATTAGAACCTAGAATACTTTACTACAACTAAGTTGCTTAACTAGAGGCAAGCTTAGTGGGCAGAATTTCTATTCTAATTTAACTTTAAGATAACGTACAGACTAGGCAAGTAAGGAGCTAAGCCTAACGCGCTAACTAGAAGGTTAGAGAATCTTCCTAAAAAGAGAGATAAACGCCTCCTGCACTAAAGCTAAGTAGTGCTAAAGAAGAAAAATCTCTAACTTCTACTAACACTACCTACAACTCTGCCTACTGCTAACCTAGAAACTCTAGCAACAAATAAAGTAAGCTTTACTAAACTACTAGTGCGCATGTACCTAGTCACCCGCTTCTGCTACAGAAGAGACGCCACCCATCCTAAGTTAGAGCTACCCACTAAGACAGAGCTGCCTGC
This sequence comes from Phoma herbarum, assembly GCA_001599375.1. Classification (NCBI taxonomy): domain Eukaryota; kingdom Fungi; phylum Ascomycota; class Dothideomycetes; order Pleosporales; family Didymellaceae; genus Phoma; species Phoma herbarum. The sequence continues at coordinate 90,020 of BCGR01000002.1, forward strand.
TAAGCCTGCCCATACAATACTACCGCCTAAGAGAACTACCCCGCTGCTGCTGCTTGCTATTCAAGACCTGCTAGTTAAAGGCTACTAGACTAATCCAGACGTAGCATCTATACTAGACGCGCTACGCACTTATCAAAGCAATCACAAGCATATTACACTCGCAGAGTGTGCCAAGCGCTATAGATACCTATACTACCAAGACCAGTTGTACGTACCTAACAGTCCTAAGCTACACGCTAAGCTATTACAGATGTACCATAAGAGTCCTATAGCTAGACATATAAGTAGAGCACAAACCTATAAAGCACTGTCTTAAGAGTACTACTAGCCTAATATATTAGACTACATAGAATGTTAGGTACGAAACTGCTACACCTGCAGCAGAACTACTGCATCCTAGAAGGCTAGACAAGAAGTGCTAAAGCCCTTGTCAATACCTAAGCAAGCCTGGCAGGACCTGTTAATAGATTTCATTACGCATCTACCTAAGAGTTAAAGCTGCGACGCTGTCCTAGTTATAGTTAACAGACTAACTAAGATAAAGTATTTTATCTTCTGCAAGGGCACCTATAACGCTAAAGAGGTAGCTAGACTGTTTACTAAGTATGTGTGGAAGCTACACAGGCTTCTAAGAACAATAGTGTCTAACTAAGGACTATAGTTTATATCTAACTTTTGGAAATAGCTAACCTGCTATCTAGGGATCTAGCCCCTGCTTTCTACTACTTACCACCTAGAGACTGACAGCCAGATGGAGAGAGCTAACTCCTTCCTAGAGCAGTACATGCGCAGCTAGGTATTGCACCTGCAAGACAACTAGGCACAATAGCTGCCACTAGCTAAATATGCTCTAAATAACGCTATTAACAAGAGCACCTAGATAACACTCTTCTTTACTAATTATAGCTTCTACCCCTGCTTAGAGTTTAAGCCTATAGAGCCTAGCTAACAACCTACTACCTAAGACATAGAGGACCTTGCTCTAAAAATAAAAATAGTCTACAAGCACTTACGCTCTAAGATCTATATTATATAAGCCTAATATAAAAAGTATACTAACTAGAAGCAACGTCCTGCCTACTAATATTTTAAGAACAACTAAGTATAGCTAGATGCAAGAAACATTAGAACTACCCGCCTATAGAAGAAGCTAGACTAGAAGTTCCTTAGACCTTATAGGGTTGCTAAGATAGTTAGTCTATACGCCTACTATCTAGAATTGCCCGCCTCTATAAAGATACACCCTATATTCTATATTAACCTACTCTATTCTGCTACTACTAATGCCCTGCCTAGACAACAACAAGAACCTCCGCCACTAGTTAAGGTAGAAGAAGTAGAAGAATAGGAAGTAGAAGACATCCTAGACTCCTACTAGGACTAGCATAGCTGTAGCCCGCCGCAACTAAAGTATAGTGTTAAATAGGCCAGTTACAACAAGCCTACAGAGGTACCTGCTAATTATATTACAAACGCCTAAGAAGTTGCTAATAACTTTTACCACTATTACCCACACAAGCTACGCCTGCCCACATTATTAGAGCTTTACCTAGAGAGAGGAGTACTGTCACAGCGCTAAGCTAGAACTACTAGTAATATCCTACAACTTGCATAGTAAGTTGCGAGCTAAGTTGTAGCAGCAAGTTGTGCTGCTAGGCGCAGTGCTAATATTTAGCTAGAACAGCTAATTAGGAGCTACTAAGTGCGACCTAGCAACTCCTAATTAGCTAATAACAGCACAGACCGCCCACCTGTAGATATTTGCCTAAGAAGCTGCTGCTATCCCAAGCTCTTCAAGCTACGTCCTGTCCATCTAGCCAGCCTGTACATGGCAGCTGTCCGTAGTGAATACACCGATCAAGTGCACCTATCTCCCCGCCTGAACCCGCCCCGTGACATACCTAAAGCTATAACAACTGCTCTATTACTTATCTAGCCTATCATAAAGCCTATCTTGTCGAAGTTATATGTATTGTGGTCCTAGATACTATACTTAGCTTTAATGTTAGCTACTAGACTAAACTAGCCCTAGATCACTCTAGAATCCTCGCAGAGGGCTTACTTGTAGTTATACTTGCAATTAAACTTTACTTTAAGCTTTTCCTAGCGCGAAATAAACGTACTAGCCTAATTTAGGCTAACATAGCCTATTCCGCGCTTAGCGCGTAGAATATTAGCTATATTAGCTACATCTTGCAGCTAAGGGGGAAAGCCTTGCGCAACTAAGTTAAGTATGTGCTTAATAATTAACGTGTTTCACAAGCGAGCGCCGCACCTAACCAAGAGCTGCACTTTTAATAGTAGAACGCCTGCGCAGCGCTATATTATAACACAACACTAATTAATAATTACTTATAGGCCTAAATAGTATTATTTAGAAGCTTTGCTATTATCTACATTCTCTACTTCTATCTTGCAAGTGCAGGAATTATGTCTAATCTTACTACAACACCTATAGTATTGCCTAGCATATACTCTTTTTGCAGACGTCTTGCCCTTACTATAACTCTTACTTTTCTTTTTAGCAATTAAGTTAGCTACTTTACTAATTATAAAAGTCTCTTCTGCGCATATATATTGTTTCTTATAGATATTGCACTTTATAGACGCTTCTACAGTGTCTTATAGGTAGCCTATTTCTTTCTGCATTAACACTATATTATAAGCTGTCTACTAAGCGCCCTTTGCTAACTGTTTAATCTACTCATCTAACAAACTTGCTAGAGACCCTAAATAGATTTAAATCTACTTTTAAATTAGAGTTAACTGCTTCTCTACTTTGTAAGCGTTGCGTGGTATCTTTAGCTCCTAGGCAACATTGCTAGGTTTTAGTGGCGTTAGCGTGCGCAGGCGCACATCAAGCTTTAATAGCACAACCTCTAGGTTATGTAGGACTAGCCTAGCACCTCTAAAGCCTGCGCGAACGTTCCCTACTATAAATATCTTCTTAAATATTACTTTAAAGGCTAGTAGGAAGGTTTCTTTATTAATATAGTAGATGTAACTACATGCTAAGGCTAAAACCTTGTTACTATATAGGCGCTTTAGCAGTAAGAAGTAGGCGGTGTTAAGTGGCTGCAGCAAGTGCGACAAGAGTGCTAGCATATAGAGAGTAATTATCTTCTTCTTTTTGCAGAGATCCTAGAAATCTACTAAATAGTAGCTCTTGTAGCTATTAATAATAAGCAGCTTGTAGACCCTAACAGGCTTTGCATACATGTTAAAGTAGTAGAGCTAGGCAAGCGCTAGATTGTTATTAGTCTAGCTAGTAGAACTAATATAAATAACCTAGTTTTATAGAAAGTCCTTAGTAAACTAGTTAGAGATAAGAACCTTGCCTGCAAAAATAAGAAATAGTAGAATTACTTTCTCTATTAACTTAACGCCTTATACTAGAGTAACCTACTCGCAATTGCTAGGCTAGAGTTTCTTTTGTTTTCTAGGCTTCTCTAAGCCTGTTACTGCTAGCTGCAACAAAATCTTGCCTATTAGAAAGCTAGACTTATTAACGTTGTATATATCTTTGTCTATAATGCTGTACTTAGCCTTTATTAACTAAACAAGTGTGAACTAGGGCTAGATAATCGCTAAGTCCTCGCAGGCAGCTTGCTAGCAATTATACAGGCAGGTCTATTGCTTTTGCAGCTCTAGTGTGCGCTTTATAAAGTTATTAACTTAGTTTTTACTAATAGGCTTTGCGTTACAGCTGCGGAGCAGTCTATTAGCTATATTTTATATATCTATCTTTAAGAAAGGTAGTCTACAATTAGACTGCTTAAGTATATATAGTACAATTACCCCCTCTTTTAGCTTAATAAGGCGCTTTGCATTTAGCTTATAGTTATATTAAGAGCGTATTCTATTGCATTAGTGTTAAATTATTTACTTAGGCACTTTATAGACTTTCTTAGCGTAGCAGATACTTTAAATTTAGTTTCTTAAGATATTAGATATAGTAAGCTATATATTAGCTTTAGTATAAAGTGTAGGCGCTTGTTGTAGTTAAGACATTTTGCGTTATTGTTGCGCCAGCGTTCTAGTAGCGAAAGTGCGGCGCTTGGTTAGGTGCGGCGCTCGCTTGTGAAACATGTTACTTGCTTCTTATTATTATCTAAGTTCTATAAGTTAGCTATAGTATTAACCTATAAAGGCTGTCTAGCGTGTTATTTGCTTATAGTACTTTAAGAGGCTCTGTAGATAGCTGCAGCGCGTCGCTAAGAGAGGTTCGCGTCTTATTTAAGAGCTTGAATCGCAAGCTGTACCTAAGCTTCTTTTAGAGCGTCTAACTATTGTTGTTGAAGAGGCATTAGTGCAGAGTTGGTGTTTCAGTAGAGTCTTGGCAAAAGTGATTCTCTCGCCCGTTGATTCCTTCGCCCGTGGGGTACGTTAGTAAATGTTAACGCATTTTAAGAATACTATTTGAGCGAGGAGTTAACCTAGTCACTCTGCTGTTAATAGCTTGTTGACCTTTATTAAGACTGCTTGCAAGCTAGGCTATAGAGGCGGAGAGTTTATTGTTTGTGCGTGAGGACACTGAGGTAAGCGGCGCCAAGGATAATAACAACAATGCTAGAGGCGGCGATAAAGGTGATTCTGATCTAGAAGAGGAGGTAGAAAATGATGCAGAAGCTCTTATTAAGGTTAACAATAGAGCTAGGGAGGAGTCTGCTGCTGCTTTCTCTAAGCCTAAGTATAAGATAGTGGCGACTCTACAGTATCGCGCGACCTTTAGCAATATTAAGAAAAATCCTATAACGTACCTCACGGGCGAGCGGGTCACACGAGCAAGCGGGTCACTTTTGCCAAGACCCTACTAAAACTCACTCTATTATAGCCTAAAACACCACAAATTAGCGCTGCATAAGACTAAATAAGCTATATTATTACTTAGAGACTTCTTCTACTTTATTCTTGCATATTTGCGCATTATGCCTAGTCTTATTGCACTATCTACAGTGTCTTTAGAATAGTTTGCCTACTTTAGCGCGCACGTGCTTTTTCGCTCTCTTTCTATTACTACGCGCCCTAAACTTCTTTAGAGCTATTAATTGCTAGCTCTCTTTAACTACTAGGCTCTCTTTCTACTAAATTTGCTTTCTATTATATTACTTGCGTCGCGTAGTAGCCTTAGCAGCTGCTTTAAGCTTATAGATTTATTTTTGTGCAAGCGTAAGCTTATATAATAGAATTTCTCCCCCTTTTGCGTAGTGCTTAACTGCGCTTAGAATAGAGTTTAGGAAGCTGCCTTAATTCTTCTTATACTTGTTTTAAATTAGAGTTAATTGCAACTTAAATTCTAGAATATTACTTAGAGTTTGCAACTACTAAAGCTTCTTATTAATAGGGAGTTGTAGTAATAGAGTCTATAGCTTTATATTAAGGCTGCTTATAACCTAATCTAGATTAAAAAAGACTAGTCTAGCGCTTTAGAACCTTTCTAGAATATTACTAGAAGTAATTGCTACATTGTAGGCTGCTTTAAAGTATAGCAGAAACTCTAGCTTTATAATATAGTTAATCTAGTTGTGTATAGCAGTTTTAGCTTAGCGCGTATAGGCTTTTTTTAGAGGGGCAAAATAGCCTATATTAAGAGGCTATAGAAGGTGCGATAAGTGCAGAGGCATATATATAGAGACAATCTTGTTATTCTTGCAGTATTGCTAGAATTCAACAGAGTTATAGCTTCTATAGCTATTAATAATTAGTATATAGTAGGTGCTAATAGTACGCCTCTTTAAATGCGCATTAAAGTGCTTTAACTAGCTAAAGATAAGCTAATTAGTAGTCTAGCTATTTTTAGAGATACTAATAGCCTAGTTCTAAAGTAGATCTTGGTCTTTGTACTAGTTAGATAGGTAGTTGCGCGCTTTAAAGATAATAAAGGGTAGAATAGCCTATCCTTTAGCATTAATGCCCTAAATAACTGTTGCCTACTTCTAGTTGCCTAGCTAGATCTGCTTTAGCTATTCTTGCGTACCTAAAGCTGTTACAACTGCTCTGTTGCTTATCTGGCCTATTATAAAGCCTGACTTGTTGAAGTTGTACGTGTTATTATTCTAGATACTGTACTTAGCTTTTATATTAGCTACAAAGTTAAACTAGCCCTAAATAAGCCTAGAATTCTTGCAGAGGGCTCTCTTATAGTTAAACTTGTAATTAAACTTTACTTTAAGCTTTTTCTAACACAAGACAAACATACTAGCCTAGTTTAGGCTAATATAGCCTATTCTACACTTAGCGCGCAGAATATTAGCTATATAAGCTACATCTTCTAGCTAAAAGAGAAATTCTTGCGCAACTAGGTTAAGTATATAATTAACAATTACCTACTTCTTAGTATTAGTTAGATTCTATAAGTTAGCTATAGTATTAACGCGTAAAGGTTATCTAGCGCGTTATTTATTTAGTGTAGTTCTAGAGATTTTGTAGATAGCTACAGCGCGTCTTACTAAAAGCTTAAAGTTTTATTAGATAGCTTAGAGCGCAAGCTATATCTAGGCTTCTTTTAATGCAGCTATCTGCTGTTATTGTGAAGGCATTAGTATAGAGTTGGTGTTTTAGTAGGGTCTCAGCAAAAGTAACCCGCTCGCTCGTGTGACCTGCTCGCCCGTGAGGTACGTTATATCTAAAGGGCAAAAATAACTCTACCTTGTTAAATTAATTTCTCTTTGTGTTGTTGTTGCATATTGTGTTGTACAGAAAAGTTGCAATGCGAAGACTTTTTAGCCCCTTTGGTGGTTTGGCCCTCTCGATGGTGCTTCACGTTGTAGCAAAAATTAGGAATTAGTAGGTATTAGTAATTTTTAGTGTCTGTAACTAATAATGTCTTCTAAAACACTTATCTATTCTAGACTCTGAATTAATACTTCATATATAATGATACAAAGCGCTTAGAGAACTTTAAGCTACTATTATCTAGCAACTGTTTGTATAATGTTCTTGTTTGTCTAACTGTTCCGTCTATGCTCGCGTTCACTCTTGCCCTTACTTTTATAACAAGGCCTAGGCAGGTTGTCATAGTACGGAACGACAATCACATCGGGATCGTTCGTCATTCCGATCATACTCTTTGTCATGTCCTGATGCGGCCTGTTGCTGACCCTCAGATCAATCACGCCCGGACCTTCAGACTGCACAATCTCATCGACCGCATCACCCAGCGCATTCAGCGCCTTCTGCCAGCGCTCTTCGTCTTTTGAGCCCAGCTCCAAGAACGACTTGCGCCGGGTATCGAGCGGAGACTGCGGGAGCGAGGCAGTGGCGTCGATGAGAAGACCGGGCATCCCGAAGCCTTGGGCGATGATATCATAGCGAGTCGATTTGTTCAGCTTGCTCGCTGGTCGAGCAGTTGTGGTGTCGCCGTAGATCATATCCTGGCCTGCGAGACTCATGCCCCAGACTTCGTTGTTGACGACCACAGTGAGAATGCGCAGGTTGAACTTCTTGTACGTGTCGAGCTCAGCGAGATGGAAGCCAGCGCTCCCGTCTCCCTGGATGTTGAGCACAAGTTTGCTGCGGTCTGCGACGGCCGCGCCAAGGGAGTAGCCCCAACCGTTACCCAGAAAGCCGAGATAGCCTGTGGCGTTCATGGTGAGCAAGGCAGAAGCTTCGGGGAGGTTCTGCAGGGCCCAGCCACCTGCTTCACCGCCATCAATGCAGATAATCGAGTCGTCGGGAATGTAGTGGTATAGCTTCTTGATAGCGTGGTATGGGTGTAGGTGTCCGTTATGCTCGTCGATCTTTGGTTCAGCCTCGTTGTGTGGAGCGCGGAGGGACTTGAGACCCAGCGCTGTGCGGATCCATTTCTCCTTGGTTTGGTGCTTGGCGTTGTCCCGGCTGACAACCCTGTGAAGCGCTGAGACGGCAAGTTTAATATCTGACACAATTCCTAAATCGATATGTTGCGATCGACCAATCTCACTGCCGTCGATATCGATCTGAACTACCTTGCACGAGCTGGTCGGAACAATAGCACCACTCCGGCCGCCTAATAGAAAGCCTGTGCGTGCACCAAGAAGCAACATTAAGTCCGGTTGAGGCTTACCATTCGCGGCAAGAAGGCCAAGGTTGAGTGCTGATCCAGCATGGAAAGGATGTTTGACCGAAAACCCGGTACTGAACTTCGGGCTGTGGAAGACTGGAATGCTGATGGCGTTCGCGAGGGTCGCGATTTCGTTGACAGCCTGCAGCTTCAATTAGTAATCCGGCGATCATTATCCTAGTCCGCTACTTACACCGCGGGCACCTGTGCTTATAACGATGGCAGGCCGTTCGGCTTCCTCTAAGAGTGTCGCTATCTGGCCAATCGCAGCTGGATCGGGCCCAGGAAGCGTGACGAGAGGACCGGTGACATTACCCCATGCAATCGAATCAGTATCCACAGGCGTGAACAGGACATCAATTGGAAAGTCAACGAGTACTGGGCCGGGCGTCCCTGAGCTGGCAGTTCTCCAGGCAAGACTTGCAATGCGCGGGATCTCGCCAACATTTGTGACTGTGCGGTGTCAGTCACAGATTCCAGTTCTTAGGCAATGCATCCCCCAAGACTGACCTCGGTGTGCAAATTTAGTAACTGGCTTAGCCAATACGACCTGGTCGTGGAATCCCTGCAAGCAATTTGTCTCAGCATCTCTCAGGGGCGAGCTACTTGTGACGCAGAAGACGGGGCTACGGTCAGCAAAGGCGGTCGCAAGCCCAGGTAGTCCATTACAGAAGCTAAACCACATTAGCCACGATCCATCGCTTTGTCTCTCGGTCAAATTGCCGTAGAATTCAAAAGCTAATCGACTTACCCGCTATTCGCAGTGACAAAGCAGCATCCTGTAATGCCGCTGACCTTCGCATAGCCTTCTGCTGCTTGGACTGCGGCCGTCTCATGACGTGTATCGATGAGCTCGATGCCTGCGTCCATGCAGCCCATCAAGAAAGCATCGAGATGACCGCCATGAAGTCCAAAGATGGTGCGAACGCCCAACTGTTGGAGACACTGAGCCAGCAGGTCGCCTCCGAGCAGTTCACGACCCATGGGACGTTTGAGCTCTATGCTGTGGCTAGCCATAGCGATTTGCGGATTTGCTTGCAAGCCGTCGATAGTCGGGAGCGTATGTGGAGAAGGAAAGACAGCAGATCTCCGACGAGGAGCGACAGGCATAAGATGTGCCAGGCCACCGAAGCTGCTCCGGTGCCCAGAGTGTCCCGCCGTTGTGATGTATCCTGTGAGCGCGGTCCCATCCTGTGAGCGCGGTCCCAAACGTTGCTGCGCGTTAGCCTGCAGTCGAGATGTGGGGTACCCCGCTTGATGATCGTAGCTTCTGCAGCTAGCTCGTACCCGTCAACGCCACGGTGCAGGACCTCGCATCACGTTCATGCGAGTCGAAAATGCTGACTGTTCTCGGCTGTACGATTCAGGTATACCGATGTTGTGAGCCGTGAGCCGTTAATCGTGGAATTCGCGTAAAATTTTGTCTATGCTAGAGTCTAGGGTCTCTTTGGAGTAAGCATCGCAGGCTCGTTGTAGCGACTTCAATCGCTTATGAGGTCTACACCAACGCCTCTGAGCGCTTCGACAGCCCATTCTGGATACTTTTCCTTCTGACCGCGGTACAGCTTGTTGAAGAAATCCTTCAAAAACTGCGGGTAGCGGTCTTTCAAAATAGCTTCTCTCGCTTGCCTCATCAGATTTAGCTGGTAGTGTACGTTGTGCATTGTCAGAAGATGCGCGCCGGCGGTCTCCTTTGCGGTGACGTGATACACGTAGGCGCGTGTGATACCCAATCCACCTTCTGATGTTGGTCGACAGCAAGTACACTTGCAGCCTTCTTCGATCGGTCCGAAGTCTTCTGAGTGAATTACGTTACGGAGATTGAGCATGCCGCTGGCGGTGATAGCATTGCCAAAACGCTGGATCTGTCAGTACTAATGCACACTACAGTCCAAAGCACTACTTACAGCGGTTCTCGTAGGCCAAACGCAGTCGAACATGTCTGCGCCGAGGGCTACCGACACCACCAAGTCTTCGGGGTAGCCTATGCCCATGACATATCGCGGCTTCTTCTCTGGCAGCAGTCCAGTGCAGGTGTCTACCACCTTGCAGTAATCGCTCTTTGCCTCACCTCCAGACAAGCCACCAATGGCTATCCCTGGAGTATCTCTAGCGACCATCTCAGCGGTGCACTGCCGCCGGAGGTCGAGATCCAACCCGCCCTGTATGATGCAAAAAAGGTTCTGGCGTTCAGGATATTTGTGCGCCTGTATGCAGCGATCGAGCCAGCGCACCGAGCGCTCCATGGCCTCCTTCATTCGCGCGAGATCGGGGGAGGTCGTCACGATAACGTCGTCGAGTTGCATCATGATGTCTGAACCGATCGAATTCTGAAGTGACATGGAGTGCTCCGGCGTGAGCAGCATGGGCGAGCCATCGTGAGGGCTGAGAAACCGCACGCCTTCTTCCGTGACCTTGGCGAGCTTGAGCAGCGACACCATCTGGAAGCTGTCGGTGGTGTCAGCTACGGTGCGTGTGTCGACAAGGAGCGAGGGATTACCCACCCACCACTATCTGCTGTAGTCAGTATGATATCCTGCTACTGCGGAGCGTCATGTATTTGGGAGAGCACCTGTGAGGATATTATGCGGCCATGACTGCAGCTTGTGGGCTCCGCCTATAGCATCGAGCGTTGCTTGCCCTGGTTTGAGGCCTCTGAGAGAGTCAGAACGTCGAGGAATGTTGTGGTTGCACCGAGTCGTACAGATGGTACGTGTTGTTCAGGCACAGTCTACATCCTTGGTCTTCAAGCTGATCTGGCGTGAGGCCCTTCAATGATGCCTGTGTTGCAACTGGCATAAAGATGGGGAGGGGTACTGGCCCGTGGGGCAGGTGCAGTTCTGCTGCGCGTGCTTTGGTGACCTGAGAGCTGGGTCAGACTCCACATTTTCGGCTGCTGGACATACTGACGGAACATTTCCCCAGTAGCTCAAATTTGAGCGCCGAAGGCATGGGCGCCATTATGTTGTCGGCTCGAGTGTCATCTGTCCAGAGCGCGACTCACCGAATTGTTCGCGTAAGTTGCAGGGATTGGCACTAGCGCGACTTCCTCAGCCTTGTCGTCTGCGTCGAGAATATTGACAGCTCGACGTCCATGCGTGCACCAAGGCGCGGTGCTGCAATGGCTGCGTGCAGCAGATGCTTTACACGTGTCGAGTTGAATTGGATGATGCGAAAGGTTTGTCTGTTCTGCAAGGTCCGACATCTCTACACTCCAAAACTGCAGTATAAAGGACGGCTGCGAAGATGACTTAGCCTTGCAATTCATACTGGTACAACTTGTCCGACGATTAGCACAAGGTTGAAATTGTTGTACTTGGACCATGACGGCGCCTGCGGCTTCCATGGTTGTACTGTGATTTTATGCTTGATTCTGCTGCACGTTCCAAATGGTCAAAAGATGAGGCGTCTTTACCTACTGCAGGAATTGATACAGAATCATGTTAGTACGACGTGCGAACATCGTATAGATGGAGCCAGATCTACTAATCGTAGAGGAATTACCTGTTCAATAATCTCAACGTTCACGATTTGACGGTGTCGAATCATCCCAAGACGTCATGAGCAAGGGCGATAGTGACTGATCCGGATTAGCACAATCGCTGGAGGAGTCGCGTCTACACTGTCTCGTGCTTCTCACCATTGATAACACAGCATCTTACGCGTTCTGAGCCTACGAGACAAAGAGACGGAAGCCGAAATGGACTTTCAGCTGCCCGTACGCGAGATGCGGGGTTCCACTGCGGTGGCAACCACTCTGTGTCACCTTCAACGGTGAAGTACATCATAACAAGCTCACCGTGCTGCGCTGTCGGGGCTGGATCATTCACGTCCTACAAAGATGCCAAGCAAATCATTAGAGGGGCGCCAAGCTTATGGCAACGAGTAAACGAAGCTAGCTATCGAGGAAAGCCAGTCGGTCCATTTATCTATCTGGTGGCCCTCTCATGAGGGCCTTTCAATCACCCAACAACCATCGAGCCTCTTCCTCCTGCTACGGTCACCCCTTGTTGACCCGGTAATCGTACATATCCCTCGGTACCAACCGGCGTGTCCCAACGCACGCTCGCAGTGCCGTTCTTGACTTCGATTTTCGCCGAGAACTTGCCTAAATTCGTTGTGAAACCTGCTTCAGCCCGGTCAAATTCTTCCAATGTCGCTGGCTGCAGCTCCCACTTCCGCCCTTTTGGCTCCACGACCCTCAATCCCACAAGATACTCCGTCAACGTGCTCGTCGGCCCGCTACTCCAGCCATGTGCATGACTCACATAAGTCGGATCAAATCTATACCCTCTATCACCGCGATAACCCCAAGTGCCATTAGCCAAGTAGCCTTCTGGAACCGTAGACTCTGTGCCATTGGGGTTATTAAGATACCAGCCCCAGGCACTGCGGATGAGTTCTAGCGAGCGCTCGGGACGCCCAATCTTGAAATGGGATTCGAGTTCAATACTGGTGATGAAGGGCGAGATCGTGGATATGTTCGCACTGACTTCGGGGTTGATCGGTCCGAGAGGTGTCCAATTTGTGGTCAAATATGTTGACACGCGTTCAGCGCGTGTATCAGAAGCGTCGAGAACTTCAAAGGCGAGAGCCATGCTGTTTGCGTCTTGTGGGTACATAGAAGTGTTGTTAGGGCTCTCTTTGAAGGCGCCATGAGACTCGTCCCAAAAATGAGCGATGATGGATGTCTGGAGGTCGGTCGCCGCACTTGTCCAGTGTGCACGGAGTGAGGAGGCATTGGTAAGACCCGGCGACCAGCTGGCGATGTAGCTGCCTGTCACTAATGCTCTATACAGACTGCCTGTGTCAGTGTATATAGGCTGTAGGGGACTCAATCCTAAGCTTACAGCATGCTTGCAGAGCTTCTCTCTGTTGAGTACAACCATCGTCCCCAGTCTGCGGTGCCGGTGACGTTGACGATGCCTTTGTCGTTGACCTTGCTCAAAATTTTCTTAACACCCAGCACATATCTTGGCCAATAGCTTTGCAGAAAGGCGTCGTCTCCGGTGTACAAGTAGTAGTTGTAGAAGCCAATCAATGCCCACAGATGATAAGCTGCATGGGATCAGTCGTCTGCTCAGCATATAAATAACAATCTGCGAGGCTCACTGTCACTATCCTTGGACAGGTATGGAGGCCCAGCTTTTGGGAGTGTGCCATCGGCGGACTACGCAACTCGTTAGATTAGCATACAGTGAATTCTTGAGACGCGAACCTGATAATCAAAGATCGCCCTCAGAGCGTTCTTGGTACTCTCCATGTCTCCCGTGCTAACGAACGCAGACGGGACGGCCACACCCATATCTCCAATCCATACCCAGCGGTCGCGTTTCGCACCGTCAAGCAGGACTGTATCTCCAGGACCGATGTAGGCAGCATTATCCCACCCCGTCCGATCGGTTTGCACGTTGGCTCTTCCAGTGTTACCCGGAACTGAATTCGTCTGCAAGGTGTACGCTCCGCTGTACCAGATTCTGTTAAGTAGCTCTTCACTTGAGTAGAAGTAGCCCTGGTAAGCGCGCAGATTGGGCCATGTCGGTTGAAAACTGATCTCGAGGTTGATGTTCCGCAGAGTAACGCACGCACCAGCGTCGGCAATAAGGAAGATGGTGAGGTACCGAAAGCCTCCGCGCAGACTGATGTCGGGCATGGTGCAGTAGCCTTTTTGTGTACGGTTCAGGACGAAGAGTAATGCATTGTCTTGGCCTGTACCTCCATTGGAATTGTCCGACTTGCGTCCAATGTAGTCCTTGGCCTCCGTGAATGCAAGGCCGAGAGAGGCGTTGGTCGTGGAGCCGTTCAACGAGTAGTCGAAGGAAACAATGCCGCCAACCTCGAGTCCGAAGTCGAACACGGTTCCATTGCTACCTGCCTCAATTGTTGCTCCACTCGCATCGTGTTCTTCCACGAGAGCGCCATCGGGAAGTGACAATAGCGTCCGCGGCGCAACAAAACGGGAGCTCGGTGAAAAGTTGTGAATGTCCCAGGGTCCAGCGAAGGATGGCTCCAACAGGCCGTCACACGTACTGTTCCTCCAGCAGGCTTTCGCGGCCTGAGACGCGGTTGCTGCGCTCGCCAGCCACAGCAATACCGCAAATTTGATGCCCATTATGGTCACTTCAGCGTTTTGGTCAGATCAGGCAGGCAGTGAATCGTGCGTTATGCTTGGCACGACAACATTTATATCCGCAGGTTATATCGGGTTTTCGCGACATTGAAGGGCGAGATGAGCAGGTACCGTCCGTCCGCCACAGGGGGTTCCGCGCTACCCCGCAAGGATCGGCACTCTGAAGGAGACAAGCAACGACTGCAATTTCAGGAGCGACTCGAGTTCACCCTGTGAAGCCCAATCACAGAAAGGTCGTAGCATTCGTGATTCTTGAGGCTCCACAACAGTCTATTGCGCGAAGCAGCGGGAAGAAGCTCCTCTGTTATCTCAACAACACTGGCGCGTATCGACAGGGCTGTAGTTGGGCTTGTACTGTACTCTGGTGTCGCCGACATGTCTGAGAATATCTTCTGTTCGATGCCCGAAGCCAGTATTCGATCGAGAATGGAGTGCGCGGACGACTTCGGGCGGAAAGACAACAAAAGTCTCGACAGGGCTCAAAGTGACAGTGCGAGAGATATCGCGAGACCCCAACAGGATGGTAGACAAGGCCAAGAGACTCAGCAGTACACCTCCGAGTGCGATACCCAGCCATCTGTAGTCGCTCTTGTAAAATATGACTTCGTGTGTATGGTAGGCTTGGAACTCCTGAGGTTGAGGGAAGATGCCATTGGGTGCGCTAAGCACAGTAAGGTTTGTGACCGAGTTGCCATTCATGGCCAGGCGGAAGAGCGTCTCTCCCATACCGTTCAGAATATATTCTGTCGGATTGTCCCAACTGTAATCTGCTGTACATTGTGAATGATTTCCTGCTTTCGTGTACTTGTAAAGCTGCTCGGAAAGGATACCGAAGGTTGACATCATCGTCGCATTCGCTTCCCAGCCCGAGTAGGATCCAAAATAGGTGTACATGTAGCCTAGCGCCCACAGCGGCCCTGGCCTCTCCGTCGTCAGCTGATCGTGGGGCAAAGTGCGTGAGATGTTATTTGAAGTCCACTGTGACGATGCTCGGGGCAAGACATGAACTTGGGTACCCTTGACTTCAATGTCGTAGTCGACTTGGCCTATCTCGATGACACAAGTTTCAGTGATAATTGTGGATGTGCAGTTGGAGGCAGTCTCCGGAGAGTATGTGCTCCTTACAACATGCACCATGTAGTTGTCTTCGGTTCGCTCCATCGTTTGATTGACTCGAAAAAACCAGCGCTCGTCCATTGACGCCCTGGAGAGGTCCATGTGCGTCGTTGTGTTGGTGCACGTGGCCACAATGCCAGGTGCTACAACAGTGCCCCTGCATGTACCGTCACATCTATAGCCTTGCTGATCTCTTGTTTGAATAACGTCCCCTCTGTACCACTGCACTGCTGCTGCAGTGAAATCCATCCGTGCCCCAAACCCAGTGTATGTGAGTGACGCGAGACCGTTCGGAATCTCCGGTAAGATATCGAGAGTGAGCGAGGTGATCTCGGCTTCATCCCCGGCGCGATTTGCTGTAGTTGACAGCTGAAACAAAGGGTTGTACAGGAAGTTGCCCACCGGAACCAGAAGGGAAACCAGTGCCAATCTCTTGAACCCATGTGTGCTGAACACCGCAATTTTCCAGGTACTCTTTTGGAGCCAAAATCTTCGGTCCCAGATGCGATTAAGGTGCTCGATTGTTGTTCCAGATTCTGCCGCCCGCCACCACGAGATGCTGAAGGCTGTTGAGAGGAGAAACGCAAAAGGGATGGTGATGACTGGCGCTAATATTGCAAGAAGAACGGATGGGCGAATCTTCCAGGAATTGGTTGGCTTTCCGTCAGAGAGGCACGCGACTAGCCCAGCCCCTGTGGATGCGCCGAGAACGGAAAATATGGCAAGAAGGATTGGCCATTGCAAGCGAGTCACGGCTCGTTGCGGACGTGAATTTTTGATCCTGTTATCGGCAGAGACGCCATGGACAGCTACGTTGGGTTTTGCTTCTTTCATGTTGATGAACGCCAATGGTGATAGATGCGTGCGCAAGTGCACTAGGATGGGCTACTTGTACTTCTTCGCGAGGCCGCAAGGCGTTCCACGTGCAAAGACAAACCGTCAAAGCCTCAAGCATGTACATACCTAAGTCAGTGGTACTTTGGAGTTGCTGAACCTAGATCGCAACCGAGTACGTTCAGCTGAGTACCTTTGGGGACTAGCGCGGCCGTGTTCGCTACACCACAACATCTTGCCAAGTCCACCATCACAAGTGGTACACCTTCACTGGTCGCAGGGTCTTCGGTTACAGCGAGCTGAGACGCAGGACTTGGGTCGATGGATGTCTGCTGCGCGACACAAGAAGCAAGTGTCGCGAGGTGGGTAGGTGCATCCGGTCGCGATGGTAGGGCGTGCTGCGCCCGAGCAGTAAACGTAGGCTCGGTAGCGTATATGGTGGCCGCGCGAACGGCGTCCAACCTTAAGATTTGTGTAGCAAGGGCTCAAGTATGTCAGGTGCGCGCACGCGACACATCTTCGTGGGGCTATTTAGAGGCGCAGGCAGCCTCAGGCGCGCGCAGACTCAAACACCATCGACCCCGTACCCTAGACCATCTGGCCCGGGAGCCTGATGCTTGTCCATGTATCATGTGACGATCACGATGTTGGGGTCCAGGCTTGAAGGTGGGATCATGGTGGTTGGTGAGCGAGAGAGAAAGAGAGAAAAGGAGACGCTTCAGTGTTTAGGTGGCGCGGGCCTTGGCGTGAGCGACAATACTTTCGCCAGCCCTGAGTTAGCTCCTTCTTTCCGCCTCCGACCCATGCATGGACTTCAACGTTTCATCTCGCTCATGGACGATTAACATACTCTTCGCGTGACTTATTTCGCGATGATGATGAGCCTGCGAGGCTGATATTCCGATACCGCTTGTTGCAAGTTCTCGCGCGCTGGACGAAATTCAGAGTGGGGCATTCAAGGCGGAGGTGGGCTTAAAGAACGAGTGACACACGGGAAGAAACCAGAAGGAACGGGCCAAGCGGGGCCTGCACTGTCGAATGCCGGGCCGCTCCGTCTCAACTCTTGCAACTTCGATGCACTGCTGTCGTAGCAACATATGCCATTCCTCAGACTCCTCTAGTTAAAGCAGACCTCTAGGAACGCCGTACCTCACGCGCTCCTTCGCTGGCGAAGCACGACCACGCCCCGCAACTCTATATCAGCTTGGTGAAACGCCGAGCCATTACGTGTCGAGGTTTACTCGGATCACCACGGTCATCGAGGAGCTGGAGTCTTACAAACGCCCGAACCTGAGTCGAAGTTTTTGCGTGTGATCTCGCGTCCATTCTGCAACAATCCTAGGACAGGATGAAATAACATCGGCCACAAAGGGGCATTGCTAGCACGTGCTCACCCATTGTGCTCGAAACATCCCACTGCTGCTCCTCCTGAATTCTGATGCCCCAAGGAGCATGTTTTATTTTCGCTTATCATGTAAGCGTAGCACAATTGTTGTTTAAGCTTCCAGCTGAGATCTGCGCTGGCTGAAATGCTACTGTCTTCAACGGACGGTGGTGTCTCTCAAAGCCTCATTCGCTTATAATCAGTCACAGACATCCTGATCGATAACAGTGGCAGCTGCTCCCTACGGAGCCATTGACGCCTTTCACTTTATTGTGTCAGCCACCATCAGCGTCCTCGGACGTGTTCGGGGCACACATCACTCGACAGCGCCATTGACATGTATTGGTGTAGACGGAACTCAGAGGATGAGTCAGTTGTGCTCTGGACCACCGGACAAGCGGCAATTGCCTGTTGGCGGCCGTGGTACTGTAAAACCCAGTCCAATGCCCCTGACACGTCCGGCCACGAAGCAGCTCTACAGCTCGCACAAGCGGTGCTCACGCCGACCTGTCTCCGACTACATCAGCTACGATGGCTCCGCTGCTCAGCGCTGAGATTGTCACGTTGGATCCAGACTTTCAGTGCGCGATGTCCTCGGATGAGCGCACAGCAATCTCAGGGTGGTCTTGTGGCCTTGATTGAGGTATCGAGGCATTGAGACATCGAGGCTTACATCCAGGCCAGAGCAACGGTTGTAGCTCTCTGGATTATGCCGATGGAAGTGTTTCTGAGCCTTTCCGCCAGAAGAGGGACAGAAGGGGTCAGCATTTGCATGATCGATTCCCAGCGCAAATACAGGCCGTGGCCGAAGCACAACTTTTGTTGTTGATGAGAATCGCGACTCGAATATCACACAACATGTACGGAGTTACAACCAAGTGGGCGAAGTGTGATGGGCAATGTGCTAGCAACCAAGAAGCGCGAAAGTATGTGCGAGAGGCCGGCCGCAACCAGTGTCTGACGCGCGACTTGCCACTCCTGCTATCGGAAGGAAGAACGGCCTAAAGGGGAAGGTAGGGAAGCGGCTTTCTACGGCGTCAACCTGCAGAAGGCAGCCACCGATGTCAGAGGCAAGTTACGGAACACGATCTTCTTGCCTCTGCCCACTGCAAATGGAGCTTTGAGCCACCCTTACCCCTTCATCACCATTTACTGAGCTCAAGGCTGCTTTACTCACTGGCATGTTTCGTGCCAGAGCTAAGGAGAATTTCAAAGATTGGGAGTCGCGCGAAACGAAATCACACATGAATGAGCATTGTGCAATCTGCGTTGGCTGTTGACTATACTCAGGAGGGTGGGATCGACTGTGGCCCAAGACTTGCCAAGCGCATGAAACGCAAGACTACCGGCACCATCGGTTGTCGAGCCAATCACATGAGCTGTTGTAGGGCTCATATCTACGATCTGCCGGACCGGTAGTATAAGCGAGACAGGTACCGATCCTTGGCAGCGGATTCACTGTTCGATTAGGAAGGTAATTTGGTAGATGTGTATGGGTTCTTTGATCACGATATCCTCGTGCGGGGTTGCGAACTAAGCCTGGCGCGTGGTCCGAGCGGTGTGCTTATCGACCACTGCCAAAGCTCTATCGCACCTCATACCTCCTTCCTCTTAGACTACTGACCTCGTGTGTTGTAGCATACGCACCCTGCCGAATCGCTCTGCAAGGAGTGTTGTATCGAATGCCAAGTAGCACTCATGGGCGGATGTCTTGTCAAGTACCCTTTACGGATTACTCTCAGATACTGCTGAGACGCGGAATCGTACCTGACAGCGGATGAGGAAGGAGATACTTGGCTGTGGAAGATGCTGCAATCAAGGTTTCTTGTGAATTGCCGTTTCGGGAGTAGATTTGTGGGCGGAAGTCTTGTCAAATGCCGTTTGAGGACTGCGTTTTCGATACTGCCTGGACATGCCACAGTATCTTGAGGTGGATGAGGAAGGAGACGTCTGGTAGCCGCCGATACAATCTATGGTCCTTCTTGGAAGGATAGAACAGAACGTTATGCTGATCGCAACGGCGAGGCTGCAGTAAGTATAAATATGTAGGTCATTTCCTTCTCAATACCGGCATCGCAGACTCAGCTTGCTACGATCTCGCCTACAGTATCAACACCCCGTTCGCCAGTATCCCCTCCAGAATCGCAGAAATGCAGCTCTCCGCCTTCCTCGCTGCTCTCGCAGCCTTCCTGCCCATCGTCTACGGTGCTCCCACCGCGACCGCCAACAGCCTTCACCCCGACATCCTGGCTGCCATGAAGCGCGACCTCGGACTTGACGCTGAGCAGGCCCACGCTCGTGTTGCCCGCGAACTGCAGGCGACTGATGTAATCGAGTCGCTGAAGAGCAAGGCTGGATTCGCCGGTGCCTGGCTCGTTGATGGAGACCTCAAGGTCGCCGTCACTGACGAGGCTTTGACCTCCGAGGTCAGCTCCGCCGGCGCTGAGGCTCTTGTTGTTGATACCCCTCTTTCCAAGCTCCAGGATGCCCAGAAGGCCATCGACGCCCTTGACATCGCCGCCCTTACTAAGCGTGAAGAGGCTGCGAGTGGCATTGCATCTTACTACGTCGATGTCGCTGCTAACAAGCTCGTCTTGGAGGCTTTGGCCGATAGCACCGCTCAGGCTGAGGAGCTCGCCAAGAAGGTCGGTCTCGTTGCCGGCGAGTACGAGGTCAAGACTGTCTCCGACCTTCCTGCCATTCTCGCCACGGTCCGTGGTGGCGATGCCTATTACATCAACCGCGCCGGCCGCTGCTCTGTCGGCTTCTCCGTCACCACCGGCTTCGTTTCCGCTGGTCACTGTGGTACTGCCGGCAACACTGCCACCACATCGTCTGGTGTGAACATCGGTACCTTCTCCGGCTCATCTTTCCCCGGTAATGACTACGCTTTCATCCGTGCCTCCAGTGGCAACACCTACCAGGGACGTATCAACAACTACGCCGGTAGCACTCTGCCTGTCTCCGGCAGCACTGCTGCCGCCGTTGGTTCCAGCGTCTGCCGCTCCGGCTCCACCACCGGTGTCTACTGCAACACCATCCGTGCCACGGGCGCCACTGTCAACTACGCCGAGGGCCGCGTCACTGGTCTCACCCAGACCAACGTCTGCGCCGAGCCCGGTGACTCTGGGGGTTCCTTCTACTCTGGCGCTCAGGCCCAGGGTGTCACCTCCGGTGGCTCCGGCAACTGCGCCAGCGGCGGTGTCACATACTTCCAGCCCGTCAACGAGATTCTCTCCGCCTACGGCCTCACTCTTGTCCGCGGTTAAATCTGCATGTGTCATGATTGTCATATCGCAATTGGGAGCGTTCTTGCAAGCTGGATATTCTAAGTTGTAAATAGTTGAATTGAGTTGTTTATCCCCTAGACTATCACAAGCCAGTGTGTACTAACTATACGCTAAGATAATTACTAACGTTGGATTAATATATACAGAACTGAAATTAGGCTGGCAAATGGGATCTCCACATCGGGGTCGAAAATCAAGGATAGCTGCTTAGTCAATAGGTATAAAAAGAAATCTTGTAACGTACCTCACGGGCGAGCGGGTCACACAAGCGAGCGGGTCACTTTTGCCAAGACCCCACTAAAACACTAACTCTATACTAATGCCTTTACAACAACAATAGATAGCTGTGTTAAAAGAAGCCTAGATACAGCTTGCGCTCTAAGCTATTTAATAAGCCTCTAAGCTCTTAGTAAGACGCGCTGCAGCTATCTATAAAGTCTCTAGAACTACACTAAATAAACAACACGCTAGACAACCTTTACGCGTTAATACTATAGCTAACTTATAGAATCTAACTAATACTAAGAAGTAGGTAATTGTTAATTATATACTTGACCTAGTTGCGCGAGAATTTCCCTCTTAGCTAGAAGATATAGCTAGTATAGCTAATGTTCTACGCGCTAAGCGTAGAATAGGCTATGTTAGCCTAAACTAGGCTAGTATGTTAGTCTCGCGTTAGAAAGAGCTTAAAGTAAAGTTTAATTGCAAGTACAACTACAAGAGAGCCCTCTGCAAGAATCCTAGGCTTATTCAGAGCTAGTTTGACCTTGTAGCCAACATAAAAGCTAAGTATAGTATCTAGAATAACAACACATACAACTTCAACAAGACAGGCTTTATAATAGGCTAGATAAGCAACAGAGCAGTTGTAACAGCTTTAGGTACGCAAGGACAGCCAAAGCAGATCTAGCTAGGCAACTAGGAGTAGGGTCAGTTATTTAAAGCATTAATACTAAAGAATAGGCTATTCTACCCTTTATTATCTTTAAAGCGCGCAACTACCTATCTAACTAGTACAAAAACAAAGATTTACTCTAAAACTAAATTATTAGTATTTCTAAAAACAGCTAGACTACTAATTAGCTTACCTTTAACTAGTTAAAGCACTTTAATGCGCATTTAAAAAGATATACTGTTAGCACCTACTATATACTAATTATTAATAGCTATAAGAGCTACAACTGTGTTCAATTCTAGTAATACTATAAGAATAACAAGATTGTCTCTATATATATGCCTCCGCACTTATCGCACCTTCTACAGCCTCTTAATATAGGCTATTTTACCTCTCTAAAGAAAGCCTACACGCGCTAAGCTAAAAACGCTATACGCAACTAGATTAACTACATTACAAAGCTAGAGTTTCTGCTATGCTTTAAAGCAGCCTACAATACAGCAATTACTTCTAGTAATATTCTAGGAGGGTTCTAAAGTGCTAGACTAGTCCCTTTTAACCTAGATTAGGTTATAAGCAGCCTTAATATTGTGGTGGAGTAACATGGGGCAAGTAGCGTAGTCAGCAGCCGAACTGAGTGGGCCTTAGAGCAGGGAGGGAGGAGAACGAACATACAACAACACACCTACTAATAATAATACTACTTCTAATTCTTACTCAAAGCATTAAGCACAATAAGCCCTAGAGGTGAATAACACTCTACTACATATGGCGACTAATGTAGGACTTAAACTCCTACAGCCTCACACTTAGGAGGGTTGCGCCCTAAGCGCTTCTCAAGCAATCACCCTCAACAATAGTCTAGGAAATCGCGAAAGAATATTAAAGCATGCTAGAGTACAACTATAATAATATAAATTAATAATAAGATTACAATTAACACAACAAAAGAGATTAGAGAAAGGCTTAGAAGCCTACAAGACTAAGACAGGATATTTAGGTGCTATTAAGACATACTTAACTGCGCGCAAAGGCACACAAAACAAGAATTATATTTTTAAAGCTATTTAGTAGCAGCATAAGAAGTCTTAGTAAGCCTAAAATTAATTATAATAAAAGAGAACTAATAATTATATATTAAGAGACGCAAAGAGAATAACAGAAATAGGCTTAGAAGCCTATAATAACTAGATTTAACAAAAAACACTAAGACACACTTAGTACTACAACCTAGAGCACGCAAAAGACTCTAAAATTAACTAATTACTATTTAGCAGAAGCATAGAGGGCTTAGAAGCAGCTCTAAAGGCGAATTAGTAAGAGTCATCCTTAACAAGTTAGAAGCAATGCATTTAAAACGCGCAAAAAGCGCAGCACAACGTAGAGCGCAGGTCTAACTATTATATTAAAGAGCAGCAACCTGCTGCAAAGTATGCTTTTAGATATAGAGCAATAACCTAAAAGCAAATTAGCATAATAGAATAGAAGCCTAACTTAACAGCAATATTAAAAAAAATAAGAACTTAACAGCGCAAAGAAATTACTCTAGATAAGGAATTTACACTAAAAGAGAAGTTAAAGCAGCATTAGAGGCTAGTAAGACACTAATAAGCTAAACTAATTACTAGTTATAAAAGACACTGTTAGAGTACTAGTTAAGCGCAATAATAATATTTATAATAATTGCTACATTTTTAAAAGCTATTTGCATGTTATTTCTACTTGCGTACGCAACAAGAATATTAAGAACAATTAATATAAGTACTAAAGAACAATCTAACAACTAAGCAGGCCTATTTCTAGCTAAGAAGACTCCTGCTATCATTAAGATGTTCTTAGGCCGCGACGTCTACTCTCTAGAGCTGAACCAATCCCTTGAAGATAAAGATTAGTTAAAGAAGCTAGACGTTCGCGAGAAAAGTATTAATTTAGCTTTAGAAGTTAATACTCTAATAAGCTCTCTCCTACCTAATGTGCTTAGAGCACTTCTAGTCTATATAATAGAGAACCTAGAGATTGCTACACGCAACTTAACTGCTGCAGCAGTTCTTCTGTACCTCTAAGATAATATTAAACTCTTCGCAGGCAAAGATGTAACCCTCTTCCTAGAGCAGTATAAAGAAATAGCGAAGTATTACGCGTTTAACAATAAAGATATAATTAAACGTGTTACAGCTTACTACAAACTAAAGCCCTAAGCTACTATTACTACTTCTAAGGAATACAATAAAGCCTTAGAATCTAGCACCTAGGCTACCTTCTAAGACTTTCTTAAGAAGCGCTTTAAGGACAATAATAGGATCTAATAAGAGGAACGCTAAGAGTACTTTAAGTACTAGCTATTGCAGTGCTAGGCCTAAGAGGGACTTAACATTAGAGAATACCTGCAGAAATTCTAAATTAGAAGCAAGCGCTGTATTAACGCTAGCACGCTATAGGTATCTAACTAGGGAATGTACTTAATTAAGGGTCTGCCCTAGGCACTTTAATTCTTCTTAATAGAAAAGTTTAACTTTAAGATTAGCAAGCTTAATAGCTTCAATTACAAGCAGCTTTGTAATTATCTCTTAAGGTGTATTCGCATGGAGGAGGATGCTCGCGTTATAAACCTAGCAGAAGTAATTAAGGTCTATAATGCTAAAGTAGAGTTTAAAGTTAATAAAATTACTAATCTAACTTAGAGGCTAGCTCAAGTACAGGCTAAAAAACAAGAAGAGGAAACTTATCTCTACATAGCTTTTAGAGCCCTAAGATTGAACTTTCTGCGTACTAGAGAGACGCTTAATAGACATAACAGGCAAGCCCTGCTAGGAGCTGTTCTAACAAGATTAGAAGTAGATAACTTAGCTAACAAACTTACGCAATTAAAAATTAATAAAGCTTTATTTATAAACAAGCCCTAGAAGTGCTAATAGACTTCTAGGAAAGCTAAGCTTATAGACATACCTATAGTTAGAGGTAAGGTTAAGCAACAATTAAACAAACGCGCAGGATAGATAAGCTAATACACTAGTAAATAAGGCGTTGTAGCAAATTAGCAGCGCTACTATCCCTAAGACTAAGAATCCTACGCTTAACAAGCGCCTAACTAGAGTGCCAACATATATCTCTAGCGCAATTAGAATTAGCAGAACAGTCTATAACGCAGATACAACTAGAGCACCTAGAGTTTCTAATAGAGAGGATATTAGAATAGTAGTTGCAGTTACTCGCCTGCGTGCTAGATATGTAGGTTAATTAGGCACTAGAAGAATAACTATTCTACGCTCTAAGTGTATATTAAAGTAGAATAGGTGTATCTTAACTTCTTAAATATTCTATAGTAGGGTACTAAGAGCAACTCTTAGTTTAGGGTACTAAACTTGTTAATAAACTAAGGAAGGTGGGCTAAGGTGCTCTTATTAGAAATTAAGAGGCAATTCTTAAAGCGCAACATTAACCTGCTTATAGTAATAGCTAATTAGAGTAAGCTTTCTAACCTCTCCTAGCCTGCAACAACTAATGCAATAAGTACCTCTCTGTTCCCTAATTTAGCAGGGACCCTGCTAGACAACTTAGTATAAGGGTACTAGAAGTATTTGAACTAGTTAGTTAAATAATTAGAGCGGCTCTTAGGCACACCTTTAGGAAGCTAAGTTAATAATATAAACCTAAAGACAAGTGCATTAGTAGTTAAAAGTAGATTAAGAACTAATTAAACTAGAAGAATACACAAGACTATTATAAAGAAGCCTAGTTTTAAAAAGATTCTACATTTAAGAGGGCACAAGAACTATAAAGATGAGTACTTCCTAAGTCAAAGATAAGCCAAAGATCAAACAGTGCAGTTCACTAGAGAGCCTAATAATAATGCTATAGAAGATGTCTAGGTCTTTAGCCTTAAGCTCTACTCAGGCCCAAAGCTAGAAGGAGTTGACGCAAAGGACAAGCTGCTAAGGAAACATTAACTAGTTAAGAAGCTTAACGTAGACGCGCATAGGGTAATTTAGCAAATTCTTAATTTACACATTTAACTACTGCTTAAAGTAATTATTAGCAACATACCTAAGGTGTAAAAGAAACTTTTCTAGTTAGGATATATACTAAAGAAGTTTAAGAGACTATATATTAACGCTAAAGCGCTTAAGAGTAACTTAGATAGCAGTAAAGAACAGAACAATAATTGTGCCTAACTATTAAATAGAATCTTGCAGTTTGTAGGAGGCAAGATACCTTAGTTTGTATGAGTTAAGGCAGAGTTAGGCCAGATTGTGCGTTGCGCGCGCATTAAGGCTGATTATTAGTTAGATTCTTAAATCCGCGCTCTAGATTAGCAGCACGCTGAGAAGGAGTTAGGCGCAGAACTTCTGCTAGACAATAATATATATAAACCTACTAGCACCCGCAAAACCTATAACTGCGCATTAGGCGTAGAATATCTGCGCTGCAACTATCTAAAAGTTCTTATTAAGATCTATAATAAGAGCTTCCTTAGCCTTCTTAATTCCAGAGCAGAGCTCAACACTATAAAACGCAAGACAGCAGAACGTACACAACTCCCTATTATATTATTGCTAAAAAATATAAGAGCAGCTTAGATAGTAGTAGTAAATAGGTCTACTAAAAGCTTTGTAGGCATTGTGTAGGGAGTGCTAGTTAAGGTAGGCTAAATTCTTGTAAGAACTAACTTTTTTATACTAGAAACTTGCACTAATCTAATTATCTTTAGGAATTCTTTTCTAACTAACACCTAAGTATAAATTAAATACGTAATAAATAGGTTAATATACTGCAGAATTATTAGCAAAGACAGTAAATATAGTACACGCGTAGCGTGCACTAAAGAAGATAGAATTAATGCGCTAGGCCTGTATGCAGGACTGCTAGTAGGAAATGTAACAGGAAATATAAAGGGAGCGCAATAGCCAGCATTCTGCTTCTAAACTTGCTAATAAATAACTGTCTAGCTAATAATGGGGGAAGTGTTGAGATTAACTTAGCGCGATTAGAGTGGGGAAGTAATAGGCTAACCTGCAATTGCGCTAAGCTGCTAAGCTTATTAGTAGAAAGGCCTTTAGTAGGCGCATCTAATAACTTAGTATACTACAATTAGAACAAAGTTAGAGTATTAGGCGTTAGAGCAATAGGAGAAATTGTTATCTATAATAAAGAGGGACTTTTTATAATTACAAATAAGACATCTAAGGAGGTCTTAAGAGCAATTTGCAGGAGAGTAGTATAGAAACTTAGCAATCTATAAGTAGTAAGATAAGTAGACAAGTTCTAGTCTGCATAATAGTCTATAATGCGCAAGAAAAAGAGTTAGGTACTAGTAGAAGTTGTAACTATAGTATAAGCAATCTTAGTTAAGAGTAGCTTAGGCCCTAACTTTGTGATTAATATAATGCACAAACAAAAGGCTAAGAAGATCTAACTAGTTAACAATTCTAGCTAGCTATTATAGGAAATTAAGAGGTTTATTAACTAGAAGGAGTAAGTAAGAAAAGAGCAGATCTTGAAAATAGACAGCAACTCTGCGCTATTTAAGAATTACTTTAAGCTTTAATATGCTCCTTTCCCTAGAGGTACCTAGATTACTCTAGAAAGGATTGCTCCTATAAAAATTAGCCCTAAGCTGCAGCCGCGAGAATGCGATATACTAATAGAACTCCTCTATCAAAGAGAAGCTGCTCTAGCCTAGGACTTCTATAAGTTAGGAAGGGTTAGCCAAGAAGTGATCCCTCTAGTAAGAATTAATATAGTGCCGCACACAGCCTAGAGAGCAAATTAGTTCCCTATTCTATAGAAGTTGCGCAAGATTGTTATAGAAATAGTGTAGAAGCGTATTAACTAGAGCACGCTTAAACTCTGCAAGAGTTAGTACTGTAACCTATAGTTTCTAGTAGCAAAAAAAGATAAAGGCTATTAACTTATTAATAATACTTAGAAAATTAACAGAGTTATAATTAGAGACGCAAATCTACTACTAAATTCTAATAAGTTTATAGAAAAATTTGCAGGGTGTGTAATTATATTACTGCTTAACTTCTTTTTAGGCTATAATTAGGTAGAACTCTACCTAAACTTGCGTAATATTATAGCTTTCTACACTCTACTAGAACTTGTAAAGTAATGTACTCTTCCTATAGGTACTACTAACTTAGTAGCTAAGTTTGTGCAGGTAATAATAAAGATCTGCTAGAATTATGTCCCTACTAGGTGCCTGCTGTACCTAGACAATATATGCATTAAGGGCCCTAAGTCTAAGTACAACTTAGAGGAAGTTAAGCTAGGAATTTAACAATTTATTGCAGAACACTTCTAGAATATAGATTAGGTCTTTGCAGATATTAAGAGGGCTAGAGCAACAATCTTAGGTTATAAATTAGACTTTAGGTTTAATAGCATAATTGTTGTTAGCTACTAAGTTAACAAGCACAGCTAACACCCTAATTAGAAGAAGATTAACAAGATTATAAAATAGTCTCTATGCAGGGATTAGAAAGAGCTTTAAATATTCCTAGGCATTTGCGTGTACTACTAGATCTAGATTAGGGGGTTTGCAATAATTATAAATCTACTGTTCTTGCTATTGCAAAAGAACGCGGCGTTTAAGTAAGGCTTAGCACAGGAAGACGCTATAACCTAGCTAAAGTTAGCACTATGTTCAACGCTAGCGCTCGTGTCTATAGATTACTCTACTCCTATTAAAAGCATTATTATAGCAGTGGACAGCAGCAAGAAAGGCTGGGGAGCTGTTCTTATGCAGCTTGATAAGAACAGGAAGCGTCACCTAGTTTAGTATAATAGTAGTGTTTGGTCTAACTTAGAGCGTAACTAGGACTTAGGGAAGTATAAGTGCAAAGCTTTGCTTCTAACTTTAAAGAAGTTTTAATTATACTTGTATAGAGTCTGTTTTACTATAGAGATAGACGTAAAGACGCTAGTTGCGCAACTACAGCACAGCGTAACTAACCTACTTAGAGCACTAGTTACGCAATAGTTAGTGCTGCTAAACTTTTAGAACTTTGATATTGTCTATATTGCTAGAAAGGAGAATGTAGTAGCTAATGCATTGTTAAGAAGATCTAAAGCTAATAGTTAGAGCCTACCTAAGGAGCCTAAAGAAGATATAGAGAATTTCATTGACGCATAACTAAGCGCTGCTTAGTTAGCAATTAGGCTAGTAGGACTCTATATTTTATTGTTGCAATATAGTCTTAGTAATATAGATTTGCACTTTAATAAGGACCCTCTAAATAACTCCTACAACTAGAAATTGTAGAAATTAGCTACCTAGATTCTATACTGTAAGCGACCTAAGCACCTATTAAGAGCTAAATTTACTAAGTTTAAGTAAAAGGCGTTACGCTTAGTAGTGTAAGACTAGTATTTGTTCACCCTACCTATAGGCGGGCGGCTGCTTAGGCAAGTAGTTAACAATAAGAATAACTAAGTTAAGATTGTTTAATAGCTGCATGAAGAGTTAGGACACTGTAGAAAAGAAGGCATATAGAGGAAGATTTAGAGTTGCTATTACTAGCTAGGATTGTACAAGATAGTTAAGAAGTATATTAAAAGGTGCAAAAGATGCCAAGTATTTGCAAGCAACTAAGAGAAAAAGGAGATGTAGCTAATAGAGCTACTATTAATAGTGTTTAGGTGGGTAATAATTAATATAGTACATATGCCTGCGTGCAGAGGCAAGACCTACCTAGTAGTTGCAAGGTGCTACGCAACCTAATAGCTAGAGGCACAGGCGCTCTCTAAGAACAACTTAGCGAGCATTGCAAAGTTCGTGCTTAAGTGCATCTGCTATTAATAGGGAGTGCCTCTCAAGATAACGTGCAATAGAGGACCTAAGAACAAGGACCTTCTAATTAACTTTTAGAGCTAATTTAGTGTTAACTAGGTGGTAGTAAGTGTATATAACCTGCAAGTATAAAGTATAATTAAATATAGTTATGCGCTAATTGTAGCTACGCTAAAGAAACTAAGAAAGGATTAGGTGAAGAATCTACTACTTGTACTGTGGGCTAACTAAGTAATAGTTAAGTGTTTAATGAGCAAAACTTTAGCGTACTTTATCTTAGGCAGAGAATATGTTCTCTTAATTGAGCTTTGCGTGCCTATGTAGTAGGTTCTGCCTTAGAGCAAAGTTAAAGATATAGCTACTTTGCTAGAGATAAGAGCTTGTTAATTTATGCAGAGGGATGCCTAATTTACTAAAGCTATTAACTAGATAGTGCAACTATAATATAAAAATAAAGACTACTTTAATAATTTGCGCATAATATAACTTAAGTAGCTATTACTAGAAGACTTTGTACTGCTGCGGGACTTAGCACACGTAAATAATTAATTGATACTTATAAAGTTTTTGCTAAAGTAGATAGGACTTTACCAAATTTGCAAAGTTTACTAGAAGGGTTAGTACACGCTTAAAAAACTTAATAGGAAAGCTTTCTGCAGTCACACGCTAGGCGCACAGTTAAAAAAGTTCTATTAGTAAATAATTTTAGAACTAGATAAAATTAACTGCCTAAGCCTACCTTAGGGCAATAATAATGTGCGCAAAGATATCGCCCCTATATTAAGCAGCAACAAAGAGAAAAGACTACTAACACCTAGCAGGTAGACTAAGAAGAAATAAAGCACATAGTAAGTACACGCAACGCAGAGTACGCAGAGCACTATAGAAGAAGAGTAGCCTAACTAACAACTGCTAAATATAGAAGAAGATAGAGATGTCTTATAATATAACTATAAACAAGTAATTATTAAGATACCTAGCTGTTAAGAAGAGTTTAACTCTAAAAAGTACAAATAGTTTAACAGCAAAATAGACTAAATAAGCATTAGGCTAGCAGATATAAAGTAGAATTTAGGAATAATAAATATTAAGAGCAAATTAAGAAAAGAATTATATATAAGTCTATTTGTTATATATATATAAGAAGAGGTTACTACTAGCTTTAATAACTATAACTTATACTCTACAGGCCTTGCAGGCCCTAAACTGCCTCAACAACTCTCTCTCTTTATTATTCTAAGCAGCGTTAGCTGCAGGTAGAGCTCTAGATATTATAAAGTCCTTGTTGTTATCTGCGTTCTTGTTGGCGACAACTTCTATATCTGACTAAGCCTTAGCTTTATTGTTAGAAGCTTTAACGACATCACTAATAAGCGCGCTAAAAGCTAATAAGTTAGCAGCGCTATTATCTGGGAGCACAGGTTAACCGCGCCCAGAGTATGCCCTACTACTAGAGCCCCTCTCAGTATCCTTGTGGGGACTCTTACCCTTTAGATCTTTGATAGTAACGCGATAGCGCTTAGCAGAAGCTAAAGGCCCCTTAGCAACAAGTCTATAAGCAGGGTGCTTGCTAACCTTAAGGTTAGAAGTGCTATTATTATTAAGAATAACACCTCCCTGCACAAAGGTATTGCGCTAGAACTTATCCTTAGCAGCAGAAGGTGTAGAGGTCTTTAGGCAGAGAGAGTAGCAAGTTATTAAGAATAACAATAGAGTAGGTATGGAAGGCTCTAAGGCCCTCTTAGACTTATTATTAAGAGTAATAGAAGCATAGGCTCAGCCAACGTTCTAACCTGCACAGAAAAGAAATTAGCAAAAAAGAATAGAAAAGTTAACATTCTAATAGACAGTTAAAGGGCGAGAAAGTGGTTTAAACTTATAATAGAAAGAGCACTTATTAGAGCGCCTAGCAGCGAGACAATTAGTGCACTTACTGCTAAGGATTAGGTAATGCTACTTTAACTTACGCTTTTTAACATCTTTAATCTTGTTATCCTTAGTAGAGATTAGCTGGCGATACAGCTAGCGGCACTGGCCAAACTTGCGGCTTGAGGGATTGCTGAGGCAGTAGTTGCAGGCGACTGTATCTCTATTAGTTAGTATAGTGTCTGACATTGGCTTAGTTATAGGCAAGATGGAATAAATGTGATAGAGGATAAGCGCAGAGAGCAGTAAATTATAGAACCTGTAATTCTTTAGATCTTAACCCTAGTTAAACCTAAAGAATATGGCGACTAAGATTTTCTTAGGTAGAGTGTTAATAGTAGTATTAGAATTAATGCTGTTAAGGTCTCTATCTTTATATGCACGCTTAGATACTGCGCAGAGGCGAAGGGTATAGCTAAGAGAAATAATGTGCTAAAGTTAGAAAAGGATATTCTAGAGGCTAACAAGAAAAACGTAATTGATGTCTCTGTCTACAGAATAGTGCACTAAGCGAAAGTTAGCAAGGTCTAGAGAGCAAGGCTAAAAAAAAAAAAAAAAAAAAAAAAAAAAAAAAAAAAAAAAAAA
>BCGR01000002.1:1503562-1942804 GCA_001599375.1 Phoma herbarum
CCCCCCCCCTTCTCTCTCTCTCTCTCTCAACTCTAAGCCCCAAATTACCCCCTCTTCCACCTTTTGCACCCACATCCGCCGTGTAAACACCATGCTCGCAGATAGACCGGCCAGTACTAATACAGGGGTTGCCTTGCGCTAATGCCAAATAAGATATGTAGACCTCCAAAAGGATGCCGGAGAAGGGTATTGTGAAAGCAGATATGACGAACTCAACGCAGCAGATATTAGATGCTTGTGCGAACGCGCGATAAGTATGTGGGTGAAGTATGCTCGCGTAAGATATGTTGGTGAACATGAACAGCGGTCCACGGACTCAGAGCGTGGACTGGGAGGCTTGCAACGGGAGCTCAGAACAGCCGTCCGCGACTCGTCACACTAGCCCGACTTGTCGGACTCGCCCTGCTCCTCTCGTCCTCCTCAGGAACATCGCTCAGCCTCGTCGGATGATGGTGCCTCATCCCAATCCATTCATCGCCGTACCCATCGCCGCTGTAATCCGGCATCGGGCGCGCCGTCGCATAGCCCTGGCCATGCGGGCTCCCCATCTCGGCGCTCGTTGTGGCGTACTGGCTTGGCGGATTGGCCGCGGACCCGTAGCGCTGCAGATGCTCGAGCTCTCTGCGGCGGTCCTCGCTGACGTCGTATTCGTCGCTCATGGGCGATTGTAGAGACCGGAACGGGACGCGGTGGCCGGCGTCGTCGAGGATGTAGTTCCCATGGCTGTCGATGGCGTATTCTTCGTCGCCTTCCGAGAGGACCGAATCGTCTGGGTTGCTGGTCACGTACGATTGCGTGTCTTCAGCCATGGATTGACGACCTTCGTGCAGGTAAGATTCAGGCTGTTGATAGAAAGCTTCGGGGTGCGAGCTTGTTGGCTGCACGGGGGCTTGTTGGCCCTGTGAGCTGGACATGGGGTATTGCACGAGCGGGCCGGGTGCGATAGGGTGAGCTGTGGCTTGGCTTGAGCTCATGGGTTGGGCTGAAGTGGCTCCTGCTGGAATGTATGCGCCTTGCGAAAGGTTGGCGATGTCTTGCTCACGCTGAGGGTGGCGTCGTTCGGTAAATGGGTCGGTGTCAGTGGGAGACTGGCCCTCCTCATAAGAGTAGTGCTGCTCAATGCCGCCGCTGCTTTGGGCTCCAGCATATGTGTCACCTCCACTAGATCTCCCGGGGCCGCCCATGCCTTGCGCCATGGGTACGACTTGCACTCCGCCGACGAGCGTTGGCTGGCCGTCACGCAGGGAAAAGGTGCGGTCGCGTTCTTCTTGCTCCCGCCTTCCGAGCTCTTCCCATGCACGTCGTGCTTCCTCTTTTGAGATCTGTAGCTCGCGCTTCATCTCAGAGACAGCGCGCTCGGCGTTCTTCTTCTCGGTAGCCATGCGTTCCATGTTGGCCTCAGCACTCGCTCTTGCGTCACGCTCGACTTGTAGTCTTGCTTCGAAAGATGCTTCACGCTCTTGAGCCTTCTCTTGATCTTGACGATGCTCATAAAACCACCTTTGGAACTTGCGTTCTGACGATGCACGAAGGCGCTGAAGCTCGACAACAGCGTGGAATAGATTCGCTCCAGCTGCTGACAGATCTGTGATTTGTCGTGACATTTGCTGCGCCAGTGGCTCCCGGCGCACTTCGTCGGTATTCTGCTCCAACCTTCGAATCCAGTAGGATGTCAGCCCTTCCCAATGCGAGGAGAGAGTCTCCCAGCGTTCGAAAGCATGAGGAAATGTTGAAGTTGTCGAGTCACGGAGCTGAGTCTGAGAGGCTTCTGGTGGAGGCACTGGACGTGGTGGTGCTGCTGCTGCTGTTGAAGGACCGGCTTGCGCGGAGCCAGCAGAGCCAGTTGGCCGTCTCTGGTGCCCAGACTCGCCGGAAGGTCGCCGCCGCTCGCCAGTAGATGCTGGCGCAGTCGGCGCAGGTCGAGGCTGTTGCTGTGCTTGCGAATTGGCTCTAGAGCGCGGCTGTTGCGGTGCGCCTGACAAGGCGTCTTGTGGTCGATTTGAGGGTGGGAGCATGCCGTCTGGCGGACGAGGGGCGCCGGTGGAAGGATATCTGACGTGCTGGTCGCCTGATCGCGAGGGCGCGTGCTGGGGTTGCCTCTGTTGCCCAGGCTCGGTAAGGGGGTTTGTGCCAGCTACGCCAGCAACAGCTTGCGCTCTTCTTTCGGCGCTTCTCCTGCGCTCCTCGTCGGCCTTGCGCTGCTCCTCTGCCTCGGTCTGCTGCCTCCGAGCGGCCTCCCGCTGGCGCCGCTCGTTCATGATCATCTGGGGTGTCCGTATGTTCGATCGGTCGGCCTGGGTGACGGGCGTGGGTCCACTGGTTGTGCGTGCGCCGCCATTGGCAGGCCGGCTGGCCATGAGGTCGGACATGGCGGCGTTCTCTTCGACCGTGTCGGGCGTGAAGGCGTACGGGGCGCGGATGGCCTCCTCGAGCACAAAGCGGATGGCAGAGGCGGTGCGCCGCGAGATGCGCAGAGCCGGGTGCGGCTCGAAGAGAGACGGGTCGCGCGAATGGGCCTGCGCGCGAGGGCGAGGGCGAGGCGCGGGTCGAGAGCCGTCAGAGAAGCGGACGAGGCGCTGGTGCTGCTCGCTGGGGTCGACGGAGCGGGCGCGCTGGTGCTGGTCGAAGTTGGGGGTGCGGCGCAAGCTGTGGGCGGCGCTGCCAGAGGAGCTTGAGACGCGCGAGTGGGTGTGGGTGGCGCGCCAGTGTTCGTCTGCCTGCTGCTGGCGTAGCTGTAAGGATGTCTGGTAGGGGTCGTGGCGGTCGTGGGGCGTCGTGGTCTCGTTACGGGGGGTGTCGTGGAAGGGCAGCAGGTTGGCGAGCTCTGGTGGGCCGGCAGACGTCAACGCGAGGCTCTGCCACGGCAGCAGGGCAGTGATGCAATGGCAGCAATGGCAGCGACGGCGCTCAAAGCCTGCTCAGCTGAAACGGCGTGACTCGCAGGCGCAATGGCACCCGCCGGGTCGAGGTGAGGCCCCGGCGGCTTGTGTGGTGGGTGTGGGTAAGGCAGCGCTCGCGGCTCTGCTTATAGCGGGATGTGCAGCGACGGGCACAATGGCTGGGATGCAGCGGTTAGTGGGAGGAGAGGTGGAGAGCGCTGCGGTGGAGCCATGACTGCGCATCGAGCGCGCGACGGCATGCACGGGGTGGTTGGAGGTGCAATTGGGGTGGCTGATGGGAGGTGGCTGGTAGTCCAGAGCTTCACTTATAGCGCATCACTCACCGACACTTAATGCTCCGGGCCTCCAGTAAGTGCGCGGCGGCGGACGCGGTTCGTGCACGCGACGAGCTCGTATGCGTTGGAGCGTCAATGCTGTCGTCCTGGTTCGACGAACAACGTCACTGGTCGCGAGGCGCCAGCCCCCGGTGCGCGCGCTTCTTCGCTGCGCAGCTCGAGGGACAGAGGGTCGAGGACGGAGAGGGGGGGCAATTGAGCGTCTGCGCTTGGGGCATGCATGCTCAGGCAGAGTGCATGGCCGTTGACACTCTGGAGACAGAGAGAGACAGAGAAAGATAGATAGAGAGAGACGCTCAATCGATTCCAGCGCCGTGCAAAGCACCGTCCGGTCCACGCCCGCCGGGTGATACGACAAAGACAGGCCGTGGGCCGCACGTGCAGCTGGCTGGCATGGACCCGGCTGGAATCAAGGCATCGTAGCGGGCGCGCCGGCGGCCATGGAGCAATTGACGACGACCTGGCGACGTGACGAGTCCTCGCGAAGTGCCAGTTCATCGTGCAGCAGTGCACTAACCCATGTCATACAAGCGAGGCGGGCCAAAGCAGGAACACAAGGAACGAGGCAGATTGGCTCCGTTCACAGCGTCATCGTATTGGAGGCGTTCGGTAGTAGCGAGCAGCGGAACGGAGAACAAGACGTTGTGAAGAGCGCAGCGGTTCGTTCGTCTGATGTCGTTGCATGCCGCCTGGAGCTTGCGTTGCGTCGTGGACCTGCAGTTCCTTGCCGTAAGCTTCGTCGAATCACAGCCTGCAGTGCTGCTTTTGACTCTGGTTCTCGCGGGAGCGGGCCGAAACGTGAGGCTACGGTCCCAGTGCTGCCACGCGTCCTGCACCTGCGTGTCACAGCCGCATCAGACGTCCTTCACTGCATCACTGAACCACATTCCAGCCGTACAACTCACCTCGCCATGTGTCTCCTTGACAGCTCTACAGACATGCAGCTTTGGGTTAGCGTGTGATAGCGCGGAGATGACATTCGATAGCACGCGCAAAAGCAAGTCTCCTGCAGCATGCATGATCCTTGGGTCAGCCTGAGATCGTGCGAAGTCAGCTCAAGCTACACAACCACGGCCAGAGTGAGCTGCGCCGAGTAAGGCAACCATGGGTGGAGGAGTTTGCACAATCGAAAAGACACACAGATGACATGAGAAACATTCATATTCGCATAACTTAAGGGTTTCATACATCTACCCAAACATCACCGCCCCTCAGGACAGCAACCTAATTCCAGAACGTGGTATAAACGAAGCGAAGTATATGCAACCCATCACATGAGATATCCACCACACCACCGTGGTATATGCAGTCCATCTACAACATAAAGAAAGCAACAATAGCAGCGAACCCAGTCATGCCAATGCTCATCTTGCTCGCCGCGCCGGTGAACTCAGGAGGGCTGTAGCTAGAGCTCGAAGGCTTGACGGGGTAGCTGCCAGTAGCAGACGGCTTAACAGCGCCGGTGCCAGCGGGAACAGTGCCGTTACCGACAGGGTAGCCCTGGTGCACGATAGGCGTAGCGTACGCGACGGGAGTGTAGGCAACCGGTGTTGCGACCTTGGTGAGGGTAACGTACTGGGAAAGCGTGACTGTCGCGTCCTCAGGGTACGCAGGCTTGGAGGCAGAGACCGAAGCGGTGGGGTAGACTGCTGGTGCCGAAGAGGAGGCCTTGTACGAAGCAGCGGGAACCTCAGGGTACGAAGGTACGGAAGAGGACTTGGCAGGAGTCTCGTACGAGGGAACCTCCTCCTTGCCAACGGGATACTCAGCAGCAGGGGCAGAGGGCTTAGGAGCAGCCGAAGAGACACCGGAAGTTGGGTACGCAGGCACATCGGTAGCCGGGTGGATAGGCTTGGTGATGGTGACAGTGAGCGTCTTGGAGACGTACACACTGGTGGTCCAGTCCTCGGGGTAGTCAGGCTTGTCGGAAGGCTTAGCGCATGCATTGCAGACGGTCTTGGTGATGACAGTTGTCTTGGTGGTCAGGCCAGTAGAGCAGGTGTCGAGGTAAGTTGTGGTGACAACCGTGGTGGTGCTTTCAGCTGGCTTGGTGACTGTAGGGGTAGCAGTGCTGTAGATGTCGTACTCGGAAGCAGACGAAGCCTCAGGAGTTTTGGTGGACTCAACCGGGGTTGGGTAAACGATGATGTACTCAGTAGACTTAGCAGAGCTAAGTGGGACCGAGGAAGAGTAGATCTCGTACGGAACGGAGGAAGAAACTTCGGGGGTCTTGGTCGAGACGGCCGGGTAGCTGGAAGGGTACTCGGAAGCCTTGCTAGAGACCTCAGGAACCTTGGAGGACTCAGAGTAGTAAGAGTATTCGGTAGCAGACGAAGCCTCGGAAGTCGCAGAGGGGGTGGGGTACAGCTCAGTGGAGGTTGTGCAAGGAGTCGACGAAGCACCAGTAGAGCTGGCAGTGTAGTAGCCAGTGGACACCTCAGGGGTCTTTGTGGACACGGTGACAGAGTAGCTAGACGAGGCCTCGGGGGTCTTGGAAGACTCGGAGTAGGAGTAGTACTCAGAAGCGGAAGACGAAGCCTCGGGGGTCTTGTAGGAC
This sequence comes from Phoma herbarum, assembly GCA_001599375.1. Lineage (NCBI taxonomy): Eukaryota > Fungi > Ascomycota > Dothideomycetes > Pleosporales > Didymellaceae > Phoma > Phoma herbarum. The sequence goes on from BCGR01000002.1 coordinate 1,509,355, forward strand.
TCGGTCGAGGTGGTGCAAGGTGTGGAGGAAGCGTCAGCAGGAGTGGTGCTGGAGGTTTCGTACTCGGACTTGCTGCTCGAGGCGGAGTAGACCGAGGAGTACTCGGATGCAGAGCTGGTGGCTTCAGGAACGGAGCTGGTTTCGTAGGAGCTAGAAGCCGCAGAAGAGTACTGGGAGGCAGAGCTGGTGACTTCTGGGACAGAGCTAGTCTCGTAAATTGAGGAAGCAGAGCTAGTGACCTCGGGGACGGAGCTAGTCTCATAGTAGCTGGATGCGCTGCTAGTGACCATAGGAACAGAGCTGGTTTCGTATACACTGGATGCGGAGCTAGAAAGCTCAACGGAACTTGTCTCGTAGTAGCTGGAGGCGCTGCTGGACGCACTGCTGGTGAACTCGACGGAGCTGGTCTCATAGACTGAGGAGGCGGAGCTGGTGGCGTAGGCAGAGGAGCTGGAGCTGACAGCTGTGGAGGAGACGTCGTCGGGGTAGACAGTGCTGGGCTCAACGGTAGAGCTCGCGCTGTAGCTGGAGGGGATAGCAGTCGAGAAGTAGTCAGAGTAGCTCAGGCTGGACTCTACATGGGGAATCGAGGCAGTGGAGAAGTAGTCAGAGTAGTGGATGCTGGACTCAATGGTAGCAGAACTGCTCGTGGGGTAGACAGTGCTGGAGGTGACCACAGGGGTGCTGGAAGTCTTGACAGTGTAGCTGGAGCTGAGGACAACAGAAGAGCTCTTGCTCGAGTGAGGAACGGAGCTGCTCGAGACGAGAGGTGTGCTAGACTTAGAAGGAGTAGCGGAGCTGATCTTGGACGATACAGGGGTGCTGGAGGCCTTCGAGGAGGTAGGCTTCGAGCTGGCGGGAGTGCTCGAAGGGGTAATGACAGGGGTGCTGGACCTGGTGGACGATGTCAGAGTGGAAGACAACCTGACGGAAGAGCTGGTCCTGGTGGAGGAGATAAGAGTGGAGGAAGAGCGGATGGTCGACGAAACTACGGGGTGGTAGTTGAGCTCGAACGTGCCCTCGAGACTGTACTTGATCCACTGGGAGTATGGCTGGCCGAACCTGGTGTTGTTCTGAGAAACAGTAGCTTCCCAAAGCATGACACCGCCAAAGTTTGGCTTGTTCTTGAGGCTCTTGATCAACGTGTTCGCGCCCGTCTGCGTGAGGTAGCTGTTTGGGTTTGCGCCATTGGTACCAGCGGGAAGTCCCAGGAAGAGCTTGGCATTCGGGTTTGCTGAGGCCTGGATTTTCTTGGTCCAGGCGTCCCAGGTGAAAGCATTGCCAGTGCCAGTTGTCAGCTCCTTCAAGCCTGTCGCAGCAGAGCACGCATCGGTGTTGTAGAATTGCACGAATATGTAGTCGAAGGGAGCCTCGGCGATGGCCTTGTCGAGGTAAGCATCAGGGACAACGCACTGGGGCGCCGAGGAGATCAACATGTTGGAGTCCAACTGCTTGATGATCTTGACGAGGTCGCCGTAGTACTGGAACTTCTGATCGCCAACGGCAGTCGCAGATTCGATGTCGAGATCGAACCCATCCACTGCGACATCGTCGCCGAAAGGACGGGGCATGGTGGAGCCTGCCAGCTTGGGACCGAAGCCTTCTACCAAAACCCTTGCGAGCCACAGTGCGGCGCCCTTGTTGGCAAGGTAGTAGTCTGGAGGTGTCAGCGAGATCGATATCACTCGGAGACTGTGACAGCTTACCAGTAGGATATCCGCCGCCGAGAGACAGCAGGACCTTCTTGCCGTTCTGTTTGCAAGTCTTGATACCCCTGTTGATGATGTCGCAGCTTCCGAGGAACTTGCTCTTCGTGCCGTCAGGGTTCGGGAAGGCGTAGCCTCCACAGGCATTGCCTGACCACTGTTAGTTAGATCGTCACTGGCGTGACATGCATCGACGCACCGAAGTTCAAGTCAGGATACGTGTTCCTGTCCTTCGGGAAGCCGTTGACGAACGCAATGTTGACAATGTCAACACTGGGGTCCTCGCAGACAACGCTGAGCTCCTTCTGGTAGGCACCCTGACCCCAGTAAATAGCAACCTGACCCTGAGCGGACACTGTCGAGGCGAAAAGGCCAGCAGCGATGGCTGCAATAGTAGAGACGGTGGAACGCATGATTACGGGATTAGTCAGATATCTGTTGTACGTTTTGAAATGAAGGGACGGCCAAAGGCCAGTAAAGATCGTGATGAGCGGACTCAACGAAAGGACGCAAGCAAAGGCTCGCTATTAGGCTAGGTACTCGACAGAGTGACTGAACGACAACGACGACCAAAGGTGGGAGAAGTCAAACATGAAAAGGAAGGGGAGATTGCGATGTATTAGTCTTCAGGCAGCTGCTGTACCTGCATGACGCTTCGGGGCGCAACCACGCCGTTTGCTAGCATGAAGCCATTCTACTCCTTCAAGACGGCAGAGGCACCCTGGCCCACCGTATAGAGCCAGCCCTAGACGACACTGGATGCAGGAACAAAATCGATACAGGCTATGCATTGGTGGAGGGCTGACCGACCTAGCTTCATATGGGTTGACGGGATCGTGTAGCGTCTAAAATCATGCATGCACGCGATGCGCTATACCTGGTGATGGATTCCCGCACCATAAACCTCGTGGCGCCTTGCCAGAGTCGATTGACCGGTTACTGAGCCGCTCTCAGTGGACGATGGCTCATTTCGGTTAAAATGGTTACACTGTCTTGGCTAAGTCAGAAGTTGGATATTCTACCTCTAGGGCTGAGTCGGGACGGACGGTCAGACATCCGCCCGTGTGGCTGACTACGAATATCATCAGTTGCTTGAATGAAAAAGAAGAATGTCTCACGCAATCCTTCTGTTTCCCTTCTCTTGCAAGATCCTTCGATGTCTCATACAGAAAACTGTCAGGAATAGCGTATTGGCGAGAGTCGCGCATCTTCGGAGTGACCTCTTAAGGCCTTCTTTGAGCGTGAAAAGGCGGGACTGGCGGGCATGTGGCTTGCTGCAGGAGGCATCGTGGGCGGGATGGAGATTTCTCTTTCGTCCGGACCAGGCATAGTGTCATGTTCAAATTCGGTACGGTGGATGACAGAGTGAGCACCTGAAGCCTCGGGTTGTATCCGAAAGCTTACCGAGCACCTTGGCAGGTACCGCGCAGCCAGGGGCCGTAAGCATTCAGAGACATGCCGTTTGTTGTAAGCCTGTCGCGCGTCATTTAGCTGTCGCGAACTCTATGACTTGGTAAGTGTTAGTAGCGGCTGGTGCTGAATTTTTCTGCCCTTCTCCTGGCTCTGTGTCTTGGTGTCTTCAGCAGACAAAGGATGGTGGCATGTCTTTCGTCTCAAGGCCCCCCATTGCTTGATGCAATTTTGGCGCCAGCGCTATTCTGAGCAGGTGGATATGTGGGACTAGGCCGAACTTAGATCTGCCGGCGCGATGTTGCGAGCTGGACCTGACTTTGAAGGCCGAAGCGCCTGACTCCAGCATGTTCACGATCCTACGTGCGAAGGACGGTCGCGACTCGCTGCAGTTCGGAGATTCATGCACCGATTTGAATGTGGTGGCTTGAACTGTGCAGATGTCGGGGTCCACCGGCATGGCATTCATAATGCTGAACAAGGCCACCTGCATCAAGCATACATTGGACTGCTGAGAAAGCAGGTCAGAAAAGATCCGTTAATGGTGCTTGAACGGCGGCGCCTTTTTGCACGTGCGCTGGTGGAATAGCGGCTCTTCTGCCCAATGATTTGCTTACATGCGAGGCGAAGAAGCGCGATAAGATGCTTGTGTTGATCGCCTTGCGCACGGTGGATCAGATAGCCATAGGTAGCATGCGACTGTAGGTGTACACTATAGAGAACACACAGCTGTAAGACTGCAGGTAAGGCGAGAGACGGCACGGGTGGTGGGCCTACCATAAGAGCAGACGTGTATACTTCTTCAAGGTCCCTCCTGCGGTAGCACTGCAGCCTGAAGCGCATTGTTCTTTTTGAGTGGTCAACAATCAACAAGACCGACAGCAAAGCCGTGGGCCCACCTCACAGCATTCAGACCGGCGATAACAGTATCGAGGCCAGCAGCAGCAGTCGGACCTTTGGAAGAAAGATTTGCTCGCGTCATCCGATATTGTGAGGCTGGTGTGTTGATGATCATTATACTGGAGGCTTGCCGAGGCTTGCGAGTGGGCGTTCAGTGGCGGCGGTGAGGTCTGGAGAAAGAAAGCATTTTGAGAGCCGCGACTCGCGAAGCTCTATCAGTTGGCAGTGGTGAATGATGCACCGCAGGTCTTCCAGGGTCCAACAGTAGCAGTTTTGGAATTAGCGGTGTCGCTCTTTGCTGTTTAAGGGCGGCCCCGTGATCTTGACACCGCCTGAAATGCCGCCTAGGCGTGCGTCATTCTCCAACGATTGTTGCGGAGCGGTGACCACACACGCAGCTTCACGCTTTACACGGGCTTCTTTTATGGCATAGAGAGTGGAGTACCCGTGTCCTCGAGTCCTACATCTTGTCAGCTGCCTATCGCGCACCTGCACCATGGTGGAGCCGGATCTGAGGGTGGTTGTAGCAGTCCCATGGGGTAGAAACGAAACATAGTGTACCATATTCACTTCACCGTTAATCTTCATCGTTCCTTCAACAACCATTCTCGCGCAATCTTGGTGTTTAGACCTGCATCGTTGGAGTTCTGTATCCTTTCACAGCATTATGAGCATATTGAGAGGCTTGCGGAGGCAGCCAAAACCAGCACCAGCGCAAGGCAGCGACGACACAACAGCCCCCTCGCCACAGAATGAGAAGAACTCAACACCCTCTAGGAAATGGAACCTGGGGATACTCAGTGATCCTCTGACCGACGAAGTGCCTGGTAAGTCAGCGGTATGGCGCCTTTGTCCAAGGTCGACTCATGGTCTCTAGGATCTGTCATTCTCTTGTCGAAAGCGCACAACCGCAACGAGCCGCTCGGTCTGCAGCATGCCCGCGCGCGAACCTCCGCCTCTTCCCTTCCATCAGCATACGGTCCACCACGAAGCGCGTCTCGCGGCTCCCGTCATTCCTCACGGTCGCGGCAGCCTGAGGTGAAGCGCACACAAGACGGGAAGTTTATTCTCGACCCCCAGCCGGAGGACTCGGCCAACGATCCTCTCAACTGGAAGCAACTGCGTCGAGATGCCGCGTTGCTATCTCTCGGCTTCTACTGCATGCTTGGCGGAGGCATGACGCCCATACTAGCTGCAGGCTTCAACGATGTCGCTGAGACATACGGTGTTGGTCTCTCGCAAGTGGCCTTGACAACAGGTCTCTACATGCTTGGTCTAGGTCTCGGGAGCGTTGTTGCATCTCCCACCGCCATTCTATGGGGCAAGAGGCCAGTCTATCTGGCTGCCATTATTTTGTTCACGCTTTCTTCGGTGTGGTGTGCTCTCTCGCCCAGCTACTCGTCGTTAGTTGTCGCACGTATCGTCCAAGGCTTTGCCGTCTCTCCAGTCGAGTGCTTGCCAAGTGCTTCTATTGCCGAGATTTTCTTTCTTCACGAGAGGGCCTACCGTCTGGGAGTATACACACTCTTGTTGCTGGGTGGAAAGAATCTGATTCCCTTGGTCAGCGCAGCAGTCGTGCAAAGCTTGGGATGGCGATGGGTCTTCTGGGTCATCGCAATTGTGGTTGGATTCTCCTTTTTCCTCATCTTCTTCTTCGTTCCCGAAACGTTCTGGGATCGCACACCACGACCAAGAGGTCGCAGTCATGCGCGCAGCCGCAGTCACAGCCCCAGGGGCCACAAACACTTTCATCTGCCTACAAGACACCACAAGAAGTCTACGGATGCGCTGGCGGGACCTGCGAATGCTTCAACGGTAGCGACTCCGATGGAGACGCCTCTCGAACACCCGAAGAAGGTTCACAAGACTGCCCATGTAGGTTTCGCAGATACCGTCGAGCGAGAGACACCTGGCGGGCACACAGATGCACCACTCGCACCACGCTCTCCTATGAGCATACACTCTTCGCCCCCAGGAACGCCACGACACGATTACTTTGCGCATGTGCCAGAGAGCACAAAATCGGATCCTGAGAAACAGGATCAGACTTCTGCCAGCCTGAGTTTATCGTCCGCGGCGCCTGGAGTACCACTCGACGCGGATCAGATCTCTGAGCAGCTGTCTGTCCACTACACGGACTATTATCGCACAGCACCTCCAAAGACCTACCGCCAATCACTGAAGCCTTGGAACGGACGTCTTGTTAAAGACAAGTGGATCAAAGTCGCGATTAGGCCATTTATTCTCTTCGCGTATCCGGCAGTCCTCTGGTCCTCTTTAACCTATGCGCTGGCTGTGGGGTGGCTCATCGTCTTGTCTGAGTCTGTCGCACACATCTACCAGAACCACGACTCGTACAATTTCACCGCGCTTCAGGTCGGCCTTGTTTATATCTCGCCGTTTGTTGGTGGTGTACTGGGAACGGCGGTCGCGGGCAAGGTCTCCGACTTGATCGTGAGGTTCATGGCACGTCGAAACGATGGCGTATATGAACCCGAGTTTCGTCTGGTCATGGCTATACCGATCACGATCGCTACAGTCATCGGGCTCATGGGCTTTGGCTGGAGCGCTGAAGAGAAGGATCTCTGGATAGTACCGACTGTGTTCTTCGGCGTGATCAGCTTCGGTTGCTGTCTTGCTTCCACGACCGCCATCACCTTTGTTGTCGACTCATACCGTGTCTATGCGGGCGAAGCGCTGGTGACGCTCAACTTTAGCAAAAGTAAGTCTCCCTCAAGCAGCGACAGACACCTATGATCTGCACACCAATACTGATTGCACACAGACGTCCTCCACGGATTCATCTTCTCTTTGTTCTTCCCACACTGGCTTGAGGCCAAGGGTCCTAAGAGCACTTTCCTGTAAGCTGGCTTGAACAACTCCCATCTCTTCCTGATCTGACAATTTACAGAGCAATTGGTGGCATTCAGCTAGCCTGTATGCTTTTCTCGATTCCCATGTACATTTACGGAAAGCGAGCGCGCATGTGGACAGTGAGGAAGAACTTGATGGAGAAGTTCTGAGTCCAGATTCCACGACACTCGGTGGCAGCACCGACAAATCAACGTGTGGCACCGAAACGATGTTACGGCTTTGGCTTGGCATTACTCATGGCGTTCTTTTTTACCCCAGATTATTCCCCAGAATCTCCGCGCAGCAGTCACACATCATTTCATGCATATTTTGACATTCCCCTTGCGAACATCTGGCATTTCCGCGGGGTAGACCGAGCCTTCCGTTTGGTGGTGCGGAAATAAGAGTTTCATCTTGTGACAACAATCTTCTGTCCCGAGTGTCTTGTGGGGTCGTTCCTTCATCCCACTTTTGATTGCTAGCGAGTGCTCCGCATCTCGAAAGTATTTAGCCGAGTTTGCCAGCCAGAGCGCCAGCCAGGTCTCGATGATCTGCCGGAGCAACTTGCGGAAGCAGCAGAGCCGCCTCAAGTCTCGGACTCAACAGCTGATGCTTGCGTGGTGGTTATCGCCAGCCAGTGTCAGCTGGACGATACGGTTAGCGATCTCAACCGTCCTTAACCGCAGGCTGACTTGTCCTCGTGAGCTCGTATCTTCAACGGCGCCTTTGTTGGAAAGACTCCGAACACACCTGTCAGTCTGATAAAGATAAGTCTGGAGCCCTGCATGAGGACCTGACGATTTCGGAGCCGCACGCTTGCAGACGTGGCTTTATCGGTAGTTGATGATAATCGTGAAGCGATATGATGCACGATGTGGATTGTACTATCCATAAAGAGCAACAAAATCCACCTTCCCCACATTCATTCGAGGCAGGGATAACAAGCTCGATGAACTAGCAACTCCCCTTGATGCAACAACAAACTTCGCAATAAGCATCTTCAAGCTGCGCTTCGCGATACCGCGCTCAATCGATGGCCAGGATTTATCCAAACCATATCCTGTTTTCCGCGTGAACGAGCGTCCTCCCATAGTAGGGTTTATAGACAAAAAAAGATGTGATCCGGCGCTGTGGCTGGCCAATCAGCCTCGCACTGATGCAGCTGCGACGCAAGACCAAGCGAGTGCACTCGTCTCAAGTCCGAGCTCGGGCGATCTAGGCTGGGTTCACTCTAATCCCAACCACACGACGATGTTTTATCAGCTGTTCTATCTTGGCTCCTTGCTACCTTGATACGCAACGGCTCCTATCGGCTGTGTCATCATTGCATTTTCACACGCATTAATTGGCGAGGGCCCCTCTTGCATTTTCTTGCCAACCTGGGGTATATCACACCGTCGTCTTTCGACATTTTCCGTCTCGTCACTTCGCCAACTAGCAGACATGCCCGCTTTGGCTCAACAGAAAGCGCTTGCACAGGACTTGAAAACAAAGAAGACAAAGTCCAGGAATGGCTGTGGTCGATGCAAGTTGAAGAGAGTAAGTCTCCACAGACAGCTTCGATAGTCAAGACCCTCCTAACTCGGTACCAGCTCAAATGTGACGAGACTGCCGGATCATGCCTGCAATGCAAGAAGAGAAATGTCCCTTGCCCTGGTTATGAGAAGACCCTGAAGTGGTCAACCAAGTACGAGGTTTTCCAGCCTACAGAGTTCGCACCATCTTCTCCCAAGCCAAGGACAGCAACATCGGGTGTCCGCAAGTCTTCCAAAGCTACCGGCTCTTCGCTTCCTAGGAATGTTTTTAGCAGCATTGAGGCCCTCGCTGCTGTACTTCCTGCCAGCAGAAAGAGCGCGGATGTTGAGATGAACTGCAATGACAAGCAAGCAACACCTCCCATGGCTTCACCACCGTTACCATCCTTAGAGGAGCCTGTTACCAGCTTGGAGTCTTCCGAGGAGGACGAAGAATCTCCCCGGGACCTTGAACCGTTTCCCATGGATGACATTCATGTTTTGGATTCTAGCATGCTTGATGGCTTCGTTGATGCGATCCCACTGCCAAATGAGGAGTTCCACTTCGATGCTTTTGAGAGCACTGACATAGATTCGACTGTGCTGGACGACTTCGGCAGTTTCGGTGGTTTCGATCTCGACAACACTGCGCCCTTCAAGCACAGCGAGTCCTCGGCAGAGTCATCGGTCTTGACCACTCGTGAGTCAAGCCGGGAAGCTAGTCCTCCTCGTCTGTCTCGTTCGTTGCTTCTAGGTTTCTACAGGCTCCCTAGCCCTACACCTAACCCCTCGTCGCCGGACGACCAGGAATCACTTCTCATTCAGCACTACTTCAAGGACGTGTGCGCTGTCTTCTCTTCGTTCGATTCGCATCTCAACCCCTTTAGGACCACTATCGGCAAGATCTACCAAGACTCGCCTTCGATCAATTATGCCATTCAGTCTATGTCTGCAGCGCATCTTGCCAATACCTTCCCCTATATGGCAGCAATTGGCGCCGAGCTTCAGCGCAAGGCTGTTGCAGCTCTTCAAGAAGAGCTACCTTTGGCACAAGCTGGTCAAGTCAGCTGCACGAGGACGTTCCTGAGCATCATGATGCTGGGTCTCACTACTTCGTGGCACGACAGCAATGCTCTCGGCACTGAATTTCTCTCCACTGCTCGAGGCCTGATCTTGCCCAAGCTGATGGACAGGTCTCAGAATGCCGAGGTACAACGCGAAGCACAGTTCTTTGAAGAGTCTCTAATCTACTGGGAGATGGTCATGGGTTTTGTGACAGAAGATGCCATGAGCTTCTCGCGACCTTCAGGCATGCGCCCTAGGGTGGTCTCCAACAAGCAGAGCACACCAGCAGGCAGACGTCCGGATGGTAAGATTGTTCCTCATCCCTGGACTGGCGTTGCACCGATGATTCAAGCAATTTTCGCTGAGGTCGGTCGTCTCGTTCGTAGTGAGCGATCACTCAACAGAGACTCAGTCATGGATCTCATCCGTCGTCAAGAGAACCTCTTCAACGCGACTTCTTTGGAGGAGGATCTTTTGGCCGTGGACTATCCTTCAGTTGACGAGATCGCCGATACTGGTGATGACCGCACGCCTAAGGAGCACTTCACTGTGCTTGCTGAGGCCTACCGCTGCGCTGGTTTGCTTGAGCTTTACCGCGTCTTCCCTTCGATCCTCCGTAAGCGCTTGGGGAGCAGCAAGTTGCCTGCCTCTGGGAATGTCGACTTCCAATTCCCGATGCCTCGCTTCGAGACACCATACGAAGATGCGGACATGAAGCTCTGGCTCAACTCTCTCGCCATGCACATCCTGCAGATGATCGAGTCCATACCAGCATCATCAGGCACGTTCTGCATCCAGCAGCTTGTCCTCACCGTCGCTGCCTGTGAGCTCAAGTACGTCTCGTCGGTCGACTTCTTTGATGTGCACGCCAACGACCAGAAGGTACTTGACGCACGAGAGAAGGTCGTCCGACGTCTCGAAGTCTATGCTCATCGCCTGCCTGGTAAGCCACTGCGTCAATTGATCACGCTGATCAAGGAGACATGGCGACAGTCAGACGAAGGCAAAGACGCCTTCTGGATCGACATTATGAACGAGAAGGGATGGCACACTGTCATGTAAATGATGCGTCGCCGCCCTGCCTTGTCCAACCATCACGTGTCTACGACCTTTAGACCTTGCATAGCGCCTTCCACCTGGAGCCTCTCCTGGCTCCACTTTCTTCTGCCGTCCTCACGCAACGACATCCTGTTTCAGCAAATCCTGTACTTCAGCGTTCTTCCGGCTCATGGCGTTACATCTTTCCTGCCTCCTTCCAGTTGTCCAACAACTCGGTTTTATCGTTGACTAGCCTTCTGGTCTCGATCGATGCGACATCTTGTCCATACACTTGGTTCGACACAGACCTATAATCACGACTGTCATCTAGACTATCCGAACGAGCATCATATCACCGGTGATAGTGATCGCGCACTCGCGGCAACCCACTCGATACCCCTGCGACACCAAACCTGCCGCTACCGCTGGACTCGCCCTCCCCTGCAACAATACCTTTGCACCCATCTCCTAGCGACTGCTTCCTCGCGACCACGTTCTGGAGCCCATCTGCGATGACCTCCGTCCATCATCACGACATACCATTGCAACATGATACCCGCTGCGACTTCAGCCTCCAGCAACCCAATGTATACCTAATATAGATACCCACAGCGACTATCCTGGACTCTTTCTTCCCAAGCGCTTCGCCCATGTTTTTTGCATTTCCTTCTGGGCAGGTAAGGCAGGCTATCCTTGTGCTATTGACACCATGAGCCACGCACCAACCCTCGGTATGTCGCCGCCCTTAGCACCTGCCCACGCGACATTTTGCCTGGATTACGTCGACTTCTCTGTTCTTACTGCGCGACTGTTTCTGGCGACTGTACATAGACGTTCCGGTTTGGGATTCTTTTCAGCATTGGTCGTTCGCCGCGCACCTCTTACGTTGGCTTGCTATACCCCCTTGTCTCGTGTTGTCCTTTGTGACACCTCGGAGGAAAACGACGCGGAAGAAGGGAATGGACTGGGAGGAAGGAAAGGAGACGGAGATAACGATCAAGAGTCAGTCGGACACCTTCGATCGAGCACGAAACCTCTTTCGAAATCTCACTGTGGATAAAACCCGTGAGACCGCATCTGAACATGTATCATACTTCATTGGGGTATATGGACAGTATATACTGCCTTCGCATCGCTGGAAATGCATGTCAGGGCACCAATACCAACATCATGCGCCGAATGTGAATAAAATCACATCACCGGTCTGTTCGCCTCATCATCGTCTTCGCTGTCATACGCAATGAATTCTCTCCTCCCGCTCGAGCTCTTGACGACAAAGTACCGTGTCGCCTCATACGCCTTCGTCTTCTTGTCCGCACCCGGACTGAAGACAGCGTCCTTCTCATTGACTTGCGCAGGGATAGCGAGCAGCAGTCGCTCCGCACCAGGGAGTCGGAGTGCCTTCTCAGAAGAGCTGTCGTCCTCCTCAGACGCCGCAGATGAGCCAGAAAACCACCGCATGCCCAGATGGATGCCCTCAGCGACACACGCTAAGATTGAGAAGGCAACGATGATCTGCAACGCCCACAGCGTCAGACAAGAGTCGCTATATGCTGAGAATGCCTCGGGCTCGGAGTAGCACACTATCCGCTCGTGCGGCCGTGATGTCGGGCGCGGCTCCTTGCTCATCAGGACTTCTGTGGGCAGTGGCTTCTCCTCATCCTGGCTGGGGTGGATCTTGTCGCGCACATAGGACTCGTAAAGGTCAGGTCTTGCGTGGCGGAAGTTGTCCAGCTCGGGGCCTAACGTTGCGCATTTGTCAGGTGATTGTTGGTGGTAGGGGGAGGCGCTGGGAGTGGGGTCGGTGGGCTTCCAATTGGCGGGGGTCCAGTGCGCAGCGGAGGGGGTTTCGAGAGGGTTAAAGGCGTCAGAGACGAGGACGCAGCGGCAATGGCTGCGTTGTTGTGTCCGTGTTGGGGCAGCGAGGGTTGATGTGAAGAAGAGGAATGAGGTGAGTGTTGTGGGGCGCATTGTAGCGGTGTTGGCAGCGTGGAGCTGCGAGGGTTGATATTGATATTATAGTAAGGACTGCGCGAAAGGTTAATTAAGAGTCGGTCCATTCAACTCGGTTGTACTCACTCGGGTCCTGCTATTTCCTCTAGATTGAAGCTGAGTGTTGCTTATCTACTCAGACTGTCGACGATTGGAGTTGCCGGATGCGTCCCAGCTGAGGTTGTACAAGGTTCAATGACTACCGCAAGCTGCTGACCAACGCCCAACAATCTTCTGGTAGGAGTGTTTGTATGTAGATCAGGTATGTCCAATCGCGGTGCCTCGTATCTGACGTCGACGATGATGTTTGGTAAATAGCGAGCAGCAATCAGACACGAGCGGCGCCCACTCAGTACATGTACTCCAGCTAGCGGTCGTGAGCCCGGTCCCAGTCGAACCTTCCCACCTTGGTGTGACATGCACTAATCGCGCCTTCACTTTCGTCTCAGCTGCGCCCGCGGGCGGCCGGCTCTAGATGCCCTATCCATGCCCTGTCGCTCCTGCCAGATCTCGCCCGAGCGCCCAAACAAGCATATTATTAGGCCGCTAAGGCCCGCAACAGCTGTTTTTCCAGGCTCTGTTCTGCAATTGCAATGCTGAAAACGTGCGGTCTAGATCGAACCACTGAGCGCCCAAAGCTCGGCAGGCGCAGCCGAACAGCCCTCTTGTCTGCAAGAGATGGCTCCGGCGGCCCCGCAGATTGAGGGCATTTGGCTGTTGTGACTTCGCTATAGTCGGGCGTGAGCGCGTGATTCGCAGCGCTGCTTTCGACATATCGTACCGCTGTTGCCAACATTGACTCCGTTTGCGGAAGATCTGATGCCGCGTTCCAGGAGCCGCGTCTCCAGCCTCGTAAAACACCCCCCGAACACACAGACACAGCATGTTTTCACCAGACACGAAGGCTCTGGATCGCTGTCGAAGATCATCAGAGTCGATAGCTGCAGCCTGCAGAAAGGTCTCGGGCGCACCCTTTCTTCCCATACCGTTCTGAGCAATCGAGAGCGCCGCCCTGACCAGCTCGTCTATTAATAATGGTTTCCCCATGCGTTGTTTGGCTAGTTTCCTTTGACCTCATTTCCCAGTACGAGGCTGCCCTATCATGAGGGTGCCCACGTGCGCACCGGTCAAGTGTACCACAGCTCATTGCAGGCCGCTGCGACACAACGCACATGCAGCCAGACCTCGCTCGACAGGATCTGCCTTGCCATTGTAAGGTACCAGGTCCCACAGCCGGCAGATTCAATTGAAGAGAAAACGAGAAATTGATAACATGCGTTTCGCAACCCGAGGCATGTGCTGTTTGCGGGCCGTGGGCGCCGCGGCCTCCGCCCTGGCATACGTCTGATCATTTCTACAAAAGCGTGGTTCATTGCGGAGTACAAAACTGAGCGTGTCTGGTGAGGTTGTTGGGAAACACTGAATGGGAATTGCGAAACACTCAGGGGCCAAGCTTCGCTTCTAAAGCTTAACGGTTGACAAGAGCGCCTTGAAACATGCTTTTATGGATCATGGAGCTGCAAAATTGACAATGACAGTGTGCAGAGACCATTGTGACCATAAACCGCAGCGCGGGTGACACACAGTTCGCGATGAGTAACCACGGCTAGTAGGCTTTGTGGATCACGCTTGAGTTGAAGACACTCGTTGCAGGATGAGCCTCAGGGATGTTTTTTCGTCTTCAATAGTAGTCATTCGTGCGACCCACAGCAGCGACCACCGGTTGAAGTCGATTCGTCGAATGTGCTGACACTCCATCGTAGGATCCTCGCAGTAGACTACTTCACCGGAGCAGACTCACCGTTCAAGTCAACTCTGCAGCGTGTCTTCCTTCACATGCATTTTGCGTGGCCTTTTTTATACATACACCAGCGAACCAACGACGGAGTGCCAGGTCAAGATGGTGTGCGGTCAGCGCGCAAAGTCAGCAGGCGCAGCCTCTTGCTGACACCGCCTGGCGAAATCTTGCGGCTCTTGAGGCTGCGAGATCTGCTTCGATACCAACTGATCGATGATCCAGAGGGAGAAGGAGAAATAGGGCGCTTGCACGAGGTCGGGCTTCGCAGAGTTTGAAAGAGAAGAACTCACGTGGACTTATACTCAACCTCGTCGCGGAGACTCCTCCGGGTCTCTCGCAAGCCGAGTTCGTTGACCGCGACTTGTCGCACACTTATCGCGTCTTGGACGCGTTCCCTCCCGAAGCGGGAGTGTCCTGGAGTTGCACAAACCAGAAATGAGTAAGCCGCCTCAACCTTGGAAGGCTGCACGTCCGGATCTCCGACCAAGTGCCGGAGACTTTCAAGAATGTCAGAAGGGCAGATTTACCAATCAATAATAAGGGCTGTCCGAAGGTCTTCGTCCGTTGTCTGCGCTATCTCTATGCTTACGGACCCTGGAAGGGCTGCAAACATCTTGAGGCAGCCACGCTTTGTAATGATCACACGGGAAGCAACATCGACTCACCATGACCAGCAACCAATTGGAGCAGCAGAAGATGATGAAACATGCGCTTTTGTCCGCTCAAGACTGTCGCTCAGATGCGCCGTCCTGACATTGGTAGGCACTTATCTTCCGCTGACAGCTTAACGTGAAGGTACGCTGCCTAGTGCAGTTAAGCGGCCGTCTGCCCTACGACATTGGCATGCCACCGCACCGGTGACGGGCATATACACTGCGTCGATCCATCAGCCCGACTACAGCTTGGTACTTGGCATTGGATAGAGTCACTCACATAACGCAACTGGGTCTGGCTAACGCCGTTGTGTTGCACGGCGTTGAGTGGAGTTAAGAGAAAGCCGGGAGGATATAAACTTTCGATGCGTTCAGAGGCGCCAGAAAGGCAACTAGCACTACCAACCTCTTGCCTCACACTTTCCACGTGGTACGACACTTCAGATCGATATTTCAATCTCAAGCGGTGCTTCAATCCATCACTTCCTGACCCTATCGAAGCCTCGCATCTGCACAATGTCTTACCTATTCCGGCACTCGTCAGTCGGGACAGCACTGCACTATATTCGACACCGAAGCTTCGACTTCTCAAGACAGAGAGCGAAGGAGATATCGCCCTCGTCATCCACAGATGACATTCCTGAAGCAATTCCGGCAGACAGTGTCATCGGCGCGGAACTCAAGCTCGAACAGAGTGCGACCCTTGTTGGCTGGGATGGTCCGAAAGACCCGTCAAACCCTCAGAACTGGCCAATGCGTGAGAAGGTGCTCGTGACTTCCCTCATCGGCCTGTACACATTCGCCGTTTACGTCGGCTCATCCATCTACACACCCTCACAACAAGCGGTACAGGACATCTTCGGCAAGTCGCACATCGAGGGCTCACTCGGACTCGCTCTGTACGTGCTAGGGTATGGTATTGGATGCCTGCTCTTCTCTCCCATCTCAGAGATACCCGCCGTGGGTCGGAACCCTCCTTATGCCATATCTGGATTTCTCTTCGTCATCCTCTGTATCCCCACTGCGTTGGTCAACAACTATGAAGGTCTGATGATCCTGCGCTTCCTCCTTGGGTTCATGGCCTCGCCTTGCCTGGCTACGGCAGGAGCGTCCCTAGCCGATGTCTGGACGATGGCGGAGTTCCCATTTGCAGTGGCTTTGTGGGCCGCTACAGCGACCATGGGGTAACTAGTACTGAGATCCTTGCGATTCTTCTTACTGATCATTAACAGACCTGCCCTTGGACCCACACTTTCGACGTACGCCGTCCGCGATCTTGGCTGGAGGTTCTCAGCATGGGAGCTCATGATCATTGCCGGACCAGTCTACATTCTCATGCTCTGCATGCTCCCTGAGACGTCTGCTCCTACCATCCTCTACTACAAGGCTAAGCGCCTTCGTGAAGAGACTGGTAACCAGAACCTCATGTCCGACGCAGAGAAGAAGCAGAGGAACCTCAAGGTTTCCAGCCTATTGTTCGATGCTCTTGTCAAGCCCTGGGAGATCAACGCGCTTGATCCTGCTATCCTCTTCACGACCGTCTAGTAAGTCGTAGCTGCGCTTGTGGTCGATGGACTTACTAACAGCTCTCGCAGCATGGGCCTGTGTTACGGCACCTATTACTCGTTCTTCGAGTCACTGCCCTTGGTCTACCCTGTCATGTACAACTTCTCCGCCGAGAGCACCGGTCTCGTCTTCCTCGTCGTCGCACCAGCTGGACTCCTCGGTTTCACCGTCCACTGCATCTACCTCAAGTATAGGTGTTTCCCAAGGATGATGAACGGCACCTTCGGCGAGCTGGAAAACCATCTGCTGCCCGGCTTATTCGCTTCACCGATCATCTGCATCGGTCTCTTCATGTTTGCCTGGACGGCTCGCCCTTCGGTCCATTGGATGGCACCAACCAGTAAGTGTCTCCCTAAACGCTCATCTTGGAGCACAAACTAACAGGAACAGTCGGCCTCGGACTTGCAATCTTCGGTACATACTTCGTCGCACAATCGATCCTGCTCTACATTCCCAACATCTACCCTCGATACGCCGCAAGTATTTTCTCGGCAAACAGTCTGTCCAGGAGTTTGTTCGCTTTCGCGGCGATCCTGTTTGCAAGGCCTATGTTCCGCGGCATTGGTATCGACGGTGGTGTCAGCCTCCTTGCCGGATTCATGGTCCTGTGCACAGTCCTAATGTATCTTCTCTTCCGGTTCGGCAAGGGCCTGCGCGAGAGGAGTAGGTTCGCTGTTGCTTAGATTTCCTGGCCTTCCTTGATCATGGGGGATAAAGCGCTTTTCATGATACCAAATTGTAGACTTAGATTCTAGACGTTACGAAAGCGAATTCCATGCTGTCCTTACCGATGTCTTATATCAAAGCTGCGATTGGACATGTTTTGGCGAAGTGAGGTGATGTGAGATCGGCGGGCCGGAGGTGACGGGGCTAATGCTGGCGGCACGCGTGGTGGGGAAGCTCAGTCGTCATTCCGCGTTCAGCAACCATCTCACCGAAAGTCCACCAACAACTTGCGCAGCATTTCACGAATGCACCGCAATGCGTTTCAGCCCCTCCACCGCGAGCCCGGACCTTGAGAAACTGCAGCCTGACTGATCGCCCCTCGCGTGCGCTCGCCGTGCAATCACGCGTGAAGCTCGGCCGCTCGCCTCTCCGCGACTTTCCCACTGCATCCGTATAGCTTGCCACCACCCTCCCGCAAAGCTTCACTTGCCGTCAACATGAAGTACTCCGTATACGACCGCCTGCTGAAGCGGGAAGTCGGCCAGCAGCGCAGGACGTACACCGACATTCGCGGCATCTACGGCGACCAGCACTGGGTCGACAATCTGGATATTGTGAACGAGTTGGAGGGCCACAATGGATGTGTGAACGCTTTAAGGTATGCACATGTCTTGCCGCAGTCTCATGCAGCTCTCGCTGACGTAGCAAGCTGGTCGCGGTCTGGCCGCCTTCTTGCGTCGGGCTCAGATGATCACCGGATCAACATCCACGCATACAACCCCGGCTCGGACACTGAGCAGTTCAGCCTAACCACGTCTATCCAGACTGGGCACCGATCGAACATCTTCTCCGTGAAGTTCATGCCCTACTCGAACGACCGCACCATCGTCTCCTGCACCGACGACGTTCGCATCTTCGACATTGAACACTCCGGACACTCTGCGTATGGGTCTGCGAGCAGGCGAAGATCCGGTGGAACGCGGCCCAGCATACATCATCTGCGCAATTCCGTGACGCTTACTGGCCCAGAGACGAACGAGAAAGCCTTCCGCAGCCACAACGACACGGTGAAGCGCATCGTAACCGAAGACAACCCTTTCTACTTCTTGACCTGCTCAAACGATGGCGACGTGCGACAGTGGGACGTGAGACAGCCATCAAAGACATACCCGCCTGCACAAGACGGGCGACTGCCATCGTGGGCTAGGGATGCAGACGCTAGTGACAATGTGCCTCCACCGCTGATCTCGTACAGCCGTTATGGTCTAGATCTTAACACTGTCTCCTGCTCGCCATCGCAGCCTCACTATATCGCACTTGGTGGTGCTCATCTCCACTGCTTCCTCCACGACCGTCGGATGCTGGGAAGGGACAAGAACAGGGAACGAGGATCTAGGCTTTCAAGTCCAAGCAACTGGACCGAAACTGACGAAGAGCTGTTAGGACAGGCCACACAATGCGTGAAGAAATTTGCGCCCAGCGGGAAGCAGCGTATGCAGCGCAATGATGGTGGACACATCACGGCTTGCAAGATCAGCGATGCGCATCCAAACGAACTCATTGTCAGCTGGTCACAGGATCATATCTACAGCTTCGACATCCACAGAGCACCTGATGCGCGCGAGCAGGTCAAGACCTCGAAGGTGTCGACGGGTGACACCACTGGGAGGGTCAAAGACAAGAGCCGGAAGCGAAAGCGTCCGAAGACGAGCACGCAGGAAGCTGCGGATAGGGCTGGCTCCAGGCAGCGCACCGGAAGCGCCGACGAAGACCTTGCCCTTCGAGTCAGGTACGGCAACGGTCAATCTGAGGACATTCGCATCGAAGCACCCACAAGCAACGGCATGTCGCAAGAAGAGCTGAATGAGCTGCGTGGCACTGACCACTTTCGCATCGCAAAGACGACGGCCAAGATGAAGAAGCGAATCTTTGGCCTGGTCGATCTCGGCGAGTCTGGACTGCATCTTGCCTATACGTCACTCTTGGGTATGGCACATTCGATCTTGCCTGACATGGATGATTTGTCAAGAAGTTGGGGATATCCTGTTGATCCAGATCCAGTCGATGTCGCAGTACAGAACAAGCTCCGTGACGACCGTGCAGCATCTCGGCGCTTCGTACAGGCAGCCGGCACACTTTCAAGAGTGATGGGCGGACAGCTTTTGACAGGCTCTAGTTCGACCTCAGACGCGATGATTGCGCAGTATTTTGCCTCGATACAGCATACGCCGCGAGAGCGAGGCTTGCCACGACATGAACAATTCGGCTACGACTTCCTCAAGGCTATTCTGCTGTGGCTCTATAGCGGTCCCAGTGCAGTTATCGAAGGTTTCTCTAGTCGAAGCGGAGGTGATCGCCTACCAATTCCGCAGGACTCGGACATGGATGCTATCGAGGAGATACTCATCCCATACTTGATGGACCTTGCGAGTGAAGATGCGGTCGTGAACGTCGACGTATCGAAGTTCATGACCGACGATGTTCGAGTACTGTTCACAAGCGAAGTCGAAGCTGTTCATGCGTTCGCACGGGCAGTCCAGATCCCTTTCGCGGACCTGACAGGGGCCGAAGATGACGAAGACCAGTCAGACTTTAGAAACCAGAATCGCGACGCGGCGAAGCTGAAATGGGCACATCAGATTGGCAGAGGTATCCTACTTAATGCTTCGAAGGACATCAAGTTCGCATTCGTTGACCGGGCGTTCGGTGGTCGTGGCATCTCAGACGCGGCCATTAGGGCGGAGGAAAGAGCATTGAAAGAGCAGCAAGAAGACATCGACACTGCTGAGGATGATATTGATCAGTTGACCGCCGAGATTGCTAGAGCAGAGGCCATCAGCGAGCTGGAAGCGGCCGCTGCAGGAATGTCTTCAGAGCATGTTCCTTCCGAGCTCGATGACTTGCTGGTCGAAGATGATGAGGATGGCGAGGATGTCGGAGATGAGACTGGGGAAGAGGTTGTCGAGGAAGATGAGGACGACGAAGAAGACGAAGACGATGACGATGACGATGACGATGACAGCGATGGCGACATTGAAGTAGAATCTGAAGAGGAGGAATCTGGCTCAGATGACGAAGGCTTACGTCGAACAACAAGCGGACGGATGCTGTGGAGATCAGAATTTGGGCGGAGAAGGTACCAGAGGGCCAAGGTCGAACGCGATATACCATGCGTCCCCCATACTCGAGTGTATACCGGACACTGCAACGTCAAGACGGTTAAAGATGTCAACTACTTCGGGTTGCAGGACGAGTACGTGGTCAGCGGCAGCGACTCAGGGCATGTGTTCATATGGGACCGCAAGACTGCACAGCTCGTCAACATCCTCGAGGGCGATGGGGAGGTCGTCAATGTCGTCCAAGGTACGTTGCTCTCTGAAATACTCACTACACTCCCATACTGACTGTTTGTAGGACACCCATACGAGCCCACATTGGCCGTATCTGGCATCGACCACACCATCAAGATATTCTCACCGGACATGCGCGACCAGTACAACGCCCGCAAGGGTATAGGAGTCCACTCTGCCGACACAACTGGGTTCTCCAGTATCAGCCTTGGGCGTCGAAGGAGGCCTAGTCGACCAGAGCCGGCGGTCGAGCCTACTGACGAAGAGGCCATGAGCGACAGCGACGGAGAGGCTGCAGCAGGCGGTCTGAGGAGCCGCAAGCGCATGCATCAAGCGTACCAGATCACGTCGAAGAACGATATGGACCGCAAAGGAGGAAGGGACGATTACTTCATCTCGCAAGCGGTGTTCGCGCAGCTTGCACGTCACATTGCAGCGAACCAAGGCGGCGAAGGGGAAATGGGCGAAGATGGAGAGGGACCCATTGTCATCACTGAGGACAACTGCAGCGTTATGTGAGCAAAGGGTTTCCCCACGACGATTTCAAACAGATTTCGCCCCTCCAAGCGAGACCTGTCGACTCGAATGAATTATGCGATGTATTGTCCCTAATGCTGCCGACGACAGTCTTATGCTCCAGATAGGTCCCATGCGCCGCCCATATGCCAGAGTGTTACCCCTATACCGCGTATCGTACCTTCGGCCATGCAACGTGTCCCCTACGAAGCCTTCTTCTGCTGGGCCTTGAGGGCCTTCTTGCGGTTGCTCCTTATCATGACAACGGAAAGGAAGGAGCCGACGACGGTGGTGAACAGGATGATGAGAATCACAGGGATGCGGATGGCCCAGACGCGGGGGAGGAAGAGCGAGTGCAGGACGTGGTCCTCGTCGACGAAGGGCTGAGGAACATGTCAGCTTCTGGGTGAGAGCGTCGCCTCGGAGGCAATTGGGGCCATGGCAAGGGGGTTGACGCACCATGAACAGCGTCCAGACGGTGTAGTAGACGAAGATGGCAGTGGCTGCGACGAGCATGCTGAGTCCTACGAGGCGGTCGAGCTGCGCTTGTTAGACACGAGAGTGGCCTCGGGCGGGTCCAGAGCATACCATCTTGAATGTGCGGTAAGGAGCGTGGCGACGAGCGTCTGTCTGGTCTTCAATGTCGACGTGGTGAGAGCATCGGCATTGGCATGGGCATGGGCATGGGCGGAGACGGCGACCCGCGCAGGGGTGAGCTGCCAAGACCCGCGGCCGCCTGGCCGCCTCTGGAGCTAAAGTTTCTCGAGACAACTCTTGACGATTGACATCACAACGCGCGGTGTGAGCATCCACCCTCCCCACCACACGCACCCGAGGGCCGTCACCATGCAAGTCGCCTCCGCCGTCCGCATCCCCTCGCCCGAGCCGGACGTCGAGCAGGACGCTCCCCGCAAGCGCGACCGCTCGCCCTACTCGCCGGGGCCCTCGAAGCGCTCGCGCCGCCACGACGACGGCGACGACGACAACCACAACGACAATGGGCCTCCGCGCCGCCAACGCAGCGACCGCCAGCGCGACACCAACGGATCCAAAGACGCCGTGCCCGACGACGATGCGCGCCTCAACCTCTTCAAGAGCGCCTTCGGCGCCGCGCGCAAGCTGCCCGTCGACGACTCCAAGACGCGCGCCGGCGGCGCGTACATCCCGCCCGCGCGCCTGCGCGAAATGCAGAAGAACATCACCGACAAGGCAACCCCCGAGTTCCAGCGCATGGCCTGGGAGGCCCTGAAGAAGTCGATCCAGGGCCTGATCAACAAGACCAACACGGCCAACATCAAGATGATCGTCCCTGAGCTGTTCAGCGAGAACCTGATTCGCGGGCGCGGGTTGTTCTGCAGGGCCATCATGAAGGCGCAGGCCGCCAGTCTGCCGTTTACGCCGATCTATGGCGCCATGGTGGCTATTGTCAACACGAAGCTGCCCCAGGTCGGCGATCTGCTGGTGCGCCGGTTGATTGTGCAGTTCAGAAAGAGCTTCAGGCGGAACGACAAAGCCGTGTGTTTGGCGAGCACCATGTTCCTCAGCCATCTCGTCAACACGCAGGTCGTGCACGAGGTGCTGATTGCCGAGATCTTGCTGCTGCTGCTCAACAAGCCGTCGGACGACTCGGTGGAGATCGCCGTGGGCATCATGAAGGAGGTCGGTGCGTTTTTGGAGGAGATGAACATGGCCATTGCGAATGCCATCTTCGACCAGATGAGGAACATCCTGCACGAGGCCGATATCGACAAGCGCACGCAGTACATGATCGAGGTGCTGTTCGAGGTCAGGCGGACAAAGTACAAGGAGCACCCTGCGATCAAGGAGGATTTGGATCTCGTGGAAGAGGAGGATCAGATCACACACAGGCACACATTAGAGGACGACGTGAAGGTCGAGGACGGACTCAACATCTTCAAGTTCGACGCAGAATACGAAGCGCACGAGGCCGAGTACCAGAAGATCAAGAAGGAGATCTTGGGCGAAGAGGAGGAGAGCGGCGCCGAGTACACAGACGCCTCGGACTCAGAAGAGGAGGATGAGGAGCAGAAGGCGGAGGACATCAAGGATCAGACCAACGCCGATCTCGTCAGCCTGCGCCGAACCATCTACCTCACCATCAAGTCCAGCGGTGGCTTCGAAGAATGCTGTCACAAGCTGATGCGCATCAACCTCCCTCACGGCCTTGAAAACGAACTCACCACCATGATCGTCGAATGCGCCAGCCAAGAGCGCACATATGAGAAGTTCTACGGCATGATTGGCGAGCGTTTCTGCAAAATCAATCGCATGTGGACCGACCTCTTTGAGGAGGGTTTTGCACACTACTACGAGACCATCCACCGCTTCGAGACGAACCGCCTTCGTATCATTGCCCAATTCTTCGCACATCTCCTCGCCACAGACGCTATCGGGTGGCACGTCTTCCAGGTCATCAAGCTGAACGAGGAGGACACCACATCTTCATCACGTATTTTCATCAAGATCCTCTTCGAAGAGCTGCTTTCCTTCTTGGGTCAGAAAGACGTCGTCGCGCGCTTCAAGGACCCCATGCTGCAGGACAGTCTCACAGGAGTTTTCCCCACCGACGCCGATGATCAGAGCAAGACCCGCTTCTCCATCAATTTCTTCACCGCGATCGGCATGGGTGTGTTGACAGAGGGTATGCGCGAGTGGCTCAAGAACGCTGCACCAAAGCCAAAACCTCTCCCCGAGCCGGAAAGCGACAGTGACGACTCGCGCAGTGTGTCAAGCTACTCCTCATACTCTTCACGTAGCGACTCGCGCTCCCGCAGCAGAAGCAGATCTCGATCACTCACACCCGCGCGACGCCGCAAGGACTCCCGCTCGCGGTCCCGCTCCTCGTCAAGAGGACGGAGCTACACACGCAGCCCCACACCAGACCGCAAGCGTGTCACTGGCAGAGGCCGCGCAAGGTCGTACTCAGACTCGCGGTCACGCTCTCGCTCTCCGGCACCACGCAAACGTAATTACTCCTCAAGTCGCTCACCTTCACGATCCCGTTCGCCGCCTGCCAAACGCCGCGCTCGTAGCCCCTCGGATTCGTTGTCTAGGAGTCCGCCGCCCAAGAGGAGGGGAAGGAGTCCAAGTGCGAGCGTGAGTAGGAGTAGGAGCCCGGTGCGCAGGAGAAGCCATAGCTCGAGTCGGTCACGGAGCCCGCCGAGGAACGTGAACGGGAAGGGCAAGGGCAGAGCAAGCGAGAGTCGAAGCAGGAGTCCTGTGCGTAGGCGGAGAAGCTACACTTCGAGCATATCAAGAAGCCCGCCGCCGCGAAAGAGGAGGGACTCGTGAACAGGCAATGCTGAGACTTTAAGAAGTTGTGGAGGAACGTGTACAAAATGGACAGGCATTGCGGAGTTTGATGGAAAGGAAAGAAGCAGACATCAGCATGTGATTAGCATAGCATAGCATGGGCCCGGACAAAATTCAGCCTTCGGCAATCGATGACATTCCCACCATCCCGGCAGGTGCTGTCTGGCGCACTGCATCGTCAGTGATACCGCGCATTCAGCTTTACAGCAACCCAGCAGCGCAGCTCAGCGTCCTGGTGCAAAGCTGTCTCGAGGCGCGCGGCCAACTACTGACCGGTCTACTGTACTGTGTAAGCGTCAACCTGACTTCGCAGATAACTGGCGCCAACATGACTGACACTTCAAGATTAAGTATTTCTATCCGCTCTGAGTTTTGTCTTGCACAGTACGAGACCTACGCTACCTCGATCGTTGTAAATTGTCTTGGATCTTCCCATATTTCTCCATGGAAGGCGATCACCACGATTGCTTACGACGATCCTGCCAGAGCAGCGGGCTTTGGGTTGCCAAATATGTCATCGTTTGCAAAACCCGCGTAATAGATGTGGTGCCGATGAGGCAGGAGAACGAATGCAGCCTTTTCACGACTTACAGCTTCCGGGAATACAATTCAATGAATTTTGCATATTCAAATGCGATACGATCCAAAGCTTCATGGCTGAATGAGCTGACGGATCGCAATATGGATTTGCATATCTGGAAATCTAGCCCTGCACCAAGATGGTGACCAGGGTTCCTTCGGGGAAGTCAAGATAGATAGACCTAAAGCTTGAACCTTGCAATGTCAGGGGAGATCCTTTTAGTACAAGACCGTATATCGAACAGCACTGGAGACCTGTGAGTATTGGAACTTGGCTTGGAGTGGTTGGTAATACGCAAAAGCCACCACTCGAGGTGTAAAGCTGTTGATAAAATCTGGCGAAAGGAGTGTTTCCCCGCGAGACTTCTGGACGTTGGCACCCTTCCCTCCGATATAATGCGCTTCGTGATCACGAACATGGAGTTACCGTTCTACGAGGATCGGTATGCTATGTTGAGTCATTACTGGGGCAAGAATCCTTCATTCATTCGACTGACCACCGAGAACTTGCCCCTTGTTGCACATCATGACGACTTCTCAAAGTCTCCCTCAAAGCTTTATGGATGCGATATTGTCTTGTCGGCGCCTCGGTATTCGATATCTTTAGTTGACAGTCTGTGGACCTGGCTCAGGAGAAGACTGACAGAGGCACGTTGGCGAAATGCATGTATTCACGGTCTTTGAGGAGGCGCATGACTACTATACTGGCTTTTCGACCAACGTCTCTGCAGCGAAGGGGCAATTTTTCCGCAGAGAGGCCCTTAGATGTCACTCCCTTTCCAACGGAAGGATCTGAGCATAGGACTGTGGTGACGGTTTAACACATCCACAATCAATCAACGCAAGTGCAGCATGAAGTCGACCAGGATTCTTGCAACACGCAGCGGGGAGAGACTTGTCAATATGTTTCACAAATAAGACAATCGCTCATGTGCCTAAGCATCAAAATCCAAGTCCCAAAGCGTGGCATCAATTTCAGGTCCACCGCGAGAAGACACCTGACCGTTCTATACTCAGCCCTTGAGATCCCCAAGGTTCATTCCTGTTTTTTCCTCATATCGTGCTGCTTGTCCGTTGATAACAAATACACAAATTCCCCATGGGCAACAAGTCGCGCGCTAATCCTGCGCTTCGAGACTCAAACCTCCATTTCCTTGAATGAGTGATCACACTGCGAAGAAAGACTTTTGGGCTTGGGTTTGACGCAAAAATTCTGACTTACGCATCTGATGCGATCTGCGGTAACCGCAAGTCGAATGTCGTTGCCTTGGGGAGAAGGCATGGATGGTAATGTTACGGACTGGCTCACAACCATCCATGTCAAGGACCCTAGAACACTGCTGAAAATCCAGGATTCAAGTCCATGCACCTGGAAGATTTGGCAAGATGTAATGTGCAGGGCGAAAGTGTCTCCGCCGGAGCAGAAAGATACGAGAAACTTACGACAGCGGGTATTCGCTAGTCACCCACCTAAATACTCATCCGCCGGTACGTTGCGTATATAGGGCTGAGCGAGCGGGAGTGAAGATATGGAATCTATTTGTCGTATATGGCTTTAGGACTCATTGTTCGCTCTCGTGAAGGCGCCTCACGGCCTGCCTTGACACGTAGTCTGATCATGGCCTCTCATGATGGTCTTCGAGCCGTCGCTGTGACACTGGAAAGCACTCTGTGATCCGCTACCGAGCTCCTCGACAATGGGGCTGACGAGTCGGTCCTGTGGAATTCGGGAGGTAGGGTCCTTGAACGAGGAATGACTGGCTGTCAATGACGCAGTGGGTATGTCCTCGGACGCCCCGCGACGATCTCAGTCTCTTTACCGCACACGCGACGATGCATCAGTATATTTTGTACGGTCCTCGCACCCGGTTGTGTTCTTTCAAAGTCGGTGAAGGTTTGCAGGAGAGTTTCAATGCGGCGGAGCTTCCTCGCGCGTTCGCTTGCGCCTGCACTTCGCCCCAACGCCCTGTCACTGCCCCGACCAGTCATTCGCTCAGCACCGACACGAGCGCCCGCATTACGCGTAAGGCCGCCTTTTGTTTGCCTTAGCCGGCTGCGATTGGCAATGTTTGAGCCCTCGGCCGCCATGAGCGCCACAGCAGTGCGTCCTCGTATTTCGGCTCGACAGGCCTCCCGCTGATGAGCAGGTGTGACCTCTGACTTTTGACCTCAGCACAGCAGCTTGACCACCTCCACGGAGGACTAGGTGATGCCAGGCATAACGCTCGTCTTTGGGCCGAATGGCTCCTTCTTTTTTGATTGTCCGACAGCATGGAAATTGTGAGCAGACTTCACACACGGGTGATGAGGGCTAATCGCGCGCAGCGATCGGATTCCAGGAACCCTCCGGCAGCTTTTCCAGTCCTCTATGGCACCAGCATGGAGAATCGCCCAGCCGTACTGTGTTGCGCTTGCGCCTCAGATCAATTCGCCTGAGCCGCTGTGGTATATTGGCTGTAAAGTGATGACTGGGGAGGACAAGCTATGTAGGTCGCCCAGCCACAGCCTTACTCGAGATCCGCACCGCGGAGAATAGATGAAACGAACGCAAAGATCAACCCAGGACACCTGAGTCAACCACAGCATGCTGACACTACACAGTCTACTCACAGACATACTTCGAGACCAACTACACTGACTTGGTGCGATGGACAAAGACGTTACCGAATGCATCCAGCGCATGCTTCGTGACCTTCGGACTAAACAGCTACTTCGCATGCGCCGCAGGAAGCGGCTCAATATGGGCAGGTATACCAAGTGAGCTCGAAGACAAAGTACGAAAATCGTTCGAGACCCCAAGCTGTGTCTCCTTAGGTGCGCATGATGCGTGGTTCGTGCTATGGTCAAATGGCGACTGTTCCTGGAAGTTCAATGGTCACTACAAAGCCCTGGACAAGATCTTGAACGAGGCAGCTCCACGCTCTGTATCGGTCAGTACGTCCATCGAGTCGAAAGGACAGGAAGACTAATTGTCACATTAGTACGTTGCCATCTCGCCGTACAACAAGAACCACTACTTCGTCGCCTTCCGCGATCAGTCAATCAAGTACGACTTCACAGGAGCTCCACCCGAGTGGATGAAGCTCATGACTGAGGTATTTGATGCATGGCGTGCTGAACGTCTGAAAAAGCCACGCCAACAATACTTTCCACCGCCCGGTGTTGCATGCCCACAAGCGCAGCCGTATCAGCCTCCTCAACCTCAACAACAGGCCGCGTACTACTACAACAACGCTATTGCAGAGATTCCATCTGTTCCGGCTCATGCTTTTCCCATGTCGCCGCCATTGACGCCGAGCACCCCTTCAACTGGATATCCAAGCCCGGCGCCCCAGCAAGCTGCGCCGGACAATTCATTTGGCTATGGACCACGGCCGCAATGGGCAATTGAGATGCCTGTTGAATTACCAGGCGACACAACATTAGCCACGCCAGCGCCTGTGCCTGTTCGAACAGTTTCGACTGAGGTGGGAAGTTCATCATCATGTGAGAATCATGCTTGTGCTGATTGAAAGCAGAAGAAAAAACGGTTCAAGCTGTTCTGATCCCGCGGGAGTCTTCCGCTTCCCACTTGCGATACCCCTCTGCAGTTTTCTTGTTCACATATGGGAAGGTCAACATAGTTTTATCTGCACGCTACAGAGCTGGTCTCATGTACGCAAGTAATCCAACTTCTTGCAATTCGAAGTACAGCGACTAAGCGACTCGCAGTTGATGACTTGTGGTCGCCATAATTACTCTCACAATACCAATAATTCAGATCATGTCCGTGTCAATGCATGGTGTCGCTCTCCCACTCTTGCTTGATAAACTAACCATGTTCTGATATTGACGGGGGAGAAGTTGCCGGACGTTGCAGCCGATGTCGCTAGCTGGCAGGGCCAACCAACCACCTTCCCTTTTCAAGGAGCCGCCTCCGTTTTGATTCGCTTGTTTTCCAGCAAACACAGCGATCTGCAAGGGAATAAAGGGAAGTCCCGTGGTACGGCCGGCGAACACGAACCGTCACGGTGCAGGAACGCCTGATTTGCTGCCGACGCCGAAGGCTTCCAGTGAATGTCCAACGCTAGCCAAGATCAACATGTACAAAACTTGTCCATGGTCCCGCGATGGCCGAACTTCACTTTACTGTTGCAACAACAGCTAGGACAAGACCAATTCGCCAACATGAAGGTCGCGGAAAGAGCTTGGAAATGGAGCGCACTGTCGTGCTTGCTTGCGACCGTTACCTCGGCTGTCGAACCTACGGTCAAGGTGCTCAATGGCACATATGAAGGTCGATACCTGCCTGGCTTTGACCAAGATCTCTTCCTTGGCGTACCGTATGCGCAAGACACCGGGGGCCTGAACCGCTTCCTGATTCCGCAGAGTCTAAATACGACATGGAATGGCACGCGCCTTGCGAAGCAGTATGGAAACGCATGTCCTGATCCTCAACCAGAAAGTGATGGCGAATTTGGTATGAGCGAGGACTGTCTGAGCATCAACATTGTCCGCCCGGCTGGTTTGTCGGCCAACGAATCGAGGAAGCTGCCGGTTGCTGTCTGGATCCATGGCGGATCGTATCAAGTGGGCACTTCAGCGCTGCCAAACTACAACCTCACGTATCTCGTGCAAAGGAGCGTGGAGATCGGCAACCCTATCATTGCGACAAGCATCAACTACCGCAAAGGAGGATGGGGCATGATGTACTCGCGCGAGATTCAAGGGACTGGCAACACCAACCTGGCACTTCGAGACATGCGCAAAGGCCTAGCCTGGATATCCGAGAATATCGGTGCCTTCGGCGGCGACAAAGATACTGTGACCATCTGGGGCGAGAGCGCAGGCTCCTTTGCAATTGGCCAGCTTCTCATGAGCTACGGCGGCCGAACAGACGGGCTCTTCCACCGCAGCATCCAAGAATCCGGCTCTGCGGCGACCGCATGGTACAATGGCTCCGATTGGTACCAGCCCATCTACGACAGTATCGTCGACAAGACGAATTGCTCGGATGTGCCAGACACACTTGCTTGCCTACGCACTGTGCCTTATCAGACTCTTCTCCCCTTTATGGCAGAGCCCATCCAGGGCCCAGGCTGGTACCCAACAGTCGACGGCGACATCATTCCCAACTTCCCCACCGAACTCCTGCACTCCGGCCGCTTCGCGCACATCCCGCATCTCTACGGCTCCAACTCAGACGAAGGGACCGACAACGCGCCCGCCGGGGGATTGGTAAATACAACGCAGCAACTCTACGACTACGTGAAAGGCAGCACCGGATTCGATTTCCCCGACGCTGTCGTAACAAAACTGTTGGAATTATACCCCGACGATCCCGCACAGGGCATCCCGCTCAACACTGGCTCGGAGCGATTCGCAGAGCAGGGATACCAATACAAGCGCATCGCGGCCATCATGGGAGATGTATTCTACCACGCTCCACGCCTGGACGACGCAAGACAGTACGCAAAGTACGCGCCAACCTATATCTACCGATTCAACACGCGCCCGTGGCAGGCAGGCACGAATACGACGGCAGGCGGGCTGGCGCCGGCGTACAAAGGCGTTCAGCATTTCAGCGAAACGCAGTTTGTGTTTGCGAACCCGGCGTTCTATGGCCCGTGGCCCGAGTACAAGGCGCTGAGCGATGTAATGAGTGCACAGTGGGTGAATTTTGTCGCGGGCGGTGATCCGAATGGGAAGGATTTGCCCGTCTGGCCTAGGTACAGTGAAAGCGAGAAGGGCTTGAATCTTGTGGTGCAGGCGACGGGCAGAGGGCAGAACGGGAGTTATGTTGAGGAGGATACGTACAGACTCGAAGGCAGGGAGTTCTTGAGTAAGTGGGCGAGGAGACGGCACGTATGAAGAGCTGCCTCAGATATAGTGCTGAAGTGATCAGAAGGGAAGTAGGAGTGACAGTGGAAGTTTGTATTCAGCAATATGTTCAGGCCCGATTGCGTCCCAGTGCCAGTGCCAGTGCCAGTGCCAGTGCCAGTACCATCCCGTACCAAAGCCCTTATGCGATCACAACAGCGTGGTTTGGGATGGAAAGGCCAGGACATAGCGTCCACAAGTTCGTTGTGAATCGCGATGAAGGTGATATTGAAAGCGTGAAGAATACTGGCGGCCGAACGTGCTCGTGGCTGGAGAAGAGATCCTAGGATTTGCTGCAATCTAAGGTGAGAAATTAAATCGTCCGTACATCAACATGGCGTCCAGTGGGTCGGCGGGTCAAATTCTTGAGGAACCGGGCACAGCGGTTACTTGATTGATGCTTTCATTCGTGACTGAACATGATGAAAATTTCCGTTCATGCCTGGTATAACCCTCATTCATTTCATTCGGGTATCAGGCAAGCGGAGGGATGACAGAACGCCCCATGCCGTGCATACCATTTTGCTGAACCCCTACTGTTTCGTGCGCCTGTCCGAGCGGACTTTTACACGCCGTCAACACCTATTCACCCTGTCGTTCTGCGAGACATTTAGGCGGTCTTGGGGCCCTTGGAGCCGGGAGCGACACCCTTCTGGAAACCGTTGGAGAACTTGCGGTTGACGGTCTTGAGGTAGCGCATGCGGCCGGTACCGGTGGTCTTCCTGCGCTTGGCCTTCTCGCCCCAGTTGACTGCGCAGTGTCAGTTGCGTGCTTCTTGCTTCGAGGATCGCGTGCTGCTCGACAGCGTGGGGTCACGTACACTTCCTGGTCTTAGCAGCAGGGTAGCCGCAAGAAGCGCAGGTGTGCTTCTGGATGTGGAGGGAGCGACGACCTGGGTCCCATTAGCCGAGTTCTCTGTCCATCGTTTGCTCGTTTGCAGAACCCTTCCACTGTATCTCAGTCAAGGTACTACGGGCATGACATACCGCAACGCCTGCACAGCGTGTGCGTCTTGTTGTGACGCTTTCCGAAACTGGAGGTACCCTTTGCTGCACGGCTGTCAGTCTCGAAGTTCGGTCTCGGCGGTGCCCTCGCGGCAGGTGTGCGGCGTACTCATTTTGAATGGGGACTATCGCAGCAATTGTCAGTACATGTGCGCAGCGCGAGCAAAGTGAGTGGCAGCATACCTCGTGACGCTGTTACGTTAGTAGAGGTTGGAAAAGGTCTGTCGTCAAGCAGCCGATGTTGGTGTTGGAATTTCGAGCAGTGGGCTGCGCTAGAGTGTTGGACCAATGACAGATTCGGAAGGAGTGGACCGCTAAGCGAGGAAGGTGCGGCCCCGGCTCACCATCAACATGCTCCACTCACGACAGTTGAAGGACCAAGTATGGGTGCGCAATCTGAGGTAGAACAATTGGTTTCTGGTTCGATTGCTCGAGTGCTCAAGAGTATGGTGTCGTCGTCGCACGAGAAATTGCTCGTAGATTAGTCATGAATCTGCAAAGCGCTCCAAGAGCCCGCCTTCTAGCTGTACCAGACCGTGAGACGAGAAAGTTGAAGACAGTAAATTCCATTCGAGACCCCTCGTATCCTATTTTCTAAACAGAGGATAAGACGAAGGTACAAAGACCATGATTTCTGTAGAATGTTGGTCGCACTGCCTCCATCACTTTGCTGAACCCGTGCATTCTGACTAAGCAACATTTTCCACGCTGAGCATCCTCATGAACCATCAAGGTCACCGCGCAGGACTGACGCCCAGGAGCCCGTCATCGCAACTTCTTCGTCCCAATCCACCGCCGTCAACATGCTCGCCCGCACCCTCCTCGCGCCCATGAGGCGCACGCTCTTCGCCATCCGCACTCCCGCCCGCTCAATCCACTCCTGCACCTCCTCCACACGGCCGACACTCGCGTGTGCCTCGCCCATGCACAGCCTCACATCAGCATTCTCCGGCCTGCGGATACGTGCGCAAGGACAGACAACATCGCTGGTGCAGCAGACGCGCGGTATGAAGGTGCGCAGCTCGGTCAAGAAGCTGTGCGACGGGTGCAAGAGTGTGAGGAGGAAGAAGGGCCGCTATGTGTACATCATTTGCTCGAAGAACCCAAAGCATAAGCAGAGGTAAGACGGCTTTGCGCGAACCGGGCGAGGAAGAGGATGTTTTCAAGCGTTGAGGATTGTGGGAGCAGCGAAGGCTAACAGGCGTGCAGGCAAGGATAGACGAGCGATCGAAGACTATCGAGATGACTTTGAATCTACTAGAAGGATATGATGGAGCACGAGCGCGCCCACGGCGTAGGGACCATGCAATAGCATAGAAGAGGTGGATGATCTGTATCATATGTATACATACCCGGCATAGGAGGGCGTCACATTCGAGCATTGTACAAGAAGTCACAACTTTATCACACTATAGACCAAGCCTTCACACTATCTTTGTACTCGTGATAGTCAACGCTCTCACTGGAGGAGTGGATCTCGCATTGTTTCAGCCCATACTGCCACCACTCCTGTTCTCATTACCGACCAAACCAGCCATTTTGAGCAACTCATAATCCATCTCCTTATCCCCAGTCCCCAGGTTGATTCTCCTTCTTGCCTCCGCTTCCCTCTCCTGGAACGCCCATTCCTTCCTTTGCGCTTCCGCAACATCATCGCCGCCACAGCCCCACACCTCTATACTATCAATCTCGAACCGGTCCTGCCAATCCTTTGACCTCCTCCCAGGCAGCTTACTTGGGTAGAAACTCCCACCTCCCTCAGCCAGGTGCGTGAACACGCCAAACTCGAGCGCGTCATCGAGATGCAGCGAGACCGGCGCTGGGCGGAACACGCCGTACGAGTGGCTGGAGGCCTGCGATTGCGTAGGGACAGGGGTACCGAACCCGACGCCTGCGGGATGCGTGGGCGACTTATTGAAGTATGCGTAGTCGCTCTGGAAGCTTGAAGCCGAGAAGACGTCGTGCGCGGGCGAGAGCTGGAAGAGCTTTGCGGACGAGTCGCCGAAGCACGTCTTGCCTGTGTGTTTCCATTGTGTGGGGACGTAGGCACCGTAGGTAATTGTCTGACTCGAGTCGGAGACGCTGTTTGAGTACCGCTTTGGTGGGAGCATGTCTTGCAGCGTACGTTCGCGGGCGCTAGACGGCTTTTCCGGCAGAAGGCGTCCGGACACGAGCAGGATGGTAGGCGCGCGCCAATTGAAAACCTGCTTCTCGAAGGAGCCCATGGAGAAGCCGTGAGTGTTGCCGCTGTAGAGGGGTCGCAGTCGTCTGAAGAGGTTGCTGCCTTTAATGAAGAACGACAATTGGCTCAGTGTGGTAAGATTGAGGATCTCGCCTGGGCTCCGGAGGATTGGCTCTGGATCAACCACCGTCTTCGGTGGCGATATCACTGGATGTATTTCTTGTGTAGGAGATGTCGAATCAGACTTCCTCTTCGAGAGATCGAAGTCCCTTGCGAAGAGGAAGTGCTCGAATAGAGGGTTGAATCCATCAAATAGGTACGGGAGCGCTGTAGACAAGACCGTGTCGAAAGTTCGATATGTAATGCCAGGGTGCTTGTCGGTGACGAACGAGGATAGCACGAGCTTTGCCGTCCGTCTCAGATTCTGGATGCGCTCTTCTGAGAGCTCGGGTGCGAGTGATGACAAGCTCTGCTGTGCATCGATGGGCGCGATGAGCAGTAGTAGCTCGATGAGCTTCAAGAAATTGTCCGTTGGGATGATTGAGTGGTGGACATTGCTTTGTTCGCCGTGCTTAAAGACTTCCAAGGAGTCCATCGAATCGAGTGCGGCAAGCACCAACTCATCATCCTCGTCCTCGTCTTCTTCTCCCTCGTCTCTAGCTTCATCGACGGCGAAGCCCATCTTCTCTACCACTTCTTCTTTCTCGTGTCTCTGGTCGTCAGCCTGCGACTTGATGCCATTGTCGTACACAGCCAAGCTCCTGTATATCTCCCTCAACCAGATCTCGCGTCCTCTCTTCTTGAGTACCGCCCCGTATCTTTCCGTCAAGATTGTGACGACCTTCAGCAGCGCTTCGTTCGTCAGTATCGCCGGCGCTTGGCTCGCGAATGGGAATGCGCCGAGGTAGCTAGCCATCTGGAAGATGACCGACCCTACACCAAGCGCATCTGGCAGCTCGAGAAATCGACATAGTGTAGCCTCGCTCCAGTACTGTATCCCGGATTGGGTGTCGGCGAGTGACCGGAATACCGACTTGAAGCAGTACAATTCGAGGGGTGTGTAGCTCTTCTTTGCGAATGTCTGTGCGAGGTTGTGGCTTAGCTGCTCTGCTTGGTGTCAATACGCGCTTTGCTTGTTGATGACCGCCTTCTTCGTACCCTATGCAGCTTAGTATTCACGTACCTAGCGTCAGGTGCTGAGCTTCATGTGAATTTCCCTGACCCATGTTGGCGTGTTGGGTAGCTCCTACGCCCGTGTACTACAATCTATTGTCGCATTGTATGCCTAGGAGGCGATGACGGAATGTGGGGTCGTGCATCGATAAGTCGCAGTGGTCTGACAGCACCCTCACACATCTCAACACCACAGAATCTTGACTCAAACATCCCGGACATCACAACTATAATTGCAAATGACACGCTCGATGTGTCCAGAAGCGAGTGCTCTGGCGACGGGAGCGACTCCACGGACCATGGTTACATGCACGAGAAGAAGCGCCAGTATCACGTACCTTCAGTTGTGCCAATGCTCTGACTATCTTCAAGCTGGACGATATGCCTTGCAATGTCTGCACGTTCATTGCCGGCGCAAGGTCTTGAACGCGATCTTGCGAGACAACCTAGACCTGCTATCTGAGTATCGTACATCGCCCTGGGGGCCTTCTGTGTGCTGTGCAATGCTGTGCAACCTCCCCATTCGTCTTTCTCACATCACGCAAGTGATCTGAAGGAGTCCGCCGAAATGGTTCCCGCTCTAGCACAGGTAATGCTCACTCTTGGAGATGCAGATCAGCTTCAATCGGTCATTCCTTCATCCGATTCCACTAGCAGTGATGACGGGGGTGACGGGGGAGACGGATGGTTCGTAATGCTGGACGACACCACCTTACCATTGAAGAGTTGGCATGTTCGGCCTGACATTGCGCAGTCAGAGCGAGAGGGCGCAATGCGCATCGCGAGAGACGCGAAGTCGCGAAGTCAGGCACCGGCTCGGACATCAACGGCGATGTTTCACAAATCCGACATCCCCATACTGCGCTTGCGCACCAGGCCCGCCTGTTGCAGGGTCCTACAGCTTATCGCCGAAAAGCTTTTTCGTGCCTAATCTGTTACGTAGAAAACAGCCAATCGCAAAGTAGACACAGAGGAAGTTTCGACGTTAAGCTCGCGTGGCAGTGACGTTGTACGAACTGTGCTTTGGTCTGGATCGGAGCCGGCTCGCTCGCGTTGACGAAAGACCGAGCATCTCGAGCCCTTTCCAAACACGGCCTCAATGAGCGCCACGAATCGGTGAAGACCACCAACAATCCGCTTATTTCTTATAACATCCCTTCTGCTCTGCAGATCTTGAATGATAAGACAGTACCTCTCACACCAGCTTTGCTTACTCGAGCTCCAGCCCGCTTTGGAGTATTCAGTGCACCAGCGAAATCAAACGAATTGTGCCTCCGAGGAGCACTCTCCACTCCCCGGCAGTTGAAAAACGAACCCATCAACCCCCCAAAATGTCTCAGGGCACCAGCCTTGCGAATTCGGTCGAGGACCTCGAGAAGCCTCATGGGCCCAGAACCGATATCGAGCAACCTCCAGTTGCAGCGAACGAGAAGCCTACAGAAACACAACCTGCGGCCTCCACCAACGAACCAATTAGCCCCTTTCACCCGAGCCAATTTCCAGATGGCGGCAAAGATGCATGGCTGTGTCTACTGGGAGGCTTTTGCTGCCTCTTCTGTTCCTTTGGCTGGATCAACTGTCTCGGTGTCTTCCAAAATTACTACCAAGCCAATCAGCTCCGCGACTACTCGCCTTCCTCCATTGCCTGGATCGCAAGTATTGAGATCTTCATGATGTTTTTCCCCGGTCCCATCGTAGGCTGGGCTTTCGACAACTACGGTCCCAAGTATCTTCTCATCTTCGGCACGTTCTTCCACGTCTTCGGCCTGATGATGACTTCGCTATGCACTGAGTACTACCAGTTCATCTTGGCGCAGGCGATCTGCAGCCCTCTGGGTCTGAACTGCATCTTCAACGCTGCGACTAGCACAATCCCTACCTGGTTCCTGAAGAAGCGCGGTGTAGCATACGGCATCATGGCGGCTGGGTCTGGTCTCGGCGGCATCATTATTCCAATCATGGCATCGCACTTGATCCCAGAGATTGGTTTCGGCTGGACAATGCGCACTATTGCCTTCATGCTCTTCGGACTCTTGATCATCGCCATCTTCACCATCAAGTCCCGCCTGCCGCCGCGCCCGCGACCACTCAGCTTCCCTGTCTTCCTCGAGCCATTCAAAGATATGCGCTTTGTGCTGCTCACAGCGAGCTCGTTCTTCTTCTTCATGGGTCTCTTCATTCCCATCAACTTCATCGAGGTCCAGGCCATCTCCGACGGCATGAGCGTGCGGCTTGCCGGTTACCTTCTCGCCGTGCTCAATGCAGGAAGCATCTTCGGTCGTGTCATTCCAGGCGCCCTGGCCGACAAGGTTGGCAAGTTTAACATGCAGTCGCTCTTTTGCACTATCGCGGGCATCATTGTACTTGCGCTCGGTCTGCCCGCGAGCGGCAATGCAGCTTACATCACGTTCGCGGCTCTGTACGGATTCGCATCTGGTGCATACGTATCCCTACTCCCTGCTCAAATGGCGCAAATCTCTGAGGTGCACCAGATTGGCGTCAGGGTCGGTGTTACTTTTGCTGTTGTTTCTATTGCTGGACTGATCGGCAACCCAATTGCTGGAGCAATCGTATCTCACAACCACGGCAAGTACTGGGGATTGAACGTGTTTGCTGGTGTATTCCTCATGGCTGGTGCGGGTCTGTTCATCCTGACCAGGTTCTACGTTGCCAAGTGGAAGATTGCTGCAAAGGTTTGAGCATTGCAAGAACCCTGTTTCATAGTCGTACTGGAAAAAGATAGACGATAGGTTGTATACTTGTCAGCGAGAGATACCACTTAAAATGTCTTCTTATATTTAGTCAATTCATAACATACTTATCTTATATTCCAAGAAAGACGCACATAACGTTGCTGATCTCGATAAAGCATACTCACACATGCAATACATACCGTCCTTCCAGTTGCTGATAAGAAGAGGTTGAATACGTCTTGCCCTCCAACTCCATCCTCTTCAGAATGAAATCTGCGAATGCAAATGCTGTCCCTCGTCAGGTCTGTGCCACGTACGTGAGAAATCCATACCTGATCCGTTTCCAAGCGTATGATGTCCATGCATCGACGCCGCGCTGCCCGCGAGTGCCCATTGCGCCTCCTCTCTTACTTCGAGTGAGTTCAGATCAATGCCAAATTCCTGACAATTATCAGCCTCCAGAAACAATGGCTTGACGTGACATTCACCCGTGAGCAATCCGTAATGAACGTAGCAGCATCGTGTGCGTTCTTCATCTCGGCCTTGAGAGGCGTGTGCTTTGCGAAGTGTGTGACATCGAGCTTTGGATCGAGGTTCTTGAGTAGCAGGACAAGGGCATTGGCAATGAGATCGCGTTGCGGACTCGAGTGGTTAACGGGATCTGGGTGATGCGTGCCGTTTGAATGAGATGGTTGGGCTGTTCGAGGATCGATCGACATGATAAAGATAGATTGTTGACGGCCGCGTTGATTTGTGAAGTACCTATGGCATAATGGGCTTCAGGAGGACGCGCAATGTATATTGCACGCGTATGAGATGCAACTTCATAATCCCATGGCATGCGTCACTGTTCTTGACGTTTCTGCAATAGCGCCAATACTACGGCGCTGCGCCGCCTAGCAAAGAGCCGCGGCGCTGGTGGTGTGATAGGGCATTGCGCTTTGGTACGCGGTCATGCGATGGTACGATACCTGTTCAAGAAGGTCGCAAGTCTCAAGAGCATAAGGGAAGCCACTTATGGTAGCCCAGATGTAATGAGTTCGGAGTGTGTTCCGAATATAGGAAGGTGAGACTTCTGTGCAAAGCTTCAATTCGTGACGTTATGCCAAGGGTTCGCTGGTATTCGCTCTGGGCACGCAAAGATGGATTACAACTCCACGTATGCTGCGTTTTCTTAATATGAGTGCTTTTGATTTTGCAAGACTATCGGTTGCGGAGCATATCTCGAGGCCCTTGTTACCATTGTTTCGTCTTCTTGAAGATAGGGATCTTCTTAAAGTCATCCACGCTCCACTTCAGATTGCCTTCCTCATCAATCCACGCTCCTTCGTCAGTGCTTCTTAATTCCCTTTTCTCGTTTTCTTGAATCTCTTTCTTACTAACACCCATACCATCCTTCGCTAGCCAGATCACGGTTGTCTGACTGGTGTAGGCTGGATGAAGGTATGCTTTGCGAACATCCTCATCACTGTACTCTGGGACATCGTTTTCGTCAAAGTCTCCGTCACGAAGCCACTGCTTCATCGCCCTGTGGCTTGCAAAGATGTGCGGCTCAAAAAATCGGGCGAGCGGGCCGGTAATTTTTGGTGAGACCTTGACGGCGCTGCTGATACGGTGGATTCGCGATTCCTCACGTTCGAGAGCATCAGCTTGTCCCTCTTCTGCGGCAGAAAGGAGCGGGGCTTCTTCGCTGTCCTCGTCGCTACTGCCATCAAGGGCTAGGTCGGCGGGCAAGTACTGTTCGAGTGGCGCGAAGTGGCGATTGGTCAGGATGGTGAAGATGATGGTGACGATGAGCAAGACGCCAAGTAGAACCGTTGGTCCAAACGCGCCTCGAAGACTGAATAACCCAATCAGACACAGCTCCGCGATATAGACTCCAGTGAGCATGTGCTGCAACGAAAGTGTGTAGCTGTGTCCCTTGGTATCAATCTTTGGTTGCGCGGTGTAGAGCAGCATGTAACGATAACTGAGATAGAAAAGTACGAGACCGATCGCGGCGAACCCGAGGACCAAAGGCGCGATGCAGGAGTACACGATTGCTGAACGTTGTCAGTGAGAGGCTACTTTGAGGAGCAGACGGACACTTACCAATGATCACGAAGTTGACGTACTTCGGGAACAACTTGCCCCATTGCATGCCCCGTAGCGTCACATAGCGGTTGTATTTCTGACGAGGAGTCTTATCGAAGAACTTGTCGAAGAAGAGGAAGGAAAGAACATCGGAGTAATTCAGTAGGTTGTCAGACGCACTGGTCAGGCCCTGTACAACGAAGTAGGTAAGATAGGAATTCGAAGCCCGCGGCAGGCGTT
The DNA here is from genome assembly GCA_001599375.1 of Phoma herbarum. Classification (NCBI taxonomy): domain Eukaryota; kingdom Fungi; phylum Ascomycota; class Dothideomycetes; order Pleosporales; family Didymellaceae; genus Phoma; species Phoma herbarum. Next base: position 1,549,518 of record BCGR01000002.1, read on the forward strand.
CTGCGAGTAGTTCAGGTACTTTGTTCGGGTTTTTCGCGATTTGTGAGACCACTGCTGCAGCGCCAGAGGAAAGTGAGTTGACCAGGAAGACCTGAAGGACTTGGAAGACATAGTACCACTTCAGGACTTTCAGCTCTGTCGAAGTCTTTGTTGGCTCGCCGAAGGTAGCGAAGATGTCTACATCGTCAGCAAGCTATCGACAGCACGGGACGTTAAAGGAGGACTCACATCTGAAGATCTTTGGGATATACGTGCTTAACACACTGAGAAGCAGGGGTGGTACCAGTCCAGTGAGGAGGTTGATGATGCTGTCTGGCAGCTCGTTGAGGAAGCTCAGGAACTTGAAGTTCTCTGCCAAGTACGAAACGTTCGATCCAGCTCCAACGAACGCAACTGGTATGGACCAGAAAATGATCAGAGCGATGACCAGACCATGAGCAAGCATTTCTTGAGATATGCGACGAGATGGTACAATGGTGAGATTCTCCCAGAAGACCTCGCTGGGCGAAATACCGGTGAAGCGCGGCGTGAGCGACAATATATCTGATGAGACGACTTGCTGATATGCTTTCTGAGCTGCAGACTGCGTGCGGAATTGGACGAAGACTGCAGCTGCTCCGTGGTGGTTCTGCGCAGTCGCATTGGATTCTCGAGCCTTGTTGATCTCCTCTTCTTTCTCAAGTAGCTGGTCACGCGCGTAGTCGATGCAGTCGACTTGCTTGCCCAACGGCTTCGTGGTCTTAAGTCTCTGGGTTGGTCTTAGTGACTGCTTGACGCTATCAGGCAGGCTGCCGTAGGTGATCCGCTGCCCTTGATGCCTTGTCTGACTCCTTCGACCTTCTTCATTGGCTTTCTGGATCAACGAGATCTCAGCAGTCTCGAGATCATCAACCTTTGAGTCTCTTGACGTCACAAGACTTTGCAACTTCTCCGCTTTGGTCACGGGCCAGACCTTGACAGCGTCGTCACCGAAGAAGCGCCGCATGTTACTTTCGTCTAACGCCGCGGTCGGTGCCGATAGGAACAGTACCGTGCGTGACGACAGCCTGTTTGCGTTGGGTTTGGATAAGCTCCATGCCTGTCGAAGCCCGATGAGCCAAAGTCGCTCCCTGGCGACCGTGAACATAACAAAGCTAAAAAAGACCCAAGCAACGATGGCATGAGCGTAGAGGTACTTCACCTCTGCAACGTTTCCAATCGATACACGATCCAGCTCATTACCCGTGCCACCACCAGCAGCATTGATCGGCATCAGAATTGGCCAAGTCAGTACGCAGCCTACAACGCAGATGAAGATCATCGTTCGAAGGAAGCGTAGGAAGAGGTAAGAGTCGATGGATGAGTGGTACAAAGTATATTTGTCGGGTACGACTCGCATCGTGTGGATCCAGTCCCAGTATGAGCGGCTCTGACATGGTGTATGGTCTTTTTTCGGTATTGTGCCAATGTATGTTCTGGGAAAGTAGATCTTGGGAAATTTTGGCCTGATCACTACAAAAATTGACACGAAAAGGGTGGCTGATATAAATGTTGGTATGAAAGCAGCGGCGACCGCCTTGAACGATGATGGACCGCTAGGCTGAGAGTAGAGTCAGTACAAATACGAATTCTCAAGAGCTTGCATTGATGCAGTGGTGCATTAGTTCGACTGGCCGTGCGATGTGAAGGACGTGTAAGAAACCCCTGTGCAAAGGCACGTACCGATTTACCACCATCATCGGTACCATTGCTGGCAACTACGATCGTCTGGAAATCCATCTTGGTGCAGGCGCCTGAACGCGGGAAATTTGGTGAGTACTTGCAACTACGTCATGCCCGTGTGTGGTTGGAAGGTACAGCGCAAACCCGATAGAACGCAAGAGACCAAGAAGCGTCGTCGCTCAAGAGAAACAATTAAGATGTGCGAAGGAATACAATGAAAACTTAGTGTTGATGAGCAGGCAATGTGCTTGGTGCCTGCCTGCCTACGCGGGTGTATGACGTCGCTCTTTGGTGGCCGTGCGCGGGCGCTCTCCCGCGGCGCGCTTGGTGAGCAACCACCATCAAAACATACCTCGACATACGCATCACAAGACATGCGACCATCTGTTCAGATAATCACAGTACAACAAAGGCTTTCTCATCAAGACGCTGACTGCTCAGACCCCTCTTCTCGGAAAGAAGGACAGAAGTATACGGCAAGCAAGCAAGGCATAAAGTCGCGAAACTGTGGCCTTCTTGACAAATCTCTGAGTTGAAGATGTCGAGAGCATCAGTATCTCCCCCGCAGTTTGTTCACGCCAGTGAGACGACTCTGCGGATGTCTTTCGTGGTACTTGCAGTGGAGCTGAAGAGCGGGCTCTCTTGCGACGGATCAATTGCCAACGGCGAAGAGAAACAAGCTTCCTGAGTCTCAGGTGCCGATCTGAAGATTGAAATATGGGGTGGTGAGACAACGTTTCGTCTCTAGAAACCCCTGTTGATACCCTCCAACCGATGCTTGAAATCCTTCTCAGGAATCTTCTGCACCTTGTCCGTCTTTTTCACCTCAAACCCTGCCCTCTTCTCCCATCCCCTCAACGACTCGGTGTGATCAGCCCGCTCATCCAACTCCCCCAACGCATCCCCCAGGTATCCCTTCAGCAAGCTAGGCAACTGCGTCTCAAACTGACTGTTATCCATAAACTCCTGCGTGATCCCCAGGTCCTTGACCAACAACGCAAGCCCAAACCCAGAATTGAACGTCCTCGGCAGGGCATCCCTCCGAAACGTGTCTAGCGTGGGAAAACAAACGCCTGTCCCAACATTCAGCACGTCAATCATCTTCTGCGGATCGAGGCCCCACTTCTGGCCTGTCACGAGGCTATCGTTCAGCGCGCATATGGACGAAGCCATGATGTAGTTGTTGAGTGTTTTCATTGCATGCCCAGAGCCTAATGGCCCCATGTGGAACAGGTAGCCTGCCATGGCTGAGAGAACTGGCTTGACGGCTTCGAAGGTCTCGGGGGAGTTGGCACCAACCATGAGAGTGGACTCTCCGGCGTCGGTCGCGTGCATGTAAGTTTGTGTTATGGGCGCATCGACGAGGATGAGGTCGTGGGTGGCGAGCTCGCGGCCGAGAGACTGTGTGTCAAATGGGGAGGACGACGAGGTGTCGACTATGATTGTACCTGTTCGGCTTTAGCAGGCAGGTTGGTTGAAGTTGGAATCCGAACTGACCAGGCTTGAGGACTTTGTCAATGCCTTTCCCAACGATGACTTCGCGCACCACCTTCCCTTGAGGCAGCATAGTGACAATCATGTCACAGCCCTTGAACGATTCGGAGCTGCCATTAGAAGCTGTTGTGTTCTCCCAGTCTTTTGCCGCTTTCTGTACTTTCTCGGTGTCGATGTCGTATACTACTACATTGAAGCCATTCTTGGGTAAGTTTGAGGCCATGGAGTACCCAGCGTTGCCGAGACCGATGTAGCCAATCGTCTTAATGGTTTTGGGTCCTTTTGGTGTAGCCATTCTGCTGTCACGAGAAGGGTGGGCTCGCTAATGTGACAAGATATTTGGGCAGATTGTTTTTGATCCCTTTCAAGATGTTGTGTTGAGGACAGAAAGGCAAGGCTGCCATCTTTGCGACTCGGAGTTCTCTGCGGGCTCAATCGCGCAGTGCATTCCTTCCTCCCTGTGAAATCCAAATCCTCGCGGTTATAAGACCCTGCGGGGAGCTTTGCAGGTGCTTTTGCGGGGAAGTTGTTGTTTGGGACGCTAGAGGCTGCAGTCCGACATCATCGCGGGAAGTCTGCAATTCAGCTTCAGATACGCGAAACTTTGTAGATCTTTCTGCCGTTGCGTAAACAGCACGTCTTCTGCCTGCAGCAAAAGAAAAGCCGGTGCTCAGCTCAGCAGGCGAGGGTCATCGCCGCCACGACATGCAGCCATCAGCAGCTTACCAAAGGGATCAAGGGTCTCCACCTCCTTCTCACGCGTCCACTGCTCGGTGAAGTCCATGTATGCAGTCAGACCATCATCTTCAAGCAGCTCGGGCAGGACTTTGTGATTCCACTCTTCTGGAGCACTGTTCCATGCTTGCAAATCCTTGGTGAATGGGATCCGAGCAAGAACGGGTACCTGATCAGCGAGACCGTCTCTTGTGTACAAGCTCCAGGCACAGCGTACAAACACTGACATCATTATTGTGCGGCGCAGCGACTCGTTGAAGACCCACGTTTCGTAGCAGTTCGCGAGCACGGCTGGCTCATTGAACGATCGCTTCCACAGGTGTGCAGCCCAGGTCTCGAGGAGGTAGTTGTGTTTCTGTGCTTGAACTTGGTCATTCAGGCTGGGATCGAAGAGGCGAATGACTTGATAGATGATCAGAGTCTGCACAGCTGCAAGGTGCTCTACGAGGTCCCAATTGCCTGACGTTGCCCTCAACCTTGCAATTTTGGCGTTGATGTTATTCGCGATCAAAGCCGAATTTGCGCTCGTCTTGCAGAGATAGAGACCGGAGATTGATACGCAGTCCTGATATGACTCCGGTTGATATCGCTGCCAGAGGTTCTGATGCAGGAATGGCGTCGACCCAGTATACGCCATGGACGGTACAAATGAGCGCAACGCCTGAAGAATATACCGGATCTGATCACCATTCAGATAGCTTGGTGCATTAATGTCCGGCCACAAGGTACGGCAAGGTTGCAGTTGCGGCTGTTCGAAGGCAACGCTATCCAGCAGCAAACTCGCCGAAATCGCGAGCTCGTCGTGCCAACTCCCGGAGTCGGGGCTGGAATTACTCGAGCTTGAGCTCGAACTCGCCGACGCACACAACAACGGTCGACCATCTTGACCGCGCAGATCAGTGTCTGAGCCGTTGAAAGGCAGGAGCTCGGCTTCGCCAAAGCCAACGACATCGACGCTAGCTGAGCCCAGCTTCTGCTCCGGCAAGGTCTGGCGGACAACCACCTTTCTGTCGCGACCCGAAGAGGGTGTCGGATACTTGCAGTCGAGGCCCTTGACGAGGCAGCGCCTGCAGAACGGGAACTCGAGGTCGCAGCGGCGTTTACTCTTGACGCAGGCGGTGCAGCTCTTCCTGCGCGTTGAGGAGATGTAGTGCATGGTCTTGGGCTGGAGATGTTCTCCGAGGAATCACGATGTCATTCAATGGTCAAGAGTCAACGATCATGCAGGCCCGCGCCCTGGGAGAAAATGCATCTTGAAGTTCTTGGATGCCTGTTGCTTACAACTGCTGAGAATCCCATCTGAGTCAGCTCCCTGATGATGGAGCGGAACTCCGCAAGCTTCTGCAGGCTCAATAGCTTGCATACTTCTCTTGGCATTCTTGGATGTATGACCTGAGGAAATAACGAGACTCCATAACGCAGAGGTTGTGTTATCTTCGGTGCTTGTTAACATCGGGACAATTGCGCTCCTGCACCCTTGGAATGTAGTGGGTAACGATGACGAAGCCACAAATACCACCGGCTGTTGGCATCACGAGAGGCTGGTGCCAGGTTGGACGAGCCGCAAACATTGATGCAGGTGTGGATCACACGCTCTGGTACAGCAACACTTGCATCCGCAAACTCAATCTAGAAGCTAACATCGATCTCATGGCCCATCTTTAACGCGTAGCCATGCATCTCACGGCCCACATGCTTATCCATCCTCACTGTTCATGAAACTGAATTGCTTTTGTGAAGCTGCGACAAGAGCCGCGAGAGGGTGCACCCACGTGCCCGAATTAGAATTAGATTCCTCACGTTCAGACACGAAACACGGGCCTAGCATCCGCCGTCGTTGCTGTCTTTGCGCCGACCCAAGCCCAAACCGATGCGCGCAGTGTCTAGATCAGGAAGGGGCGCCGCCCGATTGGCCGGCTTGACAACGTCATGGCAGGTCCGTGACTTTCACATGCCTGAGAGCGTGTCTGCGCTGAGAACGGACAACGGCCCCACTGCGCCGCCTCACCTGCTCGTCTCAGCTTGGGGTGGAAGACTTCTTCTCTTCAAGTCAAACAAAATCCTATACACTGTTCGAAACTTGAAGAGAAGGGAAGAAGAATTGTTGTTTGCGCTTTGTTGCGACCACTAGCTGTTTTCCCGGCGACTAAGACCGTCTCACCTGACGACTCCGCATTGTCTCGCGGTCACGACCACCAACACCAGACGGGATACAACACCACGCATCGACATGGCCGTGCAACCAGTCGATTCCGCAGGCGCGAAGAGGGCGATGTACCTGCTCATGGGTATTCCGGACCGATTCAATGAGTTCTGCCACATGGACCAAATCACCTTCGTTCAGCTGGCGGATTGGATATTGAACAATGTCGAGTCGCAACTGTCCGTCAACATCAGCATAGAAGAGAGCCTGTTTGTGTTCCTGGACATTGTTGCGCAGGGGAATAGCTTCAGCAGCGCGGCGTATGGCTGGGACCATGATGTCGAGCTCACGCAAGGGTATGCCAAGCCAACCTACTGGTGCTAGTCAAGTTGCTGACCGGGTGATGCAGCATCTTCCTCAATGTTCTCAACGCGCTCACAGTCCTCCGCGAAAGCAAGGAGATCTCGTCAGAGTGCCCGACGCTCAACCAGACCAAGAGTCGATGGCGGATCGCGAAGATGTGGCGGCCAGGTCGGTCAAGAATGGATGGCCTCGTCAAGGTCGGCAATGATGGCATGAACGGTGACGGCCTCGAAGTAGATCAAGAAGCGCTCAAGCAGGCCTTGCTGGCGGTCAACAACTTCATGCACGAGCGCGAAGAGTACGAGGATTTCGAGTAAGCGGAAGCATTTGCATATTCGGCGTTTTGGTTTTGGCGCAATGGTAACGACAACGACAACGACAACGGATCAGGCATTGCGGCGGTTTGGGTTGGTATTGGATGTCGGAAAAACTGGCCGATTGGGTATTGTTTCGTTTGTATGTATGTCGCGCGGTATCGATTGCGACGGTGATCCTGAATAGACACCACTTCTCTCTTCACATCCTGTCCTCGTCCATGCCAGGCTCTTGACTTGTGATGCCTCTTAGCCGTCCAGCGCTACAGCACCCACTGTCCCTGGAGTCAACACGCTCAGTCTCCCCTGTTTGATTCCCAAACTCTTCTCAATCCGTGCTGCTGGCTCACCACGCGCCTGCCTCATCAATGCTAATGTGACAACGCCGGCATCGACGTACTTCCTCCCTTCAAATCCTCTCCGCCCAACATTACTGATCTCTGCCTCCGCCTCATCTGCTATCCTTTGTCTCGCTTCTAGCACCCGCAAGACAGGATTATTTCTTGGGTCCGGGAATGCAGACTGTGGCGGCGCCTGCATCATGTCGCCAAGTATCTGGTGTGACTCATTTGGTCGCTGTGATTGGGGTTGGGGGTCAAACTGTGATCGTGATGTGGGCGAGTAGTGAGGGTTGGGTTGGACAGCACCGAGACTGCTCAGGCGCGACGCGAATGCGGGATCGCGGGCGTCCATGTCGACTACACCTCCTAGGAATTGTCAGTGCACGAATTGGTGCCTTTGAAATATTTGTTTGTACCTGCTGGTTTTGTCTCGCTAAACTGTGGTGGCGGCTTCACAGTAGGTCCCGGAGCAGGTGGTGCCTGCCGCGGTGCGGAAGGCGCAGGAGCTCGAGCTGTGACATTGCTGGGAGGTGCACGAGTAGGGTATTTGCGAGCTGCAGCTCCGGCGGCGCCTGCGGCTTTTGAAGAAGAGCTCCCCATCGTAGGTATGCGGGGTTTATCAGTGCGTGCTGGGGTTGTTGGTTGTTGAGATGCAAAGCATCGATAACGTCAGATAGGTCACTTTTAGGGCATGGACCCTGGCACGTGCATGAAGTCATCCCATCAGTCCGATCAACATATCACCAAATCTCTTGAACTAGGGGAGCTCCAACGAGTTCGGAGGTCTTCTATCATTTGTGTGTGGCTACGCAGGCTAAAAACTTTTGCTTTCTACGGACTTGCTGCATCCTCGCGGTAGTGCCCTGCAACCAAGAACGCCAACTCCAGCGCCTGCTTCTCGTTGAGCCTGGGATCGCAGTACGTCGTGTAATTCAGGCTCAAATCCTCGTCATCCAGTCCTTGACTTCCGCCAGTGCACTCTGTGACCGCATCGCCGGTAAGCTCGAGGTGCATACCACCCAAGAAGGAACCATGCTGCTTGTGGATCTTCAGGGCCGAGGACAGCTCTGAGAAGATGTTGCTGAAAGAGCGAGTCTTGATGCCGGTCGATGTGCTGCGTGTGTTTCTGATAAAATCAGCTCCAATATCCATCCGAAAGAACGGAAAGTCTTACCCGTGCATGGGATCACATTGCCAAACGACTATGTGTCCACTGCTCTTGACAGCCTCAATGTGTCCACCCAACATCGACTCAACCTTGTCAGCGCCATAACGTGTGATCAGGGTGACCTTGCCAACGTCCTTCCTCGGGTTGACAATGTCGAGCAGCTCAATGAGCTCGTCGTTCTTCATTGAAGGTCCAACCTTGATACCGATCGGGTTCTCGATGCCGCGGAAGTACTCAACGTGCCCGCCCTCGATCTGTCTTGTACGATCGCCAATCCAGATGAAATGCGCTGAGGTGTTGTACCAGCCCTTTCCGTCTGTTGAGGTCTGAGCACCAGGGTGACCAGCAGGGTGTTTGAGTCGTCTTGTCAGAGCAGTCTCGTACTCCAGAACAAGACCTTCGTGACTGCTGTAGAGGTCGACGGTCTGTAGCTGCCCTGATGTGTCCGCGCCGATAGTCCGCATGAAGCGAAGGGAGTCGGAGATACTGTTGACAATGGCAGTGTACTTGGCTTGCAGCTCCTTGTCGCCAACGTGGCCAAGACCCCAGTCCATTGGATTGTGCAAGTCAGCAATACCACTTGCCAGCTGAGCACGGATGTAGTTCATCGTTGTAGCAGAGTGGAAGTATGCGCTGACCAGACGCTCTGGGTCCACCTTGCGGTGCTCTGGATCATAGCCGTTCAAGATATCGCCACGGAAGCTGGGGATCTCTTTGCCATCAACGATCTCAGTCGGACTTGATCTCGGCTTTGCGTACTGTCCAGCTATCCGGCCGATGCGGATGACGGGCTTGTTGGAACCCCAAATCAGAACAAGTGACATCTGAAGGAGAAGCTTGAGTTTGGCATCGATGGGATCCTCAGCACAGTAGGAGAAAAGCTCTGCGCAGTCGCCACCCTGCAAAAGAAAAGACTTTCCAAGAGCTGCATCGCGAAGGCTTTGTCTCAGTTTCCAGACCTCTGTTGGTGTGACGATTGGTGGGAGTTTCGAGAGCTGCTTCAACGCTGTGTCTGCTGCTGTCTGATCCTCGTACTTGACCACTTGTTTGATGGGCTTTGATTGCCAGGCTTCAAAGGTCAGAAAAGCCCGTCTCATGAAGTAAGAGTTACAAACATGTTGGTGACCAGGTATCGAACTGGCCATTTGAAGGCTGTGGCTGTGATCCTCCATTCATATATTGCTGAAGGTAGTTGTCCAGTCTGGAGAATGCTTGGTCGGCCATGGTGGCGTGGATGTGTGCAGCAAAGGCTCTTGGAGGGTCAGTATGCAGAATAAAGGGAAGGAAATTTCCAAATAGTGTTGTGAAATGAAAGAAGACCTGAGTCACTCTTCAATCTCGAGTATATGAAGGCTTCGGCAAGGGTGTTGCTGCAAAATGACCTCAATAAAGCCCATGCGCACATGACTCAATTTAGAAGACAGGGCGCGCAGAAACTGCATTCGGAAAGCTCAAAAGAACATGCGACCGATCTTGAGAGCATACACAACGTACCTGAGCTGGAATGAGCGCGAGTAAGAGCCGAACGGATTAGGAAGTGCGTCTGGGTATTCCTTTACCCGTTCGTGTAAGTTTCTCGTTCTTGTTTGACTGTGCGGGACCTCGAAAAAGTGTAAAACGCAGGCTAGACGAATTTCGCAACGAATAGCGGCGCCTGATTTATATGATTGGTCAATCGCAAGGGATTACCGAGCTTGACAACTCTACCCCAGCTTTAACTACGCCCCACCCCTTCATCATACTGGCCCTACCGCTTGCCTCTCAATATCTCCTTGCGTCTTCCCACTGTGTCTGAACTAGACGGAGGAGTACACAAGATGGCCGAGCCACAGCCCTCAGATGTCCAAGAAGGCGCCGCAGACCCGCATGCACCCACAGCAACAGCAGACGACCGCAAGGCTGCAGCTGCACTCTCTTCGCTCGATGCACAGGACGACAACGGTGCTGGGAAAAAAGAGGTCGATGGAAAGGCGCTCGACAGAGCTATGCAAAACCTCAACGTCAAGGACACCAAGGCCGAGGCAAAGAAGAACGTCAAGGTCGAGCCTGCTCAAGTGAACTTGCTCGTAAGGAACTCCACAGCAAAGGCATGCTGTTGGCTACTAATAGCATGCAGATCAAGGAGCTCGACCTCTCCAAGCAACAGGCCACAGATCTGCTGAAAAGCCACGATGGCGATACTGTAAAGGCAATGACCGCCTTCGTTACTAGGAAAGCTTGACCCTTCAAACAGAGATCATCACATTCTATCATTGCACTCATATGTACTCGTACGTCTACGCACTCTATGCGCGAATCTATTTCTCGCCCACCACACTCAGCGGCTTCGGCTCTAGACGTCTCCTCTCCCTCTCCTCAAACTTCGTGTTGATCTGTGTCCTCCACCGCCCATACAATTCATAACCGACCACGAGGATAATCGGTATCCCCACAATGATGCTCGTGACCTGTCTCGCCGCCTTCTTGTACTTGGGCGGCAGCTTGGTGTTCGGCGTGGGCTCGATGATGCGCTGTGGGTATCTGGGCGCTCGCGGCGGTGCGCGGGGAGCGGGCTCAGCGAAGGCGACGCGTGGCTTAAAGAGCTCCGAGTATGGCGAGGGCGCTGTGCGTGGGGTCTGGGGCAGTGGGATTGTAGTTGCTCGGGCTTTCGATGGGATGGTGTTTGCGCGCTCGCTCGGCGCGGCGGTTGTCGGTGGGATGATAGGCTTCGAGGGCGCGCCGGTGACGGGCTGCTGGATCGGCGCGCCGGATGCTGACGCAGACGATGGCGGTTCGTAGTGTGTCTCCGGTGTAGGTACTGCGTCTGCGTTCGCAACAGGAGTCTTCGCGGCTGCGGGCAGGATTGGGGCGACTGGCGCTGGGCCTGGTACGGGTGGAAGGAAAGGCTCTTTCGGCTCAGTTGGTGGCTTGCTGAAGACTCCAGCGGCCTTGACTTCGTCCAGGATCTTGCTGCTCGTCGGCGCGGCAGGTGTGGCTTGCTCCGCGATCTCTGTGGGAGCAGCTTTGGGCGCAGGTGTTGCCTTCTTGGTCTTGTAGTCAGAGACCTTGGTCAAGGTCTTCTTCTTTTCTTTCAGCGCATCTATTGTCTTGGCTTTGGGAGTGGCTTTCGGCGCAGCCTTTGCCTTGGTCGACGCCTTCCTCGCCGCAGGCTTCTCAGGCGCAGCGGCGCTCTCATCTACAACCTTCCTCGGTCTCCCACGCTTCTTGACGGCGGGTGGGTCGACGGTGACCGTTGCGGACGTTGCAGCAGCCATTATAATCTGATTCGAACGTAGGTGATAGTACAGATATCAGCGATGGAGGTATGACTGTTGCGACACGCTATAGGGGCTGTTGGCGCGTCGAGGGGTGCCGGTTAATGTTGTCAAAGACAGAAAAAGGCCGACCGACTATGCAGGGATTCGCGTCTGGAACATGAGGTCATCAGGGCCTTCCTCATCTCTCTTAAACGCGCACCCTTGCACCAAACAAACATCGCTAGGAGTCAACAAACAATCAAGACCGCAGGTCTTGAGCCGGCGGTTTCATAGTATTTAGGTTCCTCAGTAGATTTTTTTTTTAGTTCTATTTCATATTGATAATTCGTTCAATGTGTTCCTCCATCTGTATGCCAGTACCTAGTCAGTGGAAGACGTATCGTGTATGATATCTATCGTCTTACGCCCAAACCTATTCTAAACTCCAAGCCATGCAAAACTCCTCTTTAAGTCGACTCGATGCTACATAATATCCCTCGAGAAGAAGTTTCTTGTACAAGAAGAGAAGCAAAGGATTTGCTACTCAAAGTAGCTCTGCTGAAAGTTGACAGCGCTCTTTTTGCGCCGCAGCATGCCTCTTGCGCCCGAGATATCGAGCACAAACCCTGCGCCACTACCGCGCCTGCTGTTTGCGGGGCTTCTGTTGGGTGTTGAGGGTGTGACAGAACACAGAGACTCCATATGGGTTGGTGTCGGGAGAATAAGGTTTACCTCTGGTGCCACGGGCCCAGGTGGGTGGAATATGCGCTTATAGCGGAGTTCTGGTGAGCTAGGTGCAGGCGCCGGTGGATTGTTGGAGGCTGGGGTCATGGTGAGGTTCAGTAGTGTGCCAATATGTCGATCAGACGAAGTTGATATGGCAGGTGTCGTAGGGGCGGAAACGGTAAGTAAAGATGTATGGCGAGTAGGAGGCCAAACTGTGGGGCCGCGTGAAGACGGGGATGTGATAGGTGACGGGGATGACAGTAACTCAGAAGTGTCCGAGTCTATCTCAGCGTAGTATTCTTTGTCGGATGAGTCGTCAGGGTTGGTGGACGTTGATATGTTGTCTGACGTACGGCTACCTGGAGGAAGAGGTACCTCAAGAGTCTGGTTGCGACTCGAGCTGTGGCTCTCATGTGCAGGCAGCCTAGGGGTCGAACGTGACAGAAGCGGGCTGAAGGGATCTCTCTTCACCGGCACTGAATTAGATGGTTCGGGCTGGAGTGCAAAACGCAGCGCTTTGCTGTTTGGTCGAGTTCGAGGGGCCGATGAGGATTCGTAGCCTTGGGAGCTCGGTCTTGAGAGACTATTGGAACGAGCCTCCGCTTGTTTTGAGCCGAACACTGTGCGCGCTTTGACTTTATGGATAAGGTTATCTAGAGCAAGCTCGATTGCGACGCGGTTTTGTATCCGCGACATTTTGGGCCATGTAGCTCTTTGTCCAGTCAGGAGGCATCCAAGCATGTATTCTGTGGTCGGATTGCTGAGGACTCTCGGAAAATCAGTATACGATATAGCAGGGAAGATGTTGATGTCGCCTGAATATCGTTGGCTGAGCAGCCCTCTAAGCTTGGTCGCATAGGTAGGGAAGATACCCATTTCTGCAACAACGTGCAGTCGGTGCAAGACTTCGCCTTTGGCCAGACTCGCCATGTTACTCATCCAGTTGGGACCAGTTGGAAAAGCGGTACCGTTTGCCTCGGCAGCGATCATGTCCTCCCCCTTCTCCAAAAACGGTACCACGTGCGGGTTGACTTGTGATACGATGAAGTGATTGATGTTGAACAACTCTGCGAGCTTTGTCATGGGGAGATCGTTGTCTACAGAGCCATCAATCCACTTGGCGTCAGGGTTGGCATCCCAAGGCACTTCCTCCCCTGTCTTCAAGTCTTTGGCCATAAGCCCAGATTGTGCATACACAAGAGGCACAGAACATGAGGTGCATCTGGACATGTAAGTATTCGTTATTCAAGTATGAGAGGTGTACACTTACACTGCCGACCATATCATGACATTAGGTGCCGTGCAGTAGTTCAGGAGTCTCGGTAGTTCGTAGATGGATGATGTCGATACTGGAATATTGAGGATACGTCTGGTACGGTTGTACGATTCCTGGAACGTCATATCGCCCAGCATTTGTCGCATGACCCTGCTTAGGTGTGCCATATCGAAGAGGGTACCCGTCTTGAGCAGCCGCGCCACTTTCTGAAAAATACTCTCAGGTTCGTCTGCTTTCTCAAACACGTCTAAATCTCCGTAGCAGAAATCGTGTAGTACAGCTGGAATCTCTTCGTCGGTCTTTGTGCACAAAACAGCGCAGACGATACTGCCAGCAGATGCGCCAGAAATTATGCGCGGTAACAGTCCGTTTTCCCACAGGCTTTTGACGACTCCAACGTGATTCATGCCAAACGTCCCGCCGCCCGAAAGAAGCAGCGCGGTGCGTCCAAATGACTGACGTGCTTGCACGAGTGAATCAAACATTGCCTGCGGATCAACGGGACATTTTTCTCCCTGCTTGGCGGACACATCAAGCAGCGCGTCCATGGTCTGCCGTGCTGATTCGATGTATCGCTCGATTAGCCTCTTCGTGCCGATATGGGAGTGCTTGTACAATCGCAGACCACCCATGTCGCCGAGGTCTCGAGTCAGTGTTGTCCGTATCAGGAATAACATCTTCTTCACATCACAGCTGAGCCGGGCATTGTCCAGCTCCCGTAGACGAGCTGCGACCAGGGCTGCGTCATATTCTGGCGATTCGTCTTCATCCTTCCAGGCGTTGTTCCCTTCTAGTACGTCGAGGTCGGCCGCTGCGGCTTTCCATTCGTGGTACGTTTCGGCCTGGACAATTGTCGTTAGCATGTGACAGTCTAAACTCCATGTGCGGACACCCACGTTTTTCATGCGCAGGTACAGGATCTGCTTTCGGCTGGCCTCGTCCAGCGCATCTTGGAAAGGTGCATTGTAGTGATTGCCGACTGCATTCCCTATTGTTTGCACTGGGTTGCGTACAAGCTTCGATAGCGGTGACAGGAACCCGCCATGGCTCTTGCTCTTGCGAATGACCTTGCCTTCGCTGGGCTGATTTCCTGCTACATGCAGTCGCGTGCTGCTTCCCGAGAACACTGTGTCGGACAGGAATGACATCGGTGTTGGTACGCCATGCGCAAGTGTCGTCGGGGCTGGGTGCCGGATGCGCCTGGTGGAGGGGGATGCTTCGTGCAAGGAGTTGAGAATATGTGGAGGAAGCTGGTTCCCGCGGATGGCCAACTGCGCTGGGGCCGTTCCTGGGGTAAGTAAAGTCTCTAGGGATTATTGCGGTGAGAGTCGGTCATCCGTGAATGGTCATGTGTGGTTGCGACGACGGTCCGGCGCGAGTCGCGGAAGGCGCACAACGGCTGGGAGACCCGGCGGAGGCAAGGGCGGAAATGAGGGACAGGGAGCGCTGTTGAGCTGGAAAAGCATGTGCAAAAGTGTGCAGACATCCAGCCCTGGACCGGCTGGCAATTGCCAGTGGACTCGCTCGGAGAAATGAAGACTTGTGGGCACACGAACGTGTTTCGCCGTCGTTCACGATCGTCCAACCATGGCATCATGCAACTGGACCAAGGCGGCAAGGGACGTCATCGTATCGATAACACATCTCTCCCAATTCGCGCATTCACGAGACCTGCGTGTCTGCTCTGCATACGGAACCTTGAACCTCGACGTGTTCCTGCAGCTGCCCGGTAACTTTGTGCATCTGCCGCAAAGCGTTTTACGCCGTAAAGCGGCGCTCAGCAGAGGTCGTTGCTACAATTTGCAATTTCCCCTCCATCCTAACAGTGACCTCCCTGCAAGACACAGGCTGTCAGGAGTAGACGTGGAAGTCGTCGTCCATCCTTCCTATTCTGCTCTGACCTGAGACACGTGCCGCCGCTGCATGCCGCTTCGCAACCCACTTGCCGTTGCGGGGGTGAGAAACTGGGGATAGTGGAGTCATATTGCCTGATCTGGCTGTAATCTTCAGCTTTTCTCAGTTCACGAGGCACACCTGCAGAGGCGCCTGTGCTGAGCTGAGCGAATGGTGGTTGTCATCTGGGCGCAGCCCTGGCCCGGTCTTCTTCACATGTCAGCCTGGCATCTCATGCAGGGCGCTGCGAAATCGGGAGAGGCCTGATGACCTTGTTCTTTTTTTGTCTCGACCTTCTCAAATACTTTTCTTCATTGCAGACTAATAATAATGCTAGAGTTACGACGGCATTTCGATCACTTGGGTCAACATGAGAGTACTGACCTCCGGCGGTCCATGTCTGCACGATCGCTCGCAAGTGCTTGCCACGCTGTATTATGGCTTATCATTTGATCGAGACTGAGACTTGTACTCATTCTTCATAGCGCTAGTCACTATAGAGGTCGATGGAATCGGCACTACGAGATGCGTCGAGCAAAAGCTTGTATGGACGCTGCGGATGCGTTACAGTCCTTTGCGAATGCGTTACAGTCCTTTGCGAATGCCGCATTTTAAGATGCATTCAAGCAATCAGGTCTGCACACCATCAGAACAGAGCGGGACCGCGTAGAGCGGTGTCTTGGTCAAAAATTGATTCAATCGTTGTACTAACAATGAAATCGCGCGGCTTTGGCCGGATATCTTCCTGGACGCCTCGCTAACTAGCACTTTGATGTGACAAAACGAGCCCTGCTAAGGAAGCTTTATCCAAACAACGTGTCGCGCTCGAACATCGCCGTAGCATCTTCTCGCGACCTTGTGTCGCAGACACTAGTTGTCATACCACCTGCGCTCCGACACTCCACCCATTCTAGGCAGCCCACACCGTCGTCAATCTGTCCCCCCTTTGTTCGTGTCTTTTCTGCCATTACGAGTTGCTCGGAAGATTCTGATTGGTATTTTCCGTTCTGAGTTGCTTCTTTATGGCTGACACTGTGTCACATCGCTGCGACTTGTTGGTCAGTTTCAGAGGTTGGTCTCGTGATCATGGTGTTGGCTGCTGGTCTGGCGTCTGTGAGAAGCGCAGCGGCTCATGGAACGGCGTCTTGCACGACGAGAATCAGGGTCGAGAATTGTGAGAGAGGTGGCGAGGTGATGGCAGTACACACTCATGCCTTTTTCCGTCGCCACTTCATTGTGGAGTAGTCTATCGATCGTTGCCCGGTCCTCCTCTCAGCAAGCTTCTTCATTCGCTCTTCGGTATACTGGCGCGCTTCAGGTGATCGGCGTGTCTGCGATTTGTTAGTGCCCTCTTGAGGTTGCAGAATGGTTGACAAAAACTTACCACAGCACTTGCTAACACTTCATCAGGGCGAGTAGCCTTCTGCTTCTTCGAAGGGTGGCGCTTCTCAGTCTGCAGTCGACTCGTCCTGCTCGCGCTTGACCCGAGCGGAGGGCGTTGAATTTGCGTCACAGTTGGTAATGGCGTCGCGGCCGCTGGACTTGATGCAATCAAAGGCTCCCATGTACTGGATGAGTTCGGCGTCTTTGTTTGTTTGGATGGACCTGTACGGCGGGGAGGTGATGAAGATGTCGAAGATGTCTCAGGCCTACTCAGTCGAGCGCGTCGCTGTTGCGGCCCATCCAGCACCAGAGCATCATCCATGTTCTCTTGGGCCAGTGATAAGTCGACCTTGCACTTCTCGTCACACTCCTCTGGGCTTCTATACTTGCCGTCTTTCATGGGAGAGTTGGTGACATTCTTCGATACTTTTACTGCCCGAGGCTTTGGAGACATATCAATGTTGTACTCGTCATACTTTTCACACCCGAACGTTTTCTTTCCATTATGGCTGGTCTCTTCGAGAGAGCGTTTGGCTTTCTTGGCCTTGCGCTTCGACTTGGCGTCCTCTTCATCGGTGATATTATGAATGATATCATCTTCTCGATCCCTTCGACGCTTTTGTGCCTTCTTGATGACCCTAGCGATTCCCTTCTGCGGTTGCGGTGCTTCAGTTGCCGCTCTATCTGGCTTGGTGGATGTTGTATACTTGCTCATACCCTCTGCGCTAGGGTTGGAAGAATCCAAGTAGGGTGCAGCTTCATTACGCTCCGGCATTGAGGAGCCAATGATGGCTACGTGAGTCGCAGCGGCTGCTTCTCTACGAGCTGAGTCGACCTTGGTGTCTACAACGGAGATACAGGATGGTGAGGCAGTCTTCCCGGGTTCACTTAAAGACTCAGACTCCAGAGAAGTGTCTTCCACAGCTTTGGTCTCCAACTGTTGATCGACACTGGTTGAAAACGGGTGTCCGCCCGGTCGCAGTCTTCTTGGTAGGGCGCTCGTCGGCGTGTACCTCCTCAATGGGACAGGGACGCTTAGCAGTCATTGGCTTCAAGTTCACAGCAACGACTTTGCATTCGGGAGTCATCGTACTTCGCTGGATGATATTACTAGTGGGTTGCGAGTGTGTGCTGGTCTTTGTCGAAGACTTGAGCACACTCTTGGGCGATGCCTTGCCCTTATTGGTCTTGTCCTTCAGGACCGCGTGGGGTTCAACATCACTTTTCGCTGGGAGCGCATCGCCACCTGAAGAGCTGGTAGCTCTACTATAGGTCTTACATGTTGTAGCTAGTTCCGTTGGCTTGGGAGGTGTGTCCTTATAAACAAACGGATTCTGCGCAGTACGACTGCTGTTCTGGACGAACTTGAAAGACGGATACTCTGACTTGACAACATTCGCGCGCGCTGGAGTATTGGATCCCTTTGGAGTTTTGCGGGAAGCAAGCACCGGCTCTCGCGCTCGTGTGAGTTGGAATGGATTCAGATTCTTGGGCAGGACGACTCGGATTCTATTCGGCTTCTCCAAAGTCTTGCGCATGTCTGACTTGCTGAGATGAGTATCAGTAGAGACTCGACGCTTGTACGAGAATGAAGGCTGAGATGATGTCTGCTTGGGCTTTGACGCCGGACGGCAGAAGGCTTCCTTGGAGGACTTGGGGTCAGCCTGAGCTGCTGACGCTGGTGGCAGGCTTGAACGCATTGTATTGTCGAGATGAGCGCGCGTCTGAAGGATCAACAGTCTCAGAGCTAGCCTGCTTCGCGCTGAGTGCCTGCGAGGTCTGATTCATGAAGTTAGCATGCGTGTGCATCTAATGACGTGGTGACACTGGCCTCAGTAGGCATCGCCTCCTCTTTAATGGCTGTCTTTGGTTGCTGAGCAGTGTTTCTGCCGATGACATCGCTTTTGGTCCCAATTGGCTTCTACAGCAATGTTGGTTGTGAAGGAAAAGAGGCAATAGACCTTGACGGTACCGTTATCCCTGGAGCCTTCACCGAGGTTGACACCCAAAGTCAACGCCCTTTTAGAGATGCGAACCTTCTGTTGCTCCTCATTGGCCAGGATGACCATGACTTCGACCATGTCGTCTGGGAACTTGTACTTGTTGAGCATGGGTTCCAGTGACTCGTACTTTCGGTGGGCTTCGCCTTGCAGTACATAGATATAATGAGGGACCGCAGCATTGAGCACAGAGCTTTGGAGGGCAAGGAAATCGATGATTGCCTTCAAATGATCTGAGCGCACGGCGATTGCATCGATGTCTGCTGCGTCGTTCCGGGGCGGCGCAGCGGGCGATGCCGACTCACTCGTAGGCGGGGCCATGATAAATACGAGATCGTATGTGTGGGAGGCACAAAGATTATAGGAGGTTTAGGTCTGACCATGGGATCGGGCGCTCGATGCGGCTCAAATCAAGGAGGTGGTGCACACGAGGGAGCTCAACTTCTGATGGGCGGTGGTGAACAAGAGCGTGGACGGTGAGCCGTTGCTCAAATACCGACGCGTCTCACACCATCGTAAACGCACTGCACGCTTGAAGACAAGTGAAAGATTGAAGTGCCAGACAAGTGTGGGTCGACAGCGCAGCGTGCGCGCGAGGATAAGGGCGACAAAGTGAAGAAAGGATCTACAACGTGATCACGAAGGTTTGAACGTAGGCGTGTATTCGACCAGGATGCTTTGAAGAAGTGATTGAGACAGTAACCAAGAAGACGTGAACCTACTAAAGGTGTATGTGTTCCAACTCAAGGTATTATCTAGGGACGCATCAGTCAATGCACAACCATGACATTCGGCCTTATGAACCAGCTTCCTCAATGCTTCTTCAGATACTCTTCTTGGGTGAGATGTGCCTTCACAAGTGGCTTCTTTCGAGCATGCGATTTGTCGTTGGCACAGACAAACTTAGATTCTGCTGTTGGTGCGACTGCCTTGCGCTTGCGAGATTGCTCAAGTGCAGCCATAGTGACCTTGGTCTTCACAACCTTTTCCTCCTGATCCTGCTTTGAATGCGACTGCACCGCTGGCATTTCTCGAGCACCCAGGTGCCTAGAAGTGGCACCGACGCTATGCCTCCCCTGTGCTTGAGCGTCTTTCGTGTACTGCTCAAATCGCGAAGCGCTCATCTTGCTGAAGTTGAGCTTCATCTCTCCAATATTGTTTGTCTCATAATACCATAGCCATTTCTTCTTCACCCAGTCTTCCTCAGGCCCTCTTTGCGCCTTCGTGGCCTGGTTCTTCTGAGCCGCTTTTGACTTCTTCTCATCCAGAGCGAGTGCCTCTCGCTCCTTGTCCAGCTTTGGCAGCCTGTTGAATGACTTGGTAAAGCTGGTGACCGGTCCATCAGTAGCGAGTTCTTTGATCAGATCTCCTACCAGGTGAGGCATGTTTGAGATCTCCTGGGCGAGTTGGGTCTGAATGGGCACGGTTTGTTAAGTATCGGGGTCTGCAGTTTAGCGATTTATGCACGAGGGTTCAGTAGATCACATTCAGAAGTAAAAGTCTGAATTCATGCCCGCAGCGAAGTAGTTCAGGGAGTGTACGTGGATAGGAGAGCCAACTTCGTTCCATCCATAGCGATTCCGGCTATCATGCTTCCCAGCGACGGTACAGAAATTTCGCAAAGATTAAAAGACTGCGATATCGTAAGAAATGGTTAAGGCGTGTCTCAGAGTAGACAGCGGAGGCTACACTATCAGGGTGTGAGTGAAAGGAAGAGGTGCGGAGTGTGACGTCGATCAGACCCTGAAATTGAGGCCAGATTCGCATCCGCACTTCCCCACATCAAGCTCAAGCCCACCGCCTTGGTGGCGCTCTTGCAGTGTACAGCTCTTTGAACTCTCAGCTCTACGACTTTACACCAAACACCTCAATTGTCCAATATGAAGCTCACAACCATCCTCGCTCTTGCCGCGACTGCGCTCGCCGGAGAGACCATCAACAACGAGGTACGTACAAGTCCCTCAACGTCCTTGCTCCATGCTCGAGCATGTACCTGCCTGCACAGCGTTGTCCGCTAACCACGCCACAGCACCTCAAGACCGAAGTCGTAACTGCAGTCGACTGCAAGCGCCCTACCGTCGCCGGTGACAAGATCCACGTCCACTGTACGTCCTCCTCAACGTTGCCTCCATAATGTTCATGAGCTCTTCCTACATCGCCTGCCTCAATACCCACCGGCTGCTCTCCCGCAAGCCCACACTGACAACCTCCAGACCGTGGTACTCTCGAATCCGATGGCTCCGAGTTCGACGCCTCCTACAACCGCGGCCAGCCCCTCAGCTTCAAGGTCGGCAGCGGCCAGGTCATCAAGGGCTGGGACCAGGGTCTGCTTGACATGTGCCCTGGCGAAAAGAGGAAGTTGACCATTCAGCCTGAGTGGGCGTACGGCAGCAGGGGCGCTGGTCCCATCCCTGCCAACAGCGTGTTGATCTTCGAGACGGAATTGGTCAGCATCGATGGCGTCAGCAAGGACGAGTTGTAGATCGGCATGATATCTGGATGACACGAGAGGAAGAAGATCAAAAGCCGCGTAGATACCACTCACGAGATACAACACGAATAGACGATGTACAGTCTGCAGGTCGTTTGGGAAGCTAGTCATCTCGGGACATTTTCTCTCGATTACGCTCACAGCACGCACGCTCGAATGACATGAAGAAACGCTGATCTCGATACGGGTATACACGAACTGAAACTCTTCGCCAACTCCACGCCCTAATAATACATATCCTTCTTCAAACCGATCAGTCCCTCGCTAAAACCGTCCTTCTCCATAGCCTGCAGCTCCTTCAAATGCTTCTTCCTGTCCGCACTGCCTACTCCGCCCGCCAGCCTATCCGCCGGCAACGCCTTGAGACTCAGATCCAGATCCGCGCTCCCCTGGGGCGCAACCGTGCCGGAGATGCCCACACCCACACCGCACTTGAAGGACATGTAGGCCGGCAAGCCCGACGAAACGCCTGGAAAGCGGAGCGTGCGAACAGACTCGGTGCAGTCGAATTTCTTGTACAGCGTGCAGTAGCCTCCTGGATCGGGGCCGATCGATTTGGCGGTTGCAATTCGACAATTTGTGGAAGGCAGAGACCAGCCGCAGTCGCCCGAGAAATTCTCATCCGCGCAGGTGTATACTGCGCCTGGGAGACCGCGGCGCTGCAGGTTTGGGAGGGCGTGGCTGGGTGCGAAGACGATTTGCAAGACTAGGAAAAGGTAGAACGCCATGGTGTTTGAGATTTTGAGACCGAACATTGTGGTCTCGGTAATTAGATATTAAGTGTGTGTGTACGTCGTTGAGTCGTGTCTTGAGAAGGTTTAGATGGCTATATGGTCGGTATATGTCCGAACCTTTGAGTGCCGATTGGATAGAGTACCAGTTGGTGTTGTTGGTCCCGTCAACGGTTCCTTGGTACACAGTGAGTGCTAATTCGGGCGTGACAAAGGGTACCCAGGGAAAACGTGATATATTTGGGGGCCAGTGATTATGGTACGCACCTCTAGATTGAATGTGTTCTTTGAGGACAAAGATTCGAGGTGCTATCTTTGTCTCGCCGTGGTGGCATCTGCGGTTGATGTGTCCTCCTGGCGACCAGCTCCATTGTGAAGGCGGCGCCGCAAACGCTCAGTGGCGGCGCGGCATGAGAAATGAAGATGCTGAACTTGGGACCGGAATAGAGACGCGCAAAATGAGAGAGATTGAGATATGAAGGGGATCATATGAGTGATGTTGTTGCGGGCCGACGCGGGTGTTGCAAGGACATGGTGAGGTGTGAAACATGGGTCATGACATGATGCGACCGAAAGAGTCGCAGTCGCTCATCCAATCTTGCGACACCCCACGACTTTGATTGCCCAGCCAGCGAAGAGCTACGATCACCCAGCTACCGCCATTAATATGTCGCCGCCAAGCTGTCGTCGTTTAAAGCTGCCTTTCCACGCTTTGACAGGTATGACAGGGAAGTACCGATTAAGATCGTCAGGAACGCGCCTGTGAGATCAGCCGAACGGCAAGGCGGTACGTGCAGACGATCGAATAGATGTCAAGCCTTTTGGTGAAATCTTGTGAAGGGCCAGACAGACAGGAGAGCTTGATGATGACAGGCACGCCGACGCGTGCTCTTACCGGATCTCGACAGCGCTCTGCACCTTCATAACATGCGGTACAGTGTGGTCCACCTCGCTGACAGCCTTGAGGCGTTCCGAACTTCGCAATCCCTAGGGAAGAACCCAATGCATCGTCCTTTTGATTCTGTGCGCGCTGGGCGGACCCAAGGATCCTTTGTCTACGCAGATTCGGTGATTAACGTATGCCATGCTGCGACAGAGTACGTAATCAACTAGCTATCAGATTTCAAGGCTCGCAAGTCTGTCTGGTTGCAAAGATTTAAGGGATGAAATTAGCCGGTCGTTGCGACCAAAACTCGCCAGTATGCCACCGAGTAAAGCCATCAAAGTGCAGCCAAGAAGACGTCAGTTGCTCGAACAAGAGTCCGTGCACATTCAGACAGTTTTATTTTAAACCTGCCAAGGTCTGGTGATCCACTCGAACGGTTCTCTGGAGTATGCGAACTATATTGTTGCAGGTTCCGGGTCTTCAAACCTGAAGACGTTTTGCGCTAACCAATCAAGGCAGTGGAGGAAGGCCTGATACATGGCAGGCGATCAAACATGTTCATCCTCGCCCAATTGGTCTGCTCAACTTCTGAAATCGTAAGTGATGATGCATACGCGTCGTACAACAGTCCAGGTTGTAAGAGCCGGGAACAGCGCGGAGTTTGCAAGATACAGGCGCATTGTGATAGTCGGATGGTCAACCATGGACATCAGGTGACGCAGCTGAGACGCCTTTTTGATCGAGAGCGAGATGTCGGGTGGATCGTGATCGCAGCGTATATGGTTCTGTTATCACTGCTTGATTCGAGGACTGCGCGCTCGTGAGTCCTTCGCTGCTCCACTTGGGAGGCCTCAAGAAGTCTGTGGGAACGGTAATCGTGTTGATATGTAATGCAGGGACAGAGTCTTGTTTACTGAGGAGCGAGGTTGTAATTTGAAGAAATCGGTCATGCCTCTGCGTCTGAAGCGTATCTTCGAGAGAATATGGAGAAGATTGAACGAGCGAATTGCGGAAAGAGAGAACGGCGCGTCTGTGCGCACAAACAAGCGCGTCATCCGCTTATCGGCGGGAAGAACAACCCTCAAATAAAAGTGCTCCATGGTCCCTCAGAATTCAGCAAGATGCCCTCATGCTCGTAGCACGTAACCGGTCTGTTTGCTGGCGCACAGCTCGAATTACTCAAAGGTATTACAGCATGGAGAAGCGCGACTATGCGGTAGGTTGCTGAGTGCTTGGTGGAAGGTTGAAGCTGATGGTTTGTAGGCCGCAGTCGCGGCGCTGAATACGCTGCAGTCCAACTTTGCAATTGTCGATGCTATCCGCAAATCTGGACGCGGCATGAATAAAGCCGCTATACCGGAGATGATTGAGTGGTGTAGAAAGATCGGGTACAAGGTGTGCAACTCTCGAAGCCTGTCAATGGAACCATGATCTGACTTATATGAAAGCCATCAGACTTCGATAAGCTGAAGCCTGTACACATTGCTGGAACCAAGGGGAAAGGATCCACTAGTGCTTTCATCTCCTCGATCCTATCACAGTACACTTCTTCTAGTGGCGCACAGTCGCAACCCTCGAAAATCGGTCTTTACACGTCCCCGCACCTACGATTCGTCCGCGAGCGCATACAGATCGACAACGAGCCGATTTCCGAGGAGAAGTTTGCGAAGTACTTCTTTGAAGTATGGGACAAGTTGGAGGCTGCAGCAAAGGTAGAGAACGCACCTGCTGGTGTCCCAACAAAACCTGTCTACTTCAGATACCTCACACTCATGGCATTGCACGCATATCTGCACGAGGGTGTCGATTCTGCTGTGATAGAATGCGGTATTGGTGGAGAGTACGACAGTACCAACATCTTGACGAAGCCAACTGTCACAGCGGTGACCAGCTTGGGTATTGATCACACCGCCATGCTCGGGTCTACACTTCCTGAGATAGCATGGCACAAGGCCGGGATCTTCAAGCCAGGAAGCATCGCATTCTCAGCACCCCAAAAGGAAGAGGCTGTCAAGGTTTTGCGGGAGCGAGCTGCGGAGAAGTGCGCTGATCTATATGTGATTGATATCCATCCGGCGCTGGCCAATGGTAGCATCAAGCTTGGACTGTCAGCAGATTTCCAGAAGATCAACGCTTCTGTAGCCATAGCTACTGCTGCAGCTCACCTGCGTGCTTTGGGTCACTTGTCGATACCGGATCCCACGAAAACAGCGCACATCGAATTACCTCCACAATTCGTCAAGGGCCTTGAACGGGTTCGCTGGTCGGGGCGCTGCGAGACACGGCGAGAGAAGAACGTTGCTTGGCACATCGACGGCGCTCACACGATTGAAAGCATCGAAGTTACCGGTCGTTGGTTTGCTGAACAGATCGCTACTGCAACTACAGCGACTCCGTCACAATCCAAGATTCCTCGAGTTCTGATCTTCAACCAGCAAACTCGGGATGCTGGCGCTCTTGCCAAAGCACTTTACACAGCTTTGCAGAGCGGTGTTACATCCGGAGCGACCCCGCCTTTTACACATGTCATCTTTACGTCCAATCAGACCTTCAACGAAGGCTACAAACCTGATCTGGTATCCATCAACACCGATGAGCACGAAGTGGACGCTCTCGCGGTGCAGAAAGCGTTAGCAAACACTTGGTCAGAGATCGACAGCACTGCAGAAGTCCGTGTTCTGAGGACCATTGAGGAAGCTGTCAGCGCTGCTCGAGGGGTAGCATGCGAATGGGCAGATGGGTCAGACGCAGAAGTGATGGTATTGGTGACCGGCAGCCTCCACTTGGTGGGTGGGGCTCTAGAGGTGCTGGAATCCGGGAACACGAGTTGATAAATCATAAATGATACCCATAGATGAACCTTGAATACGCGCTGCAACACGCATTCGCCTTCGATGTTGTGGACTTTGAATTATGAGGACCGTAAGAATCTCTTCATGGAGCGACAAGCTTTGGTGTTGGTGTGTATGATCTTTCAAGGTTGAAACGGCAAGTCTTGAGCGACGCAACACCACGTCAGAATCCGCGCAGACGATCGAATAGCGTTGCCGGCTTTCCCTAACGTTTTCTATAGCTCTCGAACTTTGACGTTCGCGATGCACAAGCTAATTTCCTTGGAAATCGGGAGAACCCGGCACCGGGGAAGGCTGGATTCGCGCTCACACAGACAGGAAGGTGCTCACGAGCGCGATCACATAGAACGCTGCACGATCATGCTGGCTCGCGCTATCCCCGCGGACGGGAGAGGCGTTGTGGAGAAAGAACCACCATTCACAGATACTCATGCCTTAAAAAGCTCTCGTGTGGCGCTCAGAATTGAATTTGCTTGGCAACTTGGCACAGGCTCCTTTGAGGTAAACGTTACGGATGAGCCATAGCCGACCTCACTCCCAGGCCACTCACACGTTCACATATAGCTCTGAGTATTTCTTCTACTCATACACGTCATTGTTTTGCTGATACTCGACAATCACACGAAGCTTGGAACCCTTCCTACGCTGTCATCATGAACTGTCCCTCTCGAACTGACGATGACATCCTCCTGAATCCAACCTGGAATCAAAACCCGCCACGCTTTGCAGCAGACCTCACGACATGCCAAGATTTGAACGGAATCGCGAATGCCAGGGAGCTAGGCGATGCGGATCGGTTGCGCGATGGCGCACAAGGTCTGAGACGCTGCGACGTGGACGAACATCAATTTCAGAAGAAGGAGAAGCAACCACTTGCGCTTGGGAAGGGTGTCGAGGGTCCTCAAATTGGTACCGTGGTACCGTGGATGATGGTATGAAAACGGAATCGCTGACGTTGTCCAGGACCTTGCACCCGAACAACCGCAATCACGAAAAGTGAACACCAAGCTGGCATCAGCACAGCTAGGAGCAAAATGTCGCAGACGACAATCAAGATCTGGGGCCGCTGGATCCTCTCTGTGCTTTGCACCTCCATGTTCATGTCTTACATGAGTGGAGACCGAATCTGGAATCTCGCAGCTGCCAAGCCTACCCTTCCACCCTTGAGCAGTAAGTCCGGGATATTCAATATTGTACGGCAAAGCTCAGCTCACAACCATAGATACCCCTGCTACTCATCACTTTACTAAGAGAGATGGCTGTGCCGTTGGCGGCGCACAGCCTGACTACAACCTACCTTTCCATGTTGGAGGCTTGTTTATCATCCTCTTCGTCTCTTCAACGGCATGTGCATTCCCTATCCTTGTGATCAGATTTCCCCGCCTACGCATACCCGCATCTTTCCTCTTCAGCGCGAAGCATTTCGGAACTGGCGTCTTGATCGCAACAGCTTTCGTGCACCTGCTCCCTACAGCGTTCCTATCTCTCAGCGACCCTTGCTTGTCAAGCTTCTGGACCGAGGACTATCAGGCAGCGCCCGGTGCCATCATGTTGGCTAGCATCTTCTTCGTAACTGTCATCGAGATGGTCTTCTCTCCGGGTCGACATTGCTGCGGTGGCAGCGAGGGAGTGAGAGGTGTTGCCCGCGATACAGTACAAGAGAAGGAAAACGAAGTTCGTGCAACACCAGGTCTACAAGCGCAGATGATGAGGACCTATTCTGAGGGCAGCATGCAAGAACAAGTGCGCTCGATGGGTAATCTGAGAGGCAGGGTCACAAGCATCAGTCGTACTCTGTCTCAATACCGTGCTGAGAACCGAAGGCTCGATGTCATTGGATCTGCTGGAGAGGTTACTCCAGGTGAAGACGGCAACAAGTGTAATGAAAGCGCGATCGAGGATCCCGAGGCCAACCAGGTAGGCTTCCAAATGACGCCTGATCAAGCCCACAAAAAGGCTGTGCTACAATGCTTCCTCCTCGAAATGGGCATCTTATTCCACAGCATCTTCATTGGCATGTCCCTCGCCGTCGCTATTGGCAATGACTTTGTTGTCTTGTTGATCGCCATTATCTTTCACCAGACATTCGAAGGACTCGCTCTCGGTGTCCGCATCGCGGCTATCTCCTGGCCTGCTCGCTCGCCTCAGCCATGGCTCATGGCGGTAGCTTACGGCTGCACAACACCTCTTGGCCAAGCCATTGGAATTGCGACACACACTCTGTACAGTCCAAATTCTGAGGTTGGACTGTTGGTTGTTGGCATCATGAACGCTATCTCTGCCGGGTTTCTCGTCTTCGCCTCTCTTGTCGAGCTCATGTCTGAAGACTTTTTGAGTGATGAGAGCTGGCAGGTATTGAGGGGTAAGAAGAGGGTCATGGCGTGTCTTTTAGTCTTCTTCGGCGCTTTCTTGATGAGCCTGGTCGGAGCATGGGCATAATAGGCGGAGCCTAGAGTGGAAATGCGACTGGCTGAAACGAGAACAGAATGGCGAGGAAGGTAAATCAGAAAGCTGCTGGGGTGCCCAAGCCAGCTGTGCGGCGGAGGTAGAGCGCAAAGCGTTGTGCGCGGAAACGAAAGCGATGTTGAAAGCTAGCATTGAGGGCTGAGTGGGTACCATAGTGGCAATATGAAAACGTACATCCACCTGTCTTGGCTTCTCTGCTCTGCCTCATTGTGGACAGCTAGCGATCCAACATCGGTGGTCGTGTAAGAAGGTTAGCTCGCATCCTTCGCTCGTCAACAGACGGTAAAGCGCCCCCGAACGCGAATGCGAGATCGTGGATCTCGATGCTGACTCCTAGATAAGATGTTGACATTCAGGGCGCACAGCATGTTCGCACCACAGTCTTCAAGAAGGCTATGATGGACATGCCTGAGGCATGCGTGATAGATTTGGCATCTACTGCGATAGCGAAACCGGGGAAGGTGGCTCAAGGCCAGCGAGACGAGTTTTACACTCGATACGATCAGGAAAAAGCAACAACGATGGAGAAGTTGGGCAGCAACAACGTCACTCCGAATCCTTCGTCTCGTCTGAAGCTGCTCATTTTTGAAAACGCGAGATCGCGGCCTGCAGATCATGGCAAGGGTGGCTTACTCAAGATCCCGCAGATGCACCATGTGAACGACCGGTAGGCTGGATCTACCGGCAGGCCTTCCACCACCAGATTCTGTCGAACGGGAAGCTCCGTTGAGTGAATTGCATGGAGACCCTCCGCCAC
The DNA here is from genome assembly GCA_001599375.1 of Phoma herbarum. NCBI lineage: Eukaryota > Fungi > Ascomycota > Dothideomycetes > Pleosporales > Didymellaceae > Phoma > Phoma herbarum. The sequence goes on from BCGR01000002.1 coordinate 1,578,474, forward strand.
TTTCCTCCGATTGAGCCATCGCGGCACCTAGCGGTCAATCGCCGTTACGCTAGTAAGAAGCCAAGAAGATGTACCGTGGGCTGGTATGGGCTTCGATGCAACATCGAATCGTGCAGCGTGAAGCGTATCCGTATTTTCCGGATGATTGATATAAGCATTGGGGGTGTAAAGATTGTACACTACGAGCAGCATAGGGCTGGTGGGGAGATTATTTGACCTACGTGCAGTGGGTTGAGTGGTTCAAAGCGAAGCAGAACAAATTCCATGGCGTTCGATCGCGTGAATTAGTCTCTTGCCGAGAACGGAATTGAGCATGGGAGCGGCGTGGGTCTCTGGTTCTGGAGTCATATTATAGCAATGTGTCATTGCTCAGCTTCTCATCGCACAGATCACGACCGCTGATCTTAATTGTCACCGTAAGATATGGATCGCGAAGCTCATGTGCCGTTGCTCGTCTCGCGGTTTGGTTGGACCGATAGCCGCCCTGTAAATTGCGTACATCCAGCTATCCCAGATGTAAATTTTGCGCTGATCTTCGTAATCCTTTTGGGTGAGCTCGCTGAACGAACCAGCAGTTCGAGCCGATTGGTCTTCCCAGCGTATTTTGCTTTTCTTTTGAATCCTTCCAAAACCGGAAGCATGCCGCCGTTGCAATGGGGTGTCAGAAGAGAGCCGGTGTATGCAGGGTCTCTACCAACTGCTTTGAGAAGGCTTTGAGTGTAATGCCTGGATCATCTCGCTTAGCTTTCTTCGATGACCGAAGTGATATGCCCGTAATTGAGCAGAGAGTGGAAAATCAGAACGACGGGCCAGAGCCACGAAACAGAATTGCTGATATTGTGGGCCGTTTTTTATTTCTTTTGAGCCAAACTACTCGCCTCTGAATAGCAATGTGACCTCGAAAGACTCTTTATTGAAAGATTCAAAGACGCCGATTCAGTGGTCAACGCGCAAAGCACGATATGGCGTGAATAAGGTGCTGTTGATATCTGTGCATTGCGAGGGAAACTTGATCTCAGAGCCCGTTGAAGGATACTTGACACAAGGTCTCGAGTAGTAAGGACATCTCAAACTGAGCTAGCTCCTGTAAATGCACGTAGTAGTGTTGTGGAGATGTGGCGGGATGTTGTCGGAGTGTTTTGACGAAGCAATCGGGACTGGTGTAGCCTCATACCGATGTTATGGAAGATGGACTGGCAGCAGTAAGACGTGCGGGAAACACCCGGCTCATGAGAGAAACAAGCTGTGTGTCTTTGCAAATGCCGGAAACAGATAGGACAGTCGAGCAATAGCATTAGTAATTATCTCTGAGCTCGGAATCGAGCTCGGAATCGATGTCAGTCTAGAAACTGCTGAACTTGCCGTGTCAAGCGTTACTGCCTTTAATGAGGATTGCCCTGTACCACAACGTTGCGGAATCGAGGTGACGGTGCCCGAGTGTGCAGCATCCGTGTGTCTATGCTGTGGCCCTGAGCTGCAGAGCACTCGATGATCTTTGCCCTTGGTATCCACCTGAGCTCTTTCAGATTCGTTGGACTGGTGTGGCAGGCTGGGTTGAAAGCTTGAATCTCTGGCTAGGAACCGGGTGCGGATGCACGTCGAGCTTGACACTACAAAATGGAACGGACTGGCAGCTCGAAGGACGGTAAAGGGGAACTGAGGTTACTTTAGGGGAAGGAAAATCTAACGAAGCAGTGAGACATATCGTGGTTCATTGCAGTAAGTAAATGGTTATCTATGATCACATTGCGTTGACAATGGGCTAGCACCCAGAAGCCATGAAGTTGCTCGATGATGGGCTAGCACCCAAAAGCCGGAAGGTCGTGTCGGCGATGGATTTGCACCCAAAAACCAAAAGGGTATCATTGTGGTGTGGCAGAGATGTCGGTTGCGGAATGCAAAGGCTGACAGATGAACTTTTGCTGTCTTAAAAAAGGCAACGCCTGGGGATTCCCATGCTCATAAATTCCTTGAGCATCCAAAGAAAGATAGGTAGCCGGCTACCTTGTCGGCCCTGCTTCTTTCGAGGCTGTCTTGTGTACGTGCGAACGGGACTGCATTTGCGTATGTGTGTTGAAGGAAGATGATACTGGTCGGTAAGAGGAGGAGTGTTGGAATGAGTGTGGAGCGATCGAGTAGTGTCTGCACTGTGCATTGTAGCGAAGTATCGTTGTGCACCCGGGCTTGTGTCGGATTGATGGCTGTAAGAAGTTCCTGGGATAGCTGTGGTTTGTTGATTCTGCTGTCGTTGTCATGCTGGCTAGAGTATTGACCTTTCGTACTCGATCTTGATCTTTCCATCGATATCCCCAGCTGGTAACTCTTCAGGCATGCAAGGGTACTCGGCAAGGCGGCCTTCAAGCATCTGGAAGGTCTCCGCGTAGGCTTTAGATGGCACGGACTCAGGCTCAACGAACAAAGATGCTGCGTCGAAACGAAGCGGTCTGATGCTCGATCTGCCTTTCGCATCTTCTAGGCGGAGATGGCTGTCTTTAAGCAGACCTATTGAGTCTGTCCTGTGAGACCCATCATTCGCAAATCGTTCAGCCAATATCTTGCGGAGCACTCGTTCAACTTGTTCGTCGCTGGGCCCAATGACCTGCCGTTCCTCCAAGCGTGAGATGCGAAAGTTCAGTGCCTGAAGCGCTGATTCGGTCCTCTCCAGGAAATCATGACTAGATGCTGTCAGGCATATTTGAAAAGCTGAGTCGTCTGGACTCACTACCATCCAGCAATCCTTTCGAATGACTGGTTGATCCTCTGCAGTTGAAATGACCAGGACATCACGGCTAGGTGTCGCGGACAGTCGCAGGCGGTTTCGAAGTGCAAAGGACGTCTAATAACGTCGGGCTACTTCGTGCCAGAGCTTGAGACTGTTGGCTGTGATAGAGCTCGTGATGGAGATGAACGACAAATATCGGAGCCTGGGCTGAGATGGATGTATAAAGCCGGAAGCGGACCGTCATCCTTCTGCAGTACTCGGGTGGCACCAGCTTTCAGGACGTCGTTTGTGCAGCTAAGTGGACTAGGTGTCTGGGGCATGCTCGCAGGCGGTAAGGTCCGAGTTGCTGGGAAGATGGCCAGATCAAAATTGCCACGTGAAGGCACCAATCAGCGTCGTACAGATACCCAGTGATGGGTCTAACAAGGAGCAGCGCGTACGAATGCGTCGGGTCCATTTCTGGTATGGCGTTGAATCTCGTGGCTGCGAAACAATGTCCGCAATTTGAAGATCACGATACGCTCGGCAAGGGTGAGGGGCGATGTGCATGAAGCCACGCAGGGATCACAGGACGCCGGAAGATTCCAACCTGCAGAATCAATCAGTAGCAGAATCGAGAGATAACAGCTGTTCCTGTGGGGCTGCTATTGCGACGTTGCGTGACAACAGCTATGGAGATCTCAGCCGCTGAGAGCTTAGGGAGGTCATGTCCAGCTCAGCACGGCCGCGATGACGAGCATCTGACCAAGAAGCACTTTGGAAAGAAGCAGCCGCGGAAAGCTGCTGCACCAAAGCGAACGAGCACAAATCAGGGCGGATTAGCTGCCGACTTCCCCTGGCGACGTTAGTTGTAGCACGCATGGGGAAGCAAGAGAGATCAAGCCGATGCGGGTGAGCCGGCACTCTTGGCAAAAGTCCATGGCGGCTGGCGACCAGCCCCACGCACTCCCGCCTCTGTCCCACACTATCACTGTACTCGCATCTGTACATCTTTGCTCCTACAAGACCGTAGCTTCTTCTGATTCCTCGCTCGGAAGCGGTGTCTGGTCATGCGTGGATGAGCATCCATCAGACCATCTTTCGTGGATCTGCACCTTACAGACCCACACGCTATGATCGGTGAACTGACACGTCAAGTTTCTAGTCGACGAACACCTGTTCGGGCATCGCATGTAGCCGCAAACCACTCACTACAATTCCTAGAGAGTTATCGAACAGCCGATGACCCATTTGGATGCCGAGCTGGAACATAACAGCTACCAGAACAAATGAGAGAAAGATTCTGAGTAAATCTTACAGACCTCCAGCCTCGGTACCTACTGCGCCAATTCAATTCACCGCCTAAACAGGAGAGCCGCGACGCTATTGGCAGACGATTGCCTGCGAAACAATCCCCTGCATATCCGCAAGGAAATCCTGCCACGACATTCGTCCAAACATCGTGAGCACAACTGCTTTCTCTTGTCCTCGCAGCTCGGATCTTGTGGCGTCTCGATTGCAGCATCGTCTTCGTATTGCGCCACGTGTCGGTGCGTAATGCAAGCCTTCTCGTGATGGCCTACTTTGCGACTGCAAGCTGATTAGCGGGCTGTTTGGCCGCAAACGACAGCCTCTCATCCAAGGCGGGGGAGCAATGCCAATACGGTGTGGCTTAATCCATCCGCTGGCTGAAAGGCGTCGTTCTGCCGCCTTATGGTCAGACAGTCAATAGGTTGGCAAACACAAGCCTTCGTGAGTCTGGTCACTGGACGGCAACATGTAGTCAACGAGTTGAAATTCAGCGAGAGAAGATGGCGCACACTGATCCATGTCAATTCTGATATGCCACAAAAGACGAGCCTTCACTTCGATCTCAGAGCGGGATAGAGATTAATTATACACAAGTGGTTAATTGCACAAGCTTTGTAATCGGCAAGTCGGCCGTCCTCTCTACCAAGGGTCGGGCTAAAGATCAAACCGTCGCTCAAGCCTGAGCTTCGACCGGCCCTTGCGGGTTTCGCCACGTTAAGAAGATCATGCTTCATCTCCTTGTAGGGCTGGAGGCGAACGTTAAACAAATCTGCAAAGCCGGCAGAACAGCCCTGCACGTAGGACACATCACCTCTTATCTCTGAATACCAGAAACACCAGCCGCTCTTTGCAAGCTACAGCAGCAAAAGGAGGAAGCCGTAGGATCCGCTTCGGCACTGGCACACCAGGTCGTACTACCACAGTCCACAACTTGCTGGTCAACCGGTCGTAATCCGTTGGAACGATCAATAGGGTACCGCAGTTACGAAAATGCAGTCGAGCGTCGATAGCACGATGCGGTGTCAGCATTGATTTCTACAACCCCCATCATAATTCTGTGGGTGTTACCTTGCATCCCGTCGAAACAATTTCACCTCACAAGAGCGCCATCAGTCGATTACAGTCACAAAAAAGCTCGAAAATCAATAGCAGAGCAAGTCCATTGGATACCGACATTGACTTCCATGCCGTTTTCGCGAGTAAGGCTAGCGCACGCCTTCGGTTCCTTGGACGGACACCCCCTGAGCAGGTCCGTTCGCCATGCCACATCGATCGCCGATGCGCAACAGCCAGTCGGAAAGCTGGTGGCGGACATAACAGTGACCAATAGTCGTTCTGCAAGCCTTGCATACAGCGGATTCAATATTAGAATTTGGCATTTCAGGTCTTATTTTTGGTCAAAATCGGGTGACACCTTCACTGCCGCGCGAGGCGAGCGGGATTGTGGTCAGCCCAACGCGCAATGGACCCGTACGCGCCACTGCTAGGACCTTTCCTTTCGGCCAATCAGGGCGTCTTGCTAGGATCATGCATGCGCCATCCGAGTGGTGTTGCCGTCCTACGTAGTAATGGTGTTGCCATCCTGTGCAAGAGCAGTAGCTCTGTGGCTGATCAGCATGCTCAAGTTGTATGAGGATCAAGAGAGCTGCACGTTCCTCGACCCTCCGGTGCTTCCATGCTCCGCTTCTGTTCCCCGCTTCTTTCTTCTCGTGGTAAGTATCGACGTCTCGCAACGCGACCAGACCTGGATCAGGTTCACTATGATCTACGAATGGATATCGGCAACGGACCAACGTTGCCAGCAGAAACCGAGTCATGGTTGAGAAGTACTACGACCAGCGGTGTGTGGTTGTAAGGCTAGAGCTTAATATCAACGACCGTCTTGCCTTCTTGCCTGCTGCCTTGCTCACCGATCGCGAGCAACAGCCGCTCTGCATCCGTTTCCGCATGTCTTACATTTATCTGTATGCTGTTATACCGAGGCAGCTTACTGCCGACAGGAGGCTTGGCATATCCCGAAACAGGGACCGAAGTATTAAAATTGCAGTAATGCTGATGGAATTTTTACCTGTGAGTAGGAGAGAAGGATAAGTACAGCGAAAAGAGAAGAAATCTCGAACAAGAAGCCGGTCAGACCTGCGCATAGACGGATGACGACAGCATCGACTGCCGAAGGCTTACTTGAATAACTCTATCGCGTCGAGAATGACGCTCGGAGCAAGGAAGCCTTCACCGGTACTTCCACTTATGCAAGTGATAGTGATAGTGTTCGTCCCACTCGTCAGCGTACCAGACGGAATAGCAAAGTTATACACCTCGCCAAACCCACGGTACGCACCACGCGTCAACCCTCTCGAATCGATCTTAGTCGGCGCAGCAGGTGTGCTAGCAGCCCAAGAGTTCACTACAACACCGGGACGACAGCTTGCGAACGCAAGCGTAGTCCCAATACGAAGGGTCGAGCCAGTGGCGCCGGTGAACTTGATGGTTAGCTGGTTGGTGCCCTTGACGATTGCCATTGGGACATTGCCGAGGCCGGAGGAGCCGACAGTGTAAGTCAGAGGACCCCAGGACTCCATGCGGGAGTCTGAAGGGTGCATACGCAGCTGGTTCGCGGCGTTTCTGAATCCCTTGGGCTGACCGTCCCAATCGCCGATGCGCCAGACGGAAGTCTTGGTCTCGGTATCCGCGGCGATGTTGGCGGTGGTGGTCGAACCCGCCTTAACGGTGACGCTGGTAGCTTTGACCTTGAACTCGCCCTGGTAGAGCACCTGGGTGTATGTTCCTGGCTTCATGGCCGGTGATGTGAATTTGCCGGCGCCGTCAGCGTAGACCCAGTACTGTGCGGCATCGTTGTACCAATGCAGAACTGTCTGAAAACCGGACTCAACGCCAGTCGCGGTACCTGAAACCTTCCCACGGCCGGAGTCGGCGACGTATCCCGTGATCGAAAGTTCCTTGAAGAAAGAAGTGTCGAGGGATGAGCTGCCCTGTGGGATGCCGCTGCGGGTGAAGGCCATGGCATATGGGCCGTGGAGGCCCATACGGAACTTCTCCGTCTGAACGTGACCGGAGTTCATGTAAAAGTAGAGGTTGGTCGAATCGCCAGCATTGTTTGAGTTGATGTCACGGAAGAAGGGACCACCAGACGAGGCCTCATAGGACTGGAAGTTAAGCAGCATGCAGACATGTACGTCTTCTCCGCGGTAGACGCATTGCTAACCTGGCTTAGTGATCGTCGCAAACACTCTCGAGGATCACTGTACTCACCCTCGAATCATCAATGAAGCGCTCGCTAGAATAGAACTTCGATCGAGTCTGTCCGTTGACGATGAACACGTCCGAACCCTCAACAGTTGAGGTTGAACCAGCTGTCGTCGACACAACACCGAAGGGATACTCGGAAGGCAGTGTCTTCGAATTAAGACGAGCGATATAGCGCAGCTCGCCGATGTCTGGCTCGGCGGTGGTATAAGTTGCCATGTAGATGGTCGAATCGCCGGACTTCACGACATAATAGTGGGTCAAGGTAGATGTCGTGCAGGTGATCTTGGCAACGGACCCTAGCAGGGTCAATCAGTTAGTACGCACAAGAGGTGCTGTTGACGTACCAATAATTGCAGACGAAACAGTCGCTGATCCCAGGCCAGAAGAGATGTGCGACCCCTTCGAAGCGTACTGAAACTCCTCGCCGCGGTATTTGATTGACGTGATATCGCAGTTCGCGCCGTTGACGGTAAAGACCAACGCATTGCTTGAACCAGCGTCGACAACAAAGTTGCTGCCAGACTTGGTAACCCCAAAGGCGGCCAGCGCCGATGAAAAAAGTGAGGCCGCGGCCAGAAGAGCCGACTTGAGCATAACGACGGAAACCAGAAACAAAAAGGTGCGCGACCTAGTGATCAGCCACAGAAAAGACTATCAACACTGGAGACGCAATGGCGATGCACCAAAACATTGACAAATTATTGTCCACGCTCTACATATACTCATGCACGAATGTTCACCGCCATGGGGTCAAAAGGTATGTAAGGCTTGCTCGGCGCCAACTGTTCCATGCTCCCTAATTTCCACAACTGGGAGGCCCTCACTAGCCACCTGCACCTTTCTAATTCTATATTTATACAAGATTCGTCAAGAAGACTTGGTCACGCGTAAAGTATTCAAGCACTGTAGCTCAAAGCTTACCACACCTTGCCGATCACAACTCGCACCTTCCTGGTTCTCCGTATTCCTCGCTGTATACTTGTCCCGAGAAGTATGCTGTGTTAGACATGATATCCTATTGGCGTGGGCATCAGGCTCGAAACATTGCCAGCAGGGTCCGGCAAATAAGGCTGCACTGACCGGGGTAAATCGCGAGGCTAAGTGGCGGAGAAAAAAAAACCCCACGGTACAAGCACTATACACGTCTTGGCAGTGGTGTTTCAGGTAAGAAATGTGGCACCCTGCTTCCGAGCCTGACTTCAAGATCGAAAAGCAGCCAGAGAAATTCAGAATTTTTCATATTTTGCTGTTATTCAAGCCAAACGAGTTGAAGAGCGAAGGTGAGCACGTTGTGTCGGAAGAGCAACGCTCAGCGAGAGAAACGGAGAAGGACCACAGAGATTAGAATTGCCCTGACCAGAGGTAAGCGGGCGAAAAGTGCATCTAATAACGGCCACAAGCGACATGCTCCTGTCAGGAGGCTTTCCGGGAATGGTAAGAGAGACTTGTCTCGAAGCCGCTTGCAGACTGGTCCATCGGGAATCCGACCGATTTGCGGCAGAGCACGAACGCGAACTTACTCAATCCTCACCACTCGGACAGTCATTCTTGTAAAGCGGGCTGATCTCTACTTCGCGACACCAAAGTGCCCACGGTCTCGATACTGTCGCTTGCATGGATTCCCACGTGTCGTGAGATTGTTTCTCCGTCAAGTACTTAAGCTCTCCCTCCCCCTTCGCTTTTCCGGACTTTATCTTCCCGCCCGCCTCAATATCTATCTTGCCCTCCAAGGTGTGACTGAAGTGGGCGTTGTGAATGATGAGGGCTGTTGTTTGGGCTTTGGCGGCCTCTCTGGTGTATATTGCTTGGTAAACAGCCTCTTCGATGCCATGGGCCAAAGTCGTGAAGCCATGCCCCTGAAGCAGAACTGTCGAGTGATCGGGCTCGAGCGATGGCTCAGGTTTGGCGCCCGGGAGAGCTGATCGGACCTTTGAGTATATAAACCCTGCTGATGTCGCCGGCTTGAATGTTGCCGCAAGGGAAGTGCCGAGGTTCGAGTCGCGGATGAGAAAATCTGACCCGGACGAGTTCCACACTGGAACATCTGTACCTGTGGTGCCGTTGTCAGCTGCTTGTCGACTGACCGTAACAGGTGCGCCTACCCAAGAAGCCAGCCATGTGTAGCGTGTTCTTGAGGGGTACGCCACTGATGCAGTATGGCAATACATCGCTTGCATGACTATGCACGACGCTATTGATGTTCGGGAATCGCTTGTATATCTCGCTATGGATGTGACGCTCAAGGTAGCCTGCTTTAGCGTTCTTCTCAACAGGTTCGGCGGATTCGACGTGGTACTCGACAAGGTCGTCTGGGGAGCTCACGAGGGCAGGTGGCATGTTGCAAGGCATCCAAAATGTTGCGGCATTATCAGGCGATCGTACGGAGATGTGCCCGTAGGCGTCGAGGACCTCATGGCGGTGGAGTATGTGGGAGGCAGTGACAAGCCCCTTGAAGAGGTCCTCAAGGCCAACCTTCTCGCGTTTGGGAAAGTATCCTGCAGACATGGTGGGGACGAGGGGTCGTCGAAAGCATCGTGGGCATCGTTTGGATGGATGTGGTTTCTTGCTTAGATGTACGATGACGTGCGTGCCTCCAGAATGGGAAGAATGTCTGGGGTCGATCGGTCGCTGATGCCTCGGAACGTGTCCGGCGCCTGCAGTCTCGATTCTAGCCCACTACCCCGAGATCCTCGCCGGTTTTGGTCAAACTGCCAACCACCAAACGTCTCAGCAATTTTCTAAAGTACACCCTCACACATCTCTGCATATCCCGTTGATCTTGGGTAACGGCCAACGATGGTCAGTAGCACAAACTTTCACGTTGGAGCCTCAACGGCAGTCTTGAGTGTTTGTATGATCTTATGTTCGTTCTGTCTTCGTTCTACCTATTACCTGCGGCCCTGACAATCCTCTAGCAACTCGAACAACATGAGTTCAGTCGGTGAGTCGTAGGCGATGCCTGTGTCCATCCATGTCGTACATATCTGCTCGCCCATCTCTTCTGTCTTGCTCGTTACAAGTGTCCCTCGACCCAAGCCAACCCAGTCTACTGTCCTACCTGAGCACTTCAGGAGTTCCTTCTCTGCAGACTTCGTGACCACAGGCGTCAATCGCGCGGACTTGCGCGGTAGAATTTTTGGACATGGCTCCTTCCAGACCTGTAATGTTTGTCGTGCACAAGGTAGTGCCGTTGCGTCCGGCGGTAACGTCATGAAGCTACCAAGTCCAAAGCGCGGAGATCTGACAGCAACACCTGCGACGTGGTGCTCCAAACGTAATCTGACCTGGATGTCACCAATCCTCTCCCGGACACCTTCGTCCATTAGGCCGGTGAGCGTCCGGACCATAGCGTGTGGTATCTGGCCTGCGCTGCGACGGTTGTGCTTGCTCTTCAACACTCCATCTGGTGCGTCCCATAAGATCTGAATGTCGTACTTCGTAACCTTCCTGAGCCACGGATGCTGCTTTGCTAGCTTCTGAAGGTGTGTTTCAATCTTGTTGTCCCAATGCTCTTGTACGAATGTGTTCACCCGGCCTTTGAAGACGACACCAATCCGCAGTGTTATTGCGTGATTGAGGAGCCATGTTCGGTATTCATTGCCTTCGAGGAAGCCGTAGTGTTGGAGGGCGAGGAGGGCAGCAGAGCCGGAGTGGACCGGGCAGATCTGAACGAGGGTATGTTTGCAGGAATATGACTTGAGCTGCACAGGCAGACCATTGCTCGTGGGTGTCGCTGAAGGAGATAGGTAACTGTAGACCGAGTTCCGCAACTCAGGCGGCAGCATGGGCAGTAGTGTTCGCATCGCTGCTGCCATTGTGAATGCTGTGGTGCTTATGATATCGTTGTCGCAAAAAAGTATGTGTTTGTGTAAGTAGCAAGCCTAGCAAGCTCTTTTCTATCGCGTGGGCTCAAAATGAATGGATGCGTTGATACGAACGCCGCGATGAATCTACTTTTCAGTCTGAACTACAGCTCACGAGCGAAACACACAGTGGTAAACCAATTGTACAAGCTATGCTTGCGTGTGTACGGAAAAATATCACGTGATGACGATGCCTGTTTGCGCTGTAGGATCAGAGTGGAGGTCAAAGCACCTAAAGACCCGAGCTTTCTGTGTGTTAGCCATGCTTGCACTACTAGGTTGGCTGCCTGTACCTCTGAGTTCCTCGTGCTCCCAATTTTTGTGTAGTAGCAAACTTGGGGGTGAATTTTCAAATTTTGTTGGTCGGCGCCGGCTCGGCATGAAACTTTTTATTTTGGAGCGTCGGCGACGATGCGGGATTCGGAAAGCATCTGGATCGTGAAGTTGCGAATGTGATGCGAAAGTTTTTTTTATCGATTTTCTGCACATGCATATTAGCAACAATATCCATAGAGACCCATTTCGGCCCTTCAAATCGACAGGGGTTGGGAATCTCGAATACTGCTTGAACTGTCGGCGGACCTACCTTTGGGATTAAGCCAGGTGTCAGACCATCGTGGGCAGAGCTTATGATGGGTTGTTCTTGTTGGGCTTCATGTCGCCGGATGGCGTGGCAGTTGTTCATCTAGCCATGGTAATAGTTCTGCGGTCAGGGAAGCATGCATGTGTTCGGATTTCTGTTACACATTGCTCGCGATGGGAAGTAGAGTTCAAGCTCTTATGTCGCGAAGAATTGTGACCTGGACTGACTCACATCGCTGACTGTCTGACCCATGGGATTGCTGCTGCACAGCCACTCAGGGTCAAAACCACAACAGCAATCGCTCATCCAGTCGACGTTCGACAATTGCGTGAGATCAATCACGACTCAATCGCTGTGCGGCATGATCAACAGACATACGGAGGTGACGCACGGGAATCTCCTCTCAGACTAGAGTCTCCGCCAGGCGCTGCGGTTACCTTTGTGACCGCGCGCACATTCGCCTCGATACTCTGGCCGACCTTTTGGCTCATCGTACTTCGGCCTTTAGGAATCGATACTTCGATGACGTCGGCGATTCAGCGCACATTTGCACATATGTAGGCAAAGTGCGAATATCGATGCTGAGGACTCGGATCTCTCGTGACGGTGCTCAGGGCTCGTGCGACGCTAAGCTTGTGAACGCCACGTCGGTGCCCCATTCCTTCGATTTATGCTTCTCCGGGGGACCCATCTAGACAACCTCAAACTTCTGCTGAGGCAACTGCCGATGAAAGAATGTCTGATCAAGCATTGTTCCGACGCGGTCGCGCTGCCATTCTTTGGGACTGGAGCTGACTGATCAAAGAATAAGTCTTGGTGAGGAGCGGCCGTGGAAGTTTGAAGAAGAGAGTCCAGTCGTCGTTTCTACACACAGCTGACATCCTGATCACCTCTCTCATTACCAGGAAGTAAGAGGCATGAAGCTGAATAGCCTGGTTGTGAATGGTCACAAACGTGAAAATAGGAAGTTGCAGGTCTTGTGAAAGTACTCTCCGCGGAGCGTTTTATACTGGCGGGATTCTGTTGCGGTCTGGGCTGTGACCGCCACAGCCGCGTGCAGCCCGGTGACGGGGCTCGATTAGGTCGGTTTTCGAACCAAGGGTTCACAGGCACTGCCATCGACGTCCCGCTGGGCCCTGCGGTCGTTATTTGAAGTCCCGGTGTAGTTAGCCCTCTTGGCCGGTGATACGTTCGGGGAAATCCACCGAATTCGTTAGAAGCACCTGCTTTAACATCCTCATGTTTTCTGGTTGGTCAATTGCCTTTACCCTTCGTGAATTGGTCTCATACACATACGATGACATATCTCGCCTATCCTTCTCCCAGGCGCAAGCCAGCGCGACAGTGCCACTCCCTCGGTGGCGACATTTACACGTTCAAGAAACACTGGTTGTAACCCTCCAAAAAATAATTGTGAGCACTACGAGCAAGGCAGGGCTCGGACCGGCGAAAGTGCCATTCCTTCAGCTAGCCTGCAGCAGCCACAGTAAGCCTCCGTGGGAAAGTGGGTAGAGCTATGTTTGGGAGAGCTAATCGTCTTTTCTCCACAGACAAGACATTTGCATCGATACACAATCGGATTCAGACCCTGTTCTTCAGGTACACTACATGACGTCCAGTTGGCCCGCATTTCCTTATCAGATGTCCAGGTCCTCAGAAAGAGCAAAGCAGTCGCAGTGAGAAAGATCTCGAACCTACGAGTTGAACGAGTCGTTCTTTTTATACCCCTTCAGCCGCCCAGGTCCCTGTTATTAGACAACAGATGAGCGACAATATGCTCCTCGATGAAGAGAACACCTGCGCGTGTGGCACGAGCCAGAGGTCGCACAAGTCCACGAAAGTTGTATACATCGTCACCGACACCCGCTACGCCACTGCGGCCGACTTCGATGAAGGGAAGGGAATGACCTCAATCGACTCAGTGCACACCACATCCCGGGCTGCCAACCTTCGCGCCAGAAAAATCATGTTTGCCCGCACCAGTCCTGGGTTGGAGCCAGACGAAGACAAGATAATTGATGAGGTGAAGGACGGTCTTTACACTGGCATTGGTGTTGGTGGAGCCGAGAAGAATGGATGCTATGCAAGGAAGTGCGAGGTCGAGTCTAAACCTATAGACATCGAGGATGATGGAAGCAGTGAAGAAGATGGGCACGACGGACAGGACGGCGAGGACTGGAGCATGGGATGAAATCATAGGCAAGTGTCTTCGCACACTAGGGCTGCTGGCAGACGGAAGAAACTGCTGGGTCAGTCGGCACCCAAGTCGCAGGAAACAAGCAACATCGCACCAACGAAGGGAAGAAGTCGCTGTAAGAGTGGAAGCTAAGCAAACATCAGGATAAGAAATAGATTGGATTGGATGTCATATCCTGCGCCTACAAACCTCCTGCCACTTCGCCAAGCCGTAATGCCTCTTCGCGCCAACTATTTCACCTGTCACTGACACACTCAGACTTACCAGACGGAGCTCCTCAACGTTCGATGCCAGCATTGCCAAACCTTACAACACCTATGGCACAACTTAGCAGCTCGTATTGCATGAGCCCGCGCTGAGACACGTTACCTTCTTAACACGGAGAGTGCATTCAAGACTCCTGGTATCGTGGCCATAACTGACCCATTACATATCCTTGCCATGTTCTGGATCGAAGATTCGCAGTACGGTACATTTCCGTCATTGCCCCATTCCCAGGCCTCGATGCAAGCACCAGCCCTCCATGCTCTTGGACCTACTCTTCCGAGCTTGGCCTCATCAGTACTTTACTTACCATTTCTGCCCACACAGGCTTACCCTTCCCGACTTGGCCAACTTCGTGTTCTTTTTGCAAGTTCTGCCACCTACGTCCCTGACCTTTCACGAAATCTCTGTACCGCATCTAGACTACTCGCAACTTGTTACTGAAAGATGCAATGCAAAGATCGAGTGTAAATACCCGAAACTCGTACACGCAAACACCAATTGCAAACCCCATAGTAGTCACAAAGCAGCACACGGGTTCACATTCTAGACACGTGCAGGCATCTTAAAGATTGCACGATACATGTACGAGAGGACCAATTCAGTATTCGCTGTATCAAAACCCCATGTGTATGTTCACTATTATCATTACAAAATCCCCTTGAGGTCATCTTCTGCTGCTTGCTTGGCAGCCCGGAAGCGCCTCCTATGATACGGCACCTGACACGCAAGACTTGCCAATCAGATACGATTCTCCTGCGCAGCTTTCTCCTCCTCACGCGCAAGCTTAGTCTGGCGATGATGGTCCTTGATCTCATGGAATGCAGCAGTGAGCGCGTGGAGCAAACTAAACAACGATCAGCAAATGATCCCCCAAGTATCAAGATCGTTGGAAGACTTACGTGCTGATAATAGCCAAGATGAAAGTACCCCAGGGCAGATTACAGGTGTCGTCCTGCGAGTTAGCAGTCTGCCCTTGCGCAATATTGGCGGCATTGTTCGCATTGCGATTCGTGTAACAGTGCCTCGGGCCGGCTGGTCCACCGTTCGGACGCGTGAGAACGGAAACGGCGATGAACGCGCCAACAAAAGCGAGATCGAGGAGCACCCAAAGCCAGCGCAGCACCTTTCCTCCCGGGTTGGCAGATTTCTTGATCAGACCAAAGATAGTGGAAAGGAGTGTGTACAAGACGGCGGCAGCAAGGATGCCTTCGACGGCGCCATAGGAGCTGTTGACGCCACGACGTGTCTTGATCGAGTTGACCAGGCGGTAAACCTTGTAGAGACGCTGGGAGAAGATGCCGAGAGAGATTACGGAGGAGATGAATTGCAGAACGCGGGCCAGGCGGAGCAAAATCCGGTAGAAGGCCGTGTGTCGGAGGCGTGCAGGCACGAATCGTGTGAGCAGACCGGTGGGATTCTCGTCCTGGTAGTGTGGGTCGGCTGGGCCGTCGAGAGGTTCTTGATGACGCGCCATTGGAGTTGTGGCAGATCTCTGTCGTGGAGGGTGGAGGTCCGGAGTAAACTTTGGTTGCTGCTTTGTGTTCTGGACGAAGTTCGAGGGTCACTGGAGTATCGCTATGAGATAGTAGATAAGTCGAGGCTATATAGTCCGAGGACCATTTAGCAGTCCCATCGCGGCTCACAACAGGCCGTGGCTGCCACTCGTCACTGAACTCGTCACTGCCGCGTCAAAGCAGTAATACAGGCTGTTACCCTGAAAACATGCTGAATCCAAACAACATCGAGTTTCTCAATTGCGATCGAAAATACTATGCCGTCACGTCCAATTACCGCGTTCCGCATAGCCGTTCCGTGCATCTCATGTCGCACGTAATGACGCCAAGGGACGTCATATGCCAATCCCTTGTCTGGAGTGCAAAAAATCGTATGAGGGCCTCAGCCGCAAGGTGGCTGGATGCATCCCCGTTGATGATCATCTAAGCTTGCCGTGCGCCTTGGCTGGCAGAGCCAATCTTTTGGTGCTATCGTCTTGTCCAGCTCGACGATCAATTCAGTAATGACGCTTGGTTCCTCGAAGCGCATTCGGTAGCTCGGGTCAGGCTTGCCGTCCTCTTTGTTCAAACGTTGCGCGAATGCAGTCAGCGATCATTGCTCGGAAAAGTAGCCAGTGACCTTGGGGCATTGCGAGCTCGGGAGTTGCTTTGTTTTTACGGGATGACGATGGCGCAAGGTTCTCCAGATGCCGTCCGACGACCCGGCAGTCACAACTGAGATTCTGGGGCTAAAGTAGGGCAGGTCCGAAGTATGAAGCAAGTGCACCGAAGACATCGGTAAGAGGAGTAGATGCGATTACGCGCAGAGTCTGCTCAGACTTGTGTTCTGCCAGCCATCTTGAACGTCAGCCTGCAGTCTCAAGACAAGCTAACATTTGTCTTCATCCGCATTGTTGAAGGTTTTGGATCTTTGCGCCCTAGAGCTGAATGCTGGGTCTGTATACTCTACATGCCCTAATACGAGCGATTGGTTCGCGAAACAGGAGTGAGTGTTTTCGTCAGTTCTGTGGGCCTAGAGTGTCTGCAGCTATCGAAATTCTCTACCATCCTGGAGGCGATCGCGAAGTCTGAAATCGTGGCGATGTGTGACAAACGCAGATTGTCCGCATAGCCGTCTGGGAGATAAAAGAGGAGCGTGCCAGGACGTTGAATCGATGACATCTGCACAATCGTTTCGACCTAGCCCTCGGACCTGCAAACATAACTTTAACATATCGTACGATATAATATACCTCCGCGGTACATGACCACCGTAAGACAATGCGCTTGTGAACGTGCGCATATCGCAGAGCAATTCGCGCAGGAAGGAGCGACTTCACTGGTCGAGATTAGGACCACCAACACCAATGTGTTGATCTTTGAAGCGCACTGACATGTTGGGAGGAGCTGCTATTGAGTCAACACGAGGACTATAGAGCTTACATGAGTAATCATACACAATACGTACAGTGCATGCATCGATGCTCAGCCCCAGCCCCACCAGCTTTTGATGGTATCACCTATCGTTGCCTGTCCGGATTCCTTCCTCTTCATGCGATTGATGCGCTCTTCAACGAACGTCTCTTCAACCTGCTTGGTCATGCCTGACTGTGCCTTGAGCTCGCCCAAAATTGCCATTCGCTCAATCTCCTGGTCCCTGGGCGGCAATTTGGCAATAGTCTCCTCATATCTCTTGCGTGCTTCAGGCTTGATTTGACTCCATATCTCTTCTTCATTCTCGAGTGGCGCGCTACCTTGCGCTGGCAACGGCGTGATGGTGGTTTGCTTCCCCGCCATGGCTCGCGCAACATTGGCCTTGGATAAAACGCTCTCGAATTTCGGCGGCTCCCGACCCTCTTTCTCTGCCTTCTCGATCTCCGCCTCTTGCTGGAGCATTTGCTGGTACAGCTTGTCGGCGTGCATCTGAATCCTCTCATCCTCCTCTGGTGATCGCGCGTCGAGCGTCAAATAGCCCAATGCTTTCAGAAACTTTGACTGCATATCGTAGCATCGATTGAACCTCCTCGACTCTGCGTTGCACAATGTGCCCATCGACAGCCATGTCTTGGGGCTTCTGAAGCACTCGAACTGCTCCATGTACTCTATTGCACAATTCTCCATGGCAATGTTTCCAATTGTAGCATTGCGGTCGTTGTATGCATCGACAAGATCCCTTAGCTTATCCTGCTCGTTCTTCCCTCGGTCCATTATGACATCTTGTGGGGTGTAATTCTTCCAGAGGTGGGCATAGCGGCCATCCTGGAATTGCGATTGCGGTGGCACAATTGGCTTCTCAGGCTCGACGGGTGCTTGTGCAGGCGGCGCCGGTGCGGTCGTACTATCGACAGGCTTCTCTTTCGGTGCGGCGGGTAGTGAAGGCCCCGATCCTGTGGGTGCCTCCTTCTTCAGGAATTCCTGTAAGGAGGGATCGAGCTTATTAGAATCGTTGCTGCTGCCCCACAGCCAGCCCATATTGTGCGGTGTTGGTGAGGTTTTGGAATGAGAATGTCAAAAGTCAGTACTCGAACCATCCACCATTCGCCGAACTGGCACGTGCCAACCCTGCAAGCGCGAACCGCGGCATCACAACACGCCCGCCGACACGCGACTGCTGTTGAACGTCAAGCACAATTGTTGCGCGCACCCCCATGATGGCGCCTGTTGGTAAGGAATCACTGTCGCACGCGTGACTCGAAATCACAGCTGACGAATTGCAGATCGTCGCGAGCATCGTCAACAGCGCGTACGCGGCGCAGGGTAAACATTGCATGACAACACTGAGGCATAGTACACTGACAAGAGCAGAGCTTCAGCTGTTCAGGCGACTTTTGGCTTTGATTTCGGTGCCTTGGGCGCAAAACAGGCCTCTCTCCCACCACAACGGTCCGGTCGGCGATCTCGAACTCCTGTGCAAAGCACTCCGCACAACTCCGCTGCATCAGCGAGGCGCCATCGCAGCCTCTCAGCACCACGAAGCGTAAAGTCGCGGCGCAGCGCTACGCCGAAGAACAACGTCGTCACGCCACGACTCGGGAAGCGAAAGCGTGGATCGTCTGCTGCTGCTGCGCCGCCAGACAACGAGAACGAGGAGGAAGACGAGCTGAGCCCTGACCGTCTCGAGAATGTAGTGTCTGTCGAGAAGAGCAGGAGACTTGCCAGAACGGTCTCGCCTATACGAGAGGAGCCGAACGAAGCGCCAGATGAGCTGTCGACCATCGGAGACGCACCTATCACAAACAGGGCATCACCTAAAGCAGGAGCCGTTACTGGTCTACTCTTGAATGGCACAGGCGCATCGGCAGGTTCGCGTCGTAATGGCGTTCAAAGATCGAGGTCGACAGATGTGGTTCCAGTCACGCCAGGCATGCAACCTAGCAGCAATGCAAGACATTCGTTCGCGCTGTCGACGACGGTCGAGAACACCGCGTCAAACGCTTCGCAAGCTGAGGATGAGGACATGGACGAGCTCTCGCCACCTCAAAATGCTGCTATTACCCCAAGAGTAATCTCGAGAGAGTCCATACCCAACGATGTACCTCGCGAGGGGGAAGATGGAGACATTGATGAACTCTCGCCAACACGGGCCACTGTCCCAGACACGGTTGCTCCAGTGGCAACGGACACCCACAGCGAGACTGTAGCAACACCTGTACCGACACGAAGCGTGGCGCGCGGCAGGCCACGTAAGACTAAAAAGATGAGCGAAAACGGCGCAGCAGTGACGCCAGCAGTACGGAAGCCTGCGCCGAGGAAAAGCAAGGAATCTGTTGTCGAAGACGAGACCAGTGAAGAGCAACAAGACGAGCTGTCTCCTGAGACAACAGGGACAACTCACGCGACACCTAGACTGGCAAGACCGATGGAAGAGGATGTGGATGCAACTGACGAGGAGTCTGAGGCATACGAGGAGGCATCAGAGCCCGACGAGCCAGTTCGAGAACCTACGCCTAGACCGATTACGAAGCGCACACTCCCGAAGCAAGTTCAACGTGCAAAATCTGCCAGCGACAAACCACCACGCAAACGACAAAAGGCACTCGGACCACAGCTCTCAATATCCGTCATGCGCATGAAGGGGTACGGCGTGCGAGGTATTACCGTAGCGGACACTACACGGACCATTCTTGAAGAGACAATCGACCACCGCCTGAGCAAGATGTTGGAGAAGATGCAGACAGCATCAGATTCAACACGTCGGAAAGAGCTGCGTAGTGAAGTCAACCTGGCTTTGTCTTTCAAAGAAAGCTTGAACGAGAAGCTGCTCGATCTGCAAGACGCAAATGATGTCTTAACGACCAATTTGAAGAAGCTGAGGATTTTCAAGCGCGACAATGCTGAATTGCGCAAGGACATACTCGCCCTGCAAAACAGCCGACAAGAGATTGCTCTTGAGCATGACGATGTCCAAGCCGAGTACGAGAGCGAGAAGGCCAGAATCGAATTTAAGAGTACGTTGAGCGCCAACATGTTCGATATCGAGACTGCCATCCAAAATGGCCGCAAGAAGGCCAGGGAGGAAAGACGAGAAGACGAAGGGCCAGACATCCCCTTGAGCATGCTCCTTGATACTGTGAGCAGAGACGTAGGCTCGATTGGAGGCGGTTTGCTTGCAAACGTGAAAGGCTTCAACAGTACAATGGAGAGGGCAGCAGGCTGGCTCGAAGGAAGAGCGTAGAGCTGGCAGCTGTGTACAAGCGTTCTTTTGGCGTACGGATTACTGTTAATACCCGGCACAAAGCCACTTGCAGATACGGATTTAAAGATTGCACCTTCACACGCATTCGCGCGTTGTTCGGAAGGAGACTAGCGTAATGTAGCAGGTGCGTCACTTCTCTAGCGTCATCGATCACATCGGTCACCCGGCCACAAGCAGCGTCGCATATTGAACATCACGGCTCCTTGTGCCTCCACCGCCAGCTGGAACTGGCTTTGACTCTGTTCACTGTTGTCCATTTATCATACTTTCCGAATAATACCACTGTCACCAATCGTCATCGAGTACTCGCACCGCTCGAATTCGGTAGCGACGACGAAGCTTTACATCAACACCTCACCTCCACGTTTTGAAATCATACATTTGCAAAAAAAACACACTGCAGAATGCGTGTCGCCCCCGAGAGCCAGTCAGCCCCTCTCTAGAGGTCGTTTCTGGCGGCCCTGTAACGGGTCAGCCAACAGCAAGAGTCAGCCTCGCCTACGCGCTCGTGCAACCACGTTAACCTCAGTGTGCTTACTTGCATGGTACCATTCGCTGTCAGCATCAGCCGTTCGGACCGTTGCTCCTCCACAGTTTCGATCCATCACTAGTCCCTCAATAATTGGTGGTCCTAGTATCACGACATGGTTCAGACAACACCAGAGAGGTACCAGACAGCCTTGAGGCAGACCTTACATTGTCAGGGAGTTAGTCCTGCAGCATTGGAAACTGCAATCGAAGCCAGCAGACCTAGCCAGAGAGTCGCGATATCATGCCCAGCACCGGTTGAAAATTCGGAATCTACTTCACGAACAGGTCGGATGCTGCGCAACCCTGCTAATCGACTGTGGACGAAGGCCAGACAACGCGAGACCTTCATGCGTCACCTCAGCAGCTGGGCGTCTAACCATGACTCGTCTGCCTACTTTCACGGTAGCATCAGCCTTCATCCTCTGGGCACCGTGACGGGAGAGATAGTGGAGCTGGGCAGGTCGGTCAACTGCCTGTTGACCCCCGTGTCCTCTAGTGATCCACCAGAACGGATTGTCATACGCCTCTACCAGTCACACCGTTCCCGCAGCACTGGTCAGAAGCCTCGGACGAAGGAATCTACCGGCGGCACACATAGAGATGCGCCAGACAGGAAATTTCAGGAGAAACATCAAGAAGACTTGGTGAGGCAACATTACCAGTGTGCTCCACCTTATCATCTGGTCATCCGCAGCGGGTCAGGTTGGATGAATGCTTGCCAGTATCTTGACAAGCAGCACTTCAACAATCGTGCAAAGGCAGCAAGGGAAGCAAAGTCTCAATCACTTGCGAGACCACGTGCGTCGGGCGATATCCAGCAACGCGCCACTGCCTTGTTAGCTGACCTTGCTCCTCGTCATCCAACACCAATGAGTCAGATCATCGCGCAGGCATCGACTGTGACGGGTCATTCGATCGCCCCTTTGCCAACCATCAATAACGTACAAGTCAGCAATCTTCAGGTCCAAAACCCGGTCGGCCCGTGGACCAGTGTGAGAAAGACACAGACTAATCTAAGGGGCACTGAATCCTCAGCATCTGGGAAGGATATCGTCAAGATCAGTCCCCTATTCCATCCTTTTTTCAGACTACCGCACGAGCTTCAAGATGAGATCCTCTATCACGCAATCGGGTACACAGGAAAAATCGATATCCATGGACATCGTGCAGTCCACGTTAAGAATGCTTCGTTGTCGCTCAGTCCACCTGTCACGATCTCGAAGCTGTTCCGGATCTCGAAGAGGATCAACGAGCACATGGTACCTCACATCTTCCGCACCACGAACTTTCATTTCGGTATGACAGGTTTCACAAACTTCTTATGGCAGATCGGGCCCACCAACCGGTCACATCTGCAAAACCTCACGTTGCGTTTCGGTAAAGCCTCTCTACTGCATTGCGTTCGCTGGCTAGCGCCCGACCCACTCTGGGAGCTCTTCGAGCCTCCTGTTGCTACCAATCCGCCAGGCCTGACTTACTTCTGGCGCTGCCAGCTCCAGGATCTTATGAAGGAACTGACATTCTTGAGCCTTACGATCGATATCAGAGACGTGCCGCCCGCAGACGTGCCCATGCTTGTCAGGATTCTCAAGTCCGCGATCGGCAGTATACAACACATTCGTGTCATCGACGACCTTGGCACTAAGAAGGAACCACACGTGTGCAATCAAGCACTGCACAGACGCTTCCCGGACTTCGAAGAACCCACGTGGAGAGAGCTGGGGCTCAAATATCATGCCGACCACAAGCACCTGCGCTGGCACATGAGGCACAAGTGGGCTCACACTGGGCGAGATGAGGTAGACGTTCGCCCAGTGCTGAACGAGTGGATGGACCACAACCGAGCTTTCTTCGACGCCTAGAAGAGCAAAGAGGAGATCCGGAAAGAGGTCTTTGGAGTCGAGTCAAGCCCCGAGGCACCGCGTGTGGACGGTCTTCTGCGAAGGCTGAATGAGCATCTAGGGTGGGCTGGTGGACTGACTGCCTGGACCTCGCAGGTCTCGCGAATCAGGAGGCTGGTGCAGCAGCCTTGATTTCACGAATGTTGATGAACTCGCATCCGTACACATAGCATGAGCATTTGTAATGTAATGGTATTCTCACGCTCGGGCGTGCAGTTCTGCATCTACGGAAACGACCCCATCCTCACTGCTGTATGCAAGCCGATCCTACAATCTCCCAGCAGAGTGATTGCCTCCAAGCGAAATCTTCGAGAAGGCGTGTCCTTAGGCTATGCGGCCCAACATCACAACTAGAGCCAACACAGCAAAATAGCCGTGAAGCGTGGTCCAGCGTACCGACGACAAGCCCGACTTCCCCATACACCCGAACACGTCCTGCGCAGATCTGTCGATTCAGCAAAACCACCCCTCACAATCGCCCCTCCCATAGTCCGGTCTGCGCCTCGGATGCGTCGCGCCCAGCAGCTCAAACACATGCATGGCGACAAACACAGCCCACGCAAACGACCCGATCACAACCAGCACGCCGCCCCAATACGGCACGGTCCTGTGTGCGACGATCAGCCGCCCGTGCCCGGTGATGCTTGGCGGAATGATGCGGTGCCCATTCGGGTGCGAGTAGGTGTAGAGCAGCGGAGGAGCGCTGAACGGCGGATCGGCCGGCGAGACCGCGATGGCGGAATCGTGCGGGCTTGGGGAGGTGGAAGAGGAGCCGTAGGTGGTGGGTTTGGAGTGGCTTTGGGGCAACCCGCGCGAGTGTGGGGAGTGCTGTGCGTGATTGTTAATTCTGCATGCTCGGTGTGGTAGCAGCGGCATGGCATGCTGTCTGTTGCCGTGGAAGAGGGATGGATTGTACCTCTTCAGCCATGGCTGTCCGCGAGCATATCGTCGCTGTGTATGTGAAGGGAGAAGGGAGGAGTGTGGACTGGCACGCTGGCCATCAGTGGAGCATAGCTGCGGTGTAGGTCTTGGTAAGCTTGTGCCCAGAGGAGCCGGGCGCTCAGCCTTGCGCCTAGTTCTGGGTAGACCTGGCGATCGCTGTGTCACACCGTGACTTGTGCATTGCGAGATAGCGCGATAGTGTATGCAAGATATCGTTGGTTCGAACCAGTGCAGTCGCAGGCTGAACACTCAACTGCATCGACGCGTTCCCCAGATCCTCCACAAAGCGGGCGGGCCGCTGGCGAGGCTAGCCAATCTGGGATGGTGCACTTCATGGCTCCACGTCGAGACCAGATCTGTGTTCCGTTGCTGCTCGCGAACCTCACAGACAGCCATTATCGAAATACCTGTCTCATGTAAACTGTACCTGATGAAGCAGGATCTCGGCTCTTCGCGGAAGACGAAACTGTGACACCGAACATCCACCTATCACGACTCTTATCCGTCTCACTCGCAACGAATCTTTAGGCGATAATCACTGGCTCTTGCTTGCTATGCAACGCTAATCAAAGCCGCCCATATCAATGCCACCCTTTCCGAGGTCCAGACTACACGCCCACATCCTCAGCAAACCTCCTCCGATCCCCCTCAATATCCGTCCTCATCTCGGGAAACTTGTCGTAAAACTCCTCCCTGACGCTCCAATGCCTTAAATCCGCATGATACCGCTCAAACAGCGGACTGGGGTAGTGATACCCCGTAGCTTCGTCGTGGAAGAACGCATCCTCGAACGCAAACGGCCAGTCGAACTTGAGATAGCGGCTGTACACGTGCGACAGCGCCGAGGTCTGGAAGATGGACGAGTGCTGGCTGACCAGGCGGTCGCGGAGGGTAGGCCAGGCGAAGAAATCGACGGCGATGGGGTGCGTGGTGGATGATTGCGTTATGCTGGGACGCAGCCATTTGGGGACTTTGGAGAGCTGGTCGGCGCTGCTTTTGAGGTAGTACTGTGTGTGTGTTAGTGATCATGTCCGCATTTCGGGGTTTTCGCCATGTACCTTGAGCAGCTTGAAGCTTTTGTACGCTGTGGCTAGGCGCTCCATCTTAGGCAGGTGGCAGAACAGGAATTCGTCGACTTGCTTCAAAATGACAAGCGCGGGGCTTTGCATCCATTCGTCAGAGATGTTGGCCCAGCCTTCCTTGATACCGAGATACAGCAATCCAGCCTCTACCGGTGCCGATAGCTTCTTCCTGTACAGAGTGAGGCTCTGTGTATTGGAGGGACTGCAGCCGCTGTATATCTTCTCAAAGAGCTCATTTGACTTCTTCCAGATCGGGCACACTGTCATCGAGTTTGTTGGGCTTGAAGAACCCGGGGCACTGATGTGAAGAATTGTTGGAGAGGGACAGCGCCAGCCATCGCCGAAGAACTGAGGGTGTACGTGTTAGCATTCGATGCTAACGGCGGGAACGGACCACAGGGCGCATACTTCTTGCATCAACGGTCCCCAGGATGCTGTCGCCGGATTGTTTTCCCAATCTTGTACATCGACTTGGCGGTTTCTCTGGATCTCTGTGATGGTATCGCTGGGAATCTCTTCTACTGGCTCAAGGTCGAGGTTCATGTTCATGGTGGGTGACGCGCGGACATCTGTGACGATGTTCATGCCATCCAGATCAACCAGTCTTGTGCTCCCTCTGCCCTCACTGAAGTCGTACGAAATGGGCAAGTCGGTCGGTGTCGGCAGTGCAGGCTTGCTGTCGGTCACGAAGGATACCGTACGCGGTTTGGGCGATCGGTGCTCTACCGGTCTGTGAGCCTCTTTGATGCAAGGTCATAGAAGGCCATCTGAGTAAGTAAATGCATACCATTGCTTGAAGAAGCTGGCGAGGCTATCGCATTTCCTCCGTTTGCTGGTGGATGCTCTATTGCTGTACTTGTTCTCGGTGCGACCTCGTTTCCAAGTACACTTTTGACGCTGTCGATAATATCTCGTAACCGTTCGTTCTCTGCTCGCAGACTGTCGATCTCGGAGAGTAGGTTCGCTGTTGCTCCATTCCGATCCTGATCCCGCAAAATCTGTATCGTCCGTTCCAGCTCAGCAATATGTGTTTTGGTTTTCTCCCTGAGAGACCGCTGAGCCTCCCGATCTATTGCACGCTTGCGCTCTCGTCTCTCCTGCTCGCCCAAGCATGAGGCTCGTCTCTTGCGCTTCACCACAGGTGCAATAGGAATTGCAAGCTCAGCGGCATCACTAGGGCGTCGGTTCACCATGCCGGCGATGATGTCAAGTAAATAAGCAGCAAACACTGAGTCGCAACTGATCTGTCAAATCGTGAGAGATCGATGAAGTCGAGTAATCGAGATTGAGGGTTCGATTCTCTATATCTATACCATGCCGACACCGACCGAGGGCTCCCTGCTGATGTGCCTTCATCGTGCAGCGACAAAACACATCCGGGGAAGCCACAATGCGGGGGATTAGTGTGGGGCCCACCGGTAACGACGGGTACAAGCTTCCGGTCGAGTTCATTACCCCTTTTGGGTCTAAGCGTGTCATGTCTAGCGTGGCGATTGGAGAGTGTGTTCAGGGGTCTGAGTCGTGTTGCGAGAAGGAGGAGTTACCGAACATTGCCGAGAAGGCGAGCTCTAGACGGATACTTCGCTAACTGTATATGGAGCGCGACGATGTTCGAAAAGTACTTCGAAGAAGAGCATCTGGGTTGTTGAACGGAGACTTCCTGTGCAGTCAAACGATTGCCCTCGTATTGCTTATAGTTTCGAGGGCTTCCAATTCGGCTTCCGCTTCTGGGCAAAGGCCGTCAAACCTTCAAGCGCATTCTCACCGGACTGCAGAGCATCGTTGTACCGTTCAATCGTGAGCTGTGTAGCACGCTCAACACTTCCATGCTCAAGGCTGTCCTTCAGAGCAGCCCTTGTCACGATCGCCGCATCGGGAGAAATTGCGGCAATCTCCTTAGCCAGCTTCAATGCCTCCTCGACCACGGTGTCCTGAGACGGCGCTATGCGGTTGATGATGTTCAACTCCTTCGCTCGCTGCGCTGTGATGGGTATGCCGGTCAATGCCATCTCAGACGCTACAGGTAAGCCGACGATGCGGACCAAACGCGCTGGACCACCGGCCCCTGCAAAGATACCTCGTAGTGCTTCTGGGAGACCGAAAGTCGCGCCCGGAGCGGCAACTACCAAATCACTGATCCCTATCAGCGTCTCTCACCGAAGGTTGTGGGCTTGCAACTCACCAGCCAAGCACGATCTCAAAGCCTCCTCCCAGCGCAAAGCCATTGACAGCAGCAATGACTGGCTTCTTTCCGGCTCTCCTGCTGAGACCAGCAAACCCACTCAACGGGTGTCTCATCAAGCCCGGGTTGACATCGCTCTTCCCGCTTCTGATCCTACCCAGCTCGATTAAGTCTTGTCCGGCACAGAAACTCTTCTTGCCAGCGCCCGTGATGATGGCACAACGGAGATTGTCTTCTTTGTCGAACCAATCGAACACCTGGCCCATCTCCTGGTGTCCTGCGAATGGGATGCTATTCATCTGCTTCTCGCGATTGATGGTGACGAGCAGGACATAGTCGGCCGGGTACGAGAGGAGGACGTGGGATGTGGAGGGAGGCGCGGTCTTGGGCTTGATAGTCGACATGTTGCTCGAAGATATAAAATGATCCGTTTTCGAAATTGTCAGAGCTGGGCAGCGCGCAGCTATTGTAATATGCTACATAACTCCCGCTCGCTGGTAAGCTATCGCGAGTCTGGGGTGAGATGAGCCGAGGTTCGTCTCCGCACGCCCATTCCGTACTTGGTTAGCGCATGTCAGCTTTCAAGCGGCATTTGATTCGACCAGAGCTGCATGCACTGCGATGGCTCCTATTCACTGACTTCGGAAACCATTAGAATTACAAAGATACTACAGTGGGTATCGAAAGGACTTGGACTCGAAACCCTCATGCTGTCGCTCAATGTCAATATCCACGCTATGCCCATGTCATTAAAAGCATCCACCCACGCGCCAGACCCAGCCCAATGCAAAGCAAGCAGCGGCCATGTTGTTGTTGTTGTTTGAAGCGCTGCGAAACGCCATGAGAAAAGATGTCCGTGAATCTCTTATCCGTGGATAGAAGCCCGACTGGAAGCAACAGCACCGCCCTCCCATAACTTCACCGTCTTCGCGGTAGGGTTCTTCGGCTCGTGGCACGAGAAGATGTTGACATGGTTGTCGTGCAGAGCGGCGGCGGCAATCATCAGTCGGTGCGGGTGGAAAGCCGTTGTAGTGATTGGAGCAGAGCGATCGCGTAAGAAGCCGGAGTAGGGCTCAAAGTTCGATACAAGCTTTCCGTTGTTGATGTTGAAGATCTTCACGCGGTGTTTCTGAGTTCCACTGCAGATTCGTTAGTGAATGCACTCGTCGATCTCAGCGGCGACTTACGTGGCAAAGACCGGCGCGTGCTCGTGAACACTGAGAGTACGCAAATGGTCTGTTGTCGCCTGAATGGTCTTTACACTGCGGTCCATTCTTATGTCCCACAACTTTACTTCTCCGCTTCGACAGCCGCTCACTAGCTCTCGCTGTCCGCCGCGCTGCAAATGTACATTTGTAATCCACTGCTTGTGTTCTTTCCAAACCTTCACCATGGCAGTTGCAGGCTTTTGGCGTTGATCGTACACGCGAATGGCGCCATCGCCGAAGCCAGCAACGAACACATCACCCTCTACCTGATCAGATGTCAAGGAGGTAATGCAAGATCCAGATCGTGCGGGAATGTCCTATGAAAGTCAGTCATCGGTGTGAGATGTGTAGAATTGGTGATACTTACGCTGACGCAGACCTCGGTGGCGGAATTCCAAACTCGAATCACTTTGACATCTCCAGCCACCAGCACCAGGCCCCTGCCCTGTTGCCAGTCGAAGACAAGTCCTGCGTTCCTGTTGCTAGGTACAAGATCAGTGAGAGCGCGAAACCCTGTCACGAGTTCCGTCTTTCCTTTCGAGTCGTAATTACGGAAGATCTTGATGACTCCGTCTGAGGATCCGGTCATGAGTAACGCCTGATCGTCCTCGTTGATGAACTTGACGTCCGTAATCCTGGAGTCGGTTGGGTTGCCATTGGAGAAGCAATTGATTCTCCTCACGCCCTCAGAATAGTCAACGACGTTGACCGTATTCCAGCTGTCAGTAACGACAAGGTGATCTTCGAACTGATGGAAGGTCATTTTCATAGGTTGACTGAGGTTGTCAAAGTACCCGCGTGGTACATCCCATCGATTAGAGACGGCAACGTCCTTGAGAGGCTGAGTCTCGGCGATGATCTTGTCGTTGCGATTCCTTCGCCAGAGTCTCCCATTGTAGTCTGTGCTGCCTGGCTCGTCCGCCTCTGTAGGTTTCATCTGAGGCTCACGGAAGTACTCAACAGACCACTCGAAGAAGACGCTCTTGAGAGGTAGCTGTGGTTTCTCTGAAAGATTACGAGGTTTGAACCCTCTCGACTTGGGCTCTTCTTCGACGTGGTACATCTCGGGGGTATCAGGACGCGCATCTGTGAGTGTGGCATCCGAGTCATCCATCTTTCCCCTTGCGGTCGGCTTCTGGGGCGAGGTAGATGAGTCATGGCCAGCCCAAAGACTCTTCAGAGAGGCTGTTGACTTGCGCATACCGCCAAAGAGGGATAGGTAGCCCGTTTCCTTTGATGGCGGAGGCGGGGTAGAAGCCAGTTGTTTTGGCTGAAGTGGCTTCTCCTCCGGCACGCGACGCGCAGGACGAGCCGCGGAGTTCTTCTTCAATGTATCGTTGAAGTGTGGCTGTGCGAAGCGGCCGAGTGACGACTCGAGCAGAGCGATCAGAACGTAGTCAACGACTATTCCAGCGTCCTTTGCAATCTCAGGATAGGGGTCGACAGACATGACCAACATCTCTTTCCAGATAGCAGAATAGACTGTGTTCTGCGAGCAAGCGTTCGATGGACTTGACGAACCATTTGCTGTTGCACGCATCTTCATGTATAGGCCGTCTCCGTTCTTCTGTTCCATTTGTGCCAGGATGTCACAGTTCTTCTCTTCCGAGAAGTGCTCGAATGCTGTGACGATGAAACGCGTCTTGTACCGCGCGATGAATGTCGAGAAGAATATCAACAGTTCTTGACGGACCATGCTGTTTCCGTCTGTAGTCATCAGGAGGACTGTCGATGCAATCGACTCCTCGATGTTGGCAACTTGTGCGGTGACATCTCGGATGCCCAAGAATGCAGTTAGCGAATGCAGCATGGCGGCCCGAACTTCTGCGACCGGGTCCATAACCAGCTCGCATAGCCGTTCATGAGCCATACAGCGAATTCCGACCCACTTGGCCTCTTCGTAGTCGATCCAGAGCTTGCTGAGACAGAGACAGGACCACTGTCTAAGCAGAGGGTTGGCCATGTCTTTGAGATGATCCAGACAACTCTCCACAAGCTCCGTGCTCAGCGATGCACGCTGGCCCTGATTGTAGTCTTTGCAAAACATGGAGATGATGAAGGCACACATCGCTCGATGTTCACTTGCGTTCTGAATAGGAATGCCTTGATCCGTCAGTTGACTTGATATTGATGCGGAGGTGTTAAAGACTTACCTGAGCTAGGGTTGAAGATGTTGATGAAGTACTGATAGCCATTGTCTTTCAAGAGATCAGCTTGGCATGACGAGTCGACAGCAAGTATGCGGGCCCAGATGAACACCATGACAGGCTTGAGCTCGTTTGCCTGGGATTGCAGAAGCTTTAGCACATATGGAAAGATCCCAATGCTGAGGGCGAGGTTGACGGCCCATGGTCCATGATCCAGAAAGCTAGACAAAAGGATGAGGGCACGAAGTCGGTGAACCTGACTCAATAGAACCTGAAGCACAATGGGAAGCTGTTCAGGTATCTTCTGCTCAACAGCCCCCTGTGAAAGGTAGACTTCGAAAGCAGTGAGCTGCTCCGAGAAGAACTCTGAATGCTTGTACATGTAGTCTTTCTCGCCTCGAGCTTCAGCCTGCAAGTCAGGCAGTTGAGCGAGGATCAATTCGACAGCGAGGTCCCAACTCCGCCACAAAGGATGGTCGTGAGTTTGCGGTATCTCCGGATGCGAGACCGGGTTGCAGTGATAGACGCGCATGATGCGTTGTGCCAGGAGGTAGTTGCGGAAGAGGGCGGCGACCATCAGGTCTTGGCGGAAGAGCTTCTTAAACAGAGGTTTCGACAGCGAATTCCAAGCAATGGTGTCGGTGATGGCTGTGAATATCCAGTTGAGTTCGCCGATAGGTGTTCGACGCTCCGAAACTTTGCCTGGGATGTTGTGGGCATCTCGTAGGGTGACCTTGGTTGGGAGAGGATTCTGGAGTATGAAGAATCGCACGGCCATGGTGATAGGATCTGTCAGGCAGGACGTGAAAACGTCTGCAGGGAGCTCCGGATTCGTGGGCAGCGACTCTCTCTCACGACAGGCAGCTAAGTGAATGCAGTCGCTGAAGTCGACATACTCAACATTTGGGTCTCGCCGGCGAGCCTCTTCGAACTCAGCCTGATGTTTCTCGGCGAACCGGTTGAAGTTGCTGATGATGAGGCCAGCATCAGAGCAATCATAGACGAACAGACTAGGCGCGCCAATCCAGCTCTGGAGGTCATATAGTGAGAGGGGGATATACTGGGTGTAGTTCCGGTTGAAGACCCAGATTTCTCCGCTAGAAGTTGGTTTCGGCACACCGTGACCGTTGTAGTGGAACAGAACACGTTCGTTTCGAGCGTTGCGTCGCAGGGTGGAGGCGTATTTTCTCGTCTCTTCCGTGGTGGGGTCGAGTAAGAGCTTGTACCGCGTGCGCATGCTGAGCTGCTCGTACTGCGTCTGCAGGGCCTTGCCGATCTGGTTCATGGGCGTGTGCCCTGGGGTCTGCGAGGTCACCGTGGGATCGATCCAGCATTCCTCTTTGGCACACGGGTTGGTCTTGATGACGTCTGGTGGGTCAACGCCGATGTTCAAGCATAGAGCTAGCACGGCAGAGACGGTCTTTAGACGATCTCGCATGCGCCATTCCTGGACTGTGGATGCGCCAATCTCACCCTTTGGATGGCCGCCCGTCTCGTGTTTCTTGTCGGTGTAGTACATGAAGAAGTTCTGCAGCAGATGGTCAGTCCTAGAGAAGCACGGGCATGCTCGACGCAACGCACTGAGGTCAGCATGTTGCTGTACTCTTCCGAGTTCAATTGGTCGTCCCAGCCATGGCGGATCTTGAAGTGTCCGTCAACGCTGCCATCGTCGGCGGGTTCCTGGGGCTGCTGTGCGGGCTGTCGAGGCCCAAAGTCGCTCTTTGCACGCGCGAGACTGGGGCGGTGGGAGGTTGTGGCGCTGGCGTTTGGGCGGACCGCGACTGTCGAAGTGGGCGATGGCATGTCGAGGTGGGCGGCAGCCGAGGAAGAGCTGGGCCGCGACGAGGTCGTGTCCTGCGATGGGCGCGTCTCTCGCGGGGCCGGGGCCGCGGCCGGGGCCGAGGCGGCTGCGGTTGCTGCGCTGGCCATGTCGACGGGGGCGTGGGCGGCGAGTGGGTTGGGGAGAGGTTGGCCAGAGGCCGTTCTCATGGTGAGCTCGTCGGGCGTGGAGTTGGGAGGCTCTCAGCAGCGCCCATGTCGCATGGGCGGGCGGTGTGCGCGGCGGGGGAGCGCAGGCAATTGCAGAGACGAACTCGAGGAAGCTCCAGCAGCTTCCAGGTGCTGTCTGTTGTCTGGACGGCGCAAGGTGCGGGCGCGCACAAGCTTCGAGGGCTTCGAGGTCGACGGGCAGTCTCTCTAGCGTCAGTCACGTACAGCAGCCAAATGGGACCGCGGTCAGTCAGAGTGGGTCCGTTCGGCTCTGCTCTGCGACTGAGAGGCACGCGCGCGGCCTGCACCCACCAGAGGCACGGGGAGCAAACACGCCCGCCAGACGCCCGCCAGACGCCCGCCAGTCGCCTTTCTCCGGCATACGCAGTGGGCATACGCGGTGAGCAAACGTGGCCCGGGTGCCACAGCGGCCCTCCAGCAAGGTGACCGGACTCGCGCTGTCCTCGCTGCTGCCACTGCATGCATGCTGTGTGAATGCTCCGTCCGCCCTACCCCAGCCAGTCCAATCACCGTCGACGACGTGAAGGCCATCCCTGTCGCGCTGCAGCTCAGGGGGATCGCAGCCGCGAACGCTGTGAAGGCCGTCTTGAAACGCTCCCACGCTGTGCGCTGCTGCTCCTGTCTGCCACCGTTGTCTCTGCTCCCGGCACACCGTCAAGTTGCTAGTTGTGGTTGCTAGTTGCTAGTTGCTAGTTGCTGCTGGCTGCTGGTGCGCTCCGTCTTACAGCCGCCGTCTCGTCGCCGCACCCGCCCAGTCGCTGTCCTACCCCGACCACAGCACGCTTCGCCGCAGGCCAAAAGTTGCGGGCGCCGGACATTTCCACCCTCGCGACATGCGCACATCCCCCAGCGAGCACCCACAACACCGACCTGCTTGCTGCGCATCGCACGCCGACCCGCCTCCCCAGCCCCGATCCCGCTAGAACACATCTCTCCCGCCGCGAACCCCCAAGCTTCCCCAGCCCACGCGCTGCCCGCCTCGCGTGCAGACCGAATGCGTGAGTGACCGGCACCCGCTGCCATTGTAACGTCCCGAGGGCTGTAGACCCGGCACCATGTCGTTCCTGTTCGGCAAGAAGAGCAAGCAGCAGGGCAACGCGCTGCCGCCCGCCTCGCGAGGGCTCACCTCGTCGGACGGCCGCGAACCTCCCCAGCCTGCGTCGCTCAACGGCCCCCTTGGTGCAAAGGACGGCGGACGCCCCGGCCCCCAGCCGCAGACCAGCAACTCGACGCCGAGTGGGAGCGTGAACAATTCCTTGAGCTCGTTGCAGGGCCGCGACGGCCAGGGCGTAATCGCGCCTGAGCCCAAGGCATTGCGAGAAAGAGCAGGGTCCAACGAACAGGTGGGCAAGATCTGCTTTTTTCTTCAATTCACACAAACGCTGATGACGTGCCACAGAATGCCCTCCAGACCACCAGGCCTCAAGGTGGTCCTCAAGGCGGTCCTCAAGGTGGTCCTCCCCAAGAATCCCCCTACCCGTGGTCTTCCCGACGCCTGAACTTCACCGCCGGCAACCCGTTCCCACGCTACGGCGCCGCAATCAATTCGGTCGCTTCCAAGGATGGCATCATCTACATCATGGGAGGTCTTGTTGGCGGCGCAACAGTCAAGGGCGACCTCTGGCTGACTGAGATGGGCAACGGGAGCTTGTCGTGCTACCCCATTTCCACGACTGGAGACGGACCCGGGCCTCGTGTAGGTCACGCCAGTCTCTTGGTTGGCAACGCTTTTATTGTTTTCGGTGGCGATACAAAGTTGGCGGACAATGACGATCTGGACGATACCCTTTACCTTCTGAATACCTGTAGGCTACCTCTTCCTCCGACATCTGCACGGACTGACAGTATCTAGCAACAAAACACTGGTCGCGCGCTTTACCTCAAGGTCCTCGCCCAACAGGTCGTTACGGCCATACACTAAACATCCTGGGTTCAAAAATCTACATCTTTGGTGGTCAAGTTGAAGGCTTCTTTTTCAACGACCTCGTGGCATTCGACTTGAACTCCCTTCAGTCATCCGCCAGCCGTTGGGAAGTCCTGTTACCAAATACGAAGGACCAAGTCGCGCCACAGGCACAAGGCCGCTCACCTCCTCCGCGAACGAACCACTCGATAGTGACATGGCAGGACAAGCTTTACCTCTTTGGCGGTACAGATGGCGTGACCTGGTTCAACGATGTTTGGACGTACGAGCCACGCTCCAATTCCTGGACCGAACTCGACTGCATTGGCTACATCCCTGTCGCTCGCGAGGGACACTCTGCCGCGCTCGTCAACGACACCATGTACATCTTCGGCGGTCGCACACAGGAGGGTGTCGACTTGGGAGATTTGGCAGCCTTTCGCATTTCGTCTCGCCGCTGGTACATGTTCCAGAACATGGGCCATTCACCTTCTGCCCGCTCTGGCCACAGTATGACCGCGTTCGGGAAACACATCGTAACTCTTGCAGGCGAGCCGAGCTCATCTGTCAGTGACAGAAACGAACTGAGCATGGCTTACATCTTGGACACATCGAAGATTAGATATCCTCCCAACGAAAGTGCGGCTCCTCAGCAAGCCATCAACGCGCCTCGTAAGATGAGCGGCGGTGAACGCAGTAACATACCTCAGAGCCGAACTGGACCGCCAACGAACCGCGAAAGCATGCTGCCTGGTCCACAGCAGCGAGTAGGACCTGACACGTCAAATGGTGTAGCACCGAATGGCATGGGACCAGGTGGGTCGAGGCTTCCACGTGCGGCTGGGCAAGCGCCCTCTGGACCTCCGCCCCTTCAGCAACCACCTCAACCAAGGATGAATGGCGCTAACCCTCAAGTGATCCCAGCCTCCAGGAGCAAGACACCCACCAAGGCAGAGCGAGGCTTCGGATCGTCTGTCGACACTGAAGCTGCATCGTCACTCGACAGGGATAGCCCAGCAGAGCTGCAACGTAAAGGCTCTGACGCCATCAGCCAGCGGACGCCAAAGGAGTCGATGGATACAACGCGATCTGGAAGTACGACCTCGAGGAATGCGTCAAGATCTCAAATGCATAGACAGCAGCCGTCGCACGACACCATAGCCAGCATTGAACAGGAAACACCCCGTCGGTCGCTTGAAACACCCCAACAACGTGCTCAGAGTCGAGAGACCGACAATCGACAAGTTGACAGTGGACTCGGGGCTTCGCCTGCCGTGACTCACGTCAATGACGATGTTGTTCGGGAACTGGACGTTGCAAAGAGCCGGAATGCTTGGTACGCGTCGGAGCTTGCTCTGGCGCGCAAAGCAGGCTACCACCCTGCTACTTCTACAAGCCCAATGTTCGACGAGCGGTCCGCTGAAAGCTTCCAGGACGAGGATCGACCCCTCTTGGAAGCTCTGCTCAAGATGAAAGCTGAGGTCGACCGCGTGCAGAGATCGATCAAGACGCAAGGCGAGGATGCGGCGAAGCGTATCGCGGAAGTTGAACGCCAACGAGACGCCGCAATCAGTGAAGCCATCTACGCGAAGACAAAGTTGGCAGCACACGGTGGAGGTAGCCAGGCCGGCACCCCCCAGCTTGATGGCAGTCGCAATACGGAGACTCCTGACCTCGACCGCATGAACGACATCAGTCGACGTCTTGCCGCATCTCTAGCCGCTCAAGCCGAATTGACCACTATGGTCGAGAAGCTGAGTCACGAAGTTGAGGCTGAGAAGAAGGCCAAGCAGCTGGCGAACGAGACTGCTGAAGCTGCACAAGCACGTGTCCAAGAACTGGATTCCACTCGACAAAAGACAGCTGCCGAATGCGAGGGTCTGCGAGCTGAGTTGCACGAGGCGCAGCGTGTAGCAAGAGAAGTGTCCGCTAGCGCTGCGGAAGCTGAAACTTCCTCTCGCCTGCTCGCTGTCGACAAGGAGGAGTTGAGCGCCAAGGTCGCTCATTTCACCGCCCAAACAACTAGCCATGCTGCTGTACTTGAGACGCTGCGCGAAGCTCTGACTGCATCTTCAGAGAAGTCCAAACTGCTGGAGAGACAACTGGAAGAGGAGCGCAGCCAAAGTGAAGGCATTCGCCAAAAGCTCGGCCAACTGCGCGCCGAGCACGAAGCTCGTACTTCAGAGCTCGAGACTGCATCCCAAAAATTGCGCGATGCTGAAGAATTGGCGGAAAAGCATGCAACTGAAGCGCGTCTGCATCAGGCCGCTGTGCTTTCCGGTCTGGGAAGCATTACTGCTCACGCTCCTGCCAACGACAGCGCCGCGAACGAGCGCGTTGCCATACTTCAGCAGCAGGTTGAAGCTGCAAACGCCATGGCGAGGAAGAACCAAGCGGCTGCTGATCAGGCCTCCGAGAAGTTGCGTCGTGCTGAAGAGAGGATCGCCGGTCTCGAAGCCTACCAGGAGCAGTCCAGTCGTGAGGGTCTGACGATCCGCAAACAGTTGCAACAGGCGATGAGAGACGTGCAGGCCTCCGAAGCGGAAAAGGCTGAGCTCAATCAACAGCATGAGCGTCTTCGCTTGGAGAGCAACGCTTTCGAGGTGCAGCTCAAGACTCTCAAGAACCTTCTTGAGGAACGAGGTGTCAACGCTGTCGACCACCGTCGCTCCAGGGTGTTGGACAGCCCTAACTCTAGATTCGGCACCCCGGAAATGAATCGCGTCAGGGAACTTGAACAGCAGATCGATTCGATGAACAAGATCCACGAGGAGCTGCGCGCCTCCTTCGAGCAACGCGAACACAATGTCAGCAAAGACTGGGAAGAGAAGTTGCAAGCTCTCCACAACGACCATCAGGCTGCTGTAAAGTACCTGCGTGGTACAGAGAAGATGCTCGCAAAGATGAAGCAGGAGCTCGACAGGTACAAGACCACAAACACAAAGCTTGAGGAAGAACTCAAGCAGGCAACGTCGGCGTCGCGAAGCCCGACAAAAGAGCAGAGTGCAGAGTGGGAGGCTGAGAGAACATCCTTGCGCACTGAGCTTTCAAACGTCCAGGAAACTATGAAGACGAACGTCACTCGCCTTGAGACCCAGCTAGCCACGCTACAATCAGACCTCGCCGCAGCCCGGCAAGAAGCTGAGGTAGCGGCCAGCAAGACCAGGCAGGCTGAATCCTCTGCTACCCAATCTCGCGCGGATCTGGACGCTCTCCGCCAGCAATACAATGTGGTCGAGGAACGTGCCCGCGAGGCAGAGAACCGAGTACAGATGTTTCTCGACCAGTTCGAGAATTCCGTCGACAGCTATCGACGACAGTCACAGGTACCGGGCGGTAGCAGCAATGGCGACATTGCACACCACCGCGCTCACGACAGCATCGCATCCGCCGACTCCCTCTACAGCCACAACGACGGCTCAAGCACTCCCGAAGCCCCCAACAACCGCCCCACCTCCACCGCTACCCGTAACTCCATGGCGCTGGACAACCTCGCCTCAGAGCTCGACGCTCTGCGCAGTCACTGGGAGACTACGAACAAGGCGTACCGCCTCAGCGATCGCTTCGACTTCGAGCGCACGCCCACGAGAGACCAGCACGACACTAATGAGGGCATCTCGCAATGGCGCGACTCGGTCGACTCAGAGATCTCGATCCAGGAGATCGCGCCCAAGAAGCCGGTACAAGCGCAGGGATCCGCTTCGACTACTGCTCCGGCGATGACCGGGCCACCTGCCGGCATGCTTTGATGATATTCATGATTGTTTTTGAATTTGGTTTGGTGCATTAGGATACTGAGCTGATACATGAGCGCTCGTCTACAGCACACGTGTTGTGGGTTCTGGAAGGGAGGCTTCATTATATACCATTCTCGAATGTTTAATCTATTTGATTTTTGTCTTTACTCTATGTGCCCCTGCGCTTCCAGCGTGCTCGTGTGTCCCCGGTGCTTCTCCTGCGCCAGTGCCAGCATAGATCAAGGTGAAAGTCTCTCACTCCCGCCCGTGCGCCGCTTGCTCTTCACTTCGCCGTCCTCGATAAGAAGGATTGAGGACACAATAGCAGCCCTCTTGTCCAGCGTCCTGCAATTGTGCCTATTGTAGCTCTTGTCACAATGTCGAGCGCAGCAAGTGCAGGGTCCCATATATAGCCTCGAAACTTTCCTGCTTCACCTAATCGCCAAGTCTTCTTCACACGCAGTCCATTCCCTCCTCTTGACGCCGGTCGTCTATCTGTAGCCGTTGTGTATCATTTCCATTCGTCTGTCACCATGTCTCGGTACCCTGGATACGCCGGCGCTGGCGCTGACTTGGACGACTTTGGCTTCTTCGAGCAGGACGATGTCGGCAAGGCGCAGAGAGTCTCGCTTCTGGAGTTTACGGCCTATGGTGGTGGCTACAATGCCTTTGAGGAGCCGCAGCAGCAGTGCGGAGAGGAGATTGAGGTCGAGGAAGGTGTATTTTTCAACGACGCCTTCGTCCAGGAAAACGACTTCTCCGACACCCTGAGTACCTCCTCGACACCACCTCCCGCTCTGTCCGCGCCTTCGCCCGCCCCCTCAGAGGCCCTCAGCATCTTCTCCGCCGCCTCGCTCACCGCCTCGCTGGACGACGGCGGCCTCACCACCCTCAGAACCTGCCTCACGACCCCTACCACAACCCTGACACCCTCCACCTACGCCCCCGATCCACTCATCCTCGCCAACCAACCCCCCGCTCCGCTCGACCCCAACGCGCTCTACGCCCCGCTCACAACATCCCGCTTCAAGACCTCCGCCGCCGCAAAAGCGCACCGCAAGCGCGCACGCCTCGCGCCCAAGTCGGCGGCCGCCGACGTCACTAAAGTCAAAGCCTTCGGGCGGGATTACTGGGTGGTGCGCATCTACAACGCGATGATCAACAGCACTGCCACGACCGACGGCGCCAAATCCGTGCACCGGGTGCGCTTTGCGACGAAAGCGGCGTTCGACCCGCTCGACCTCGAAGCAGCGGCGCACGCGGTGTTAGACGAGGCGATTGCGGT
This sequence comes from Phoma herbarum, assembly GCA_001599375.1. NCBI lineage: Eukaryota > Fungi > Ascomycota > Dothideomycetes > Pleosporales > Didymellaceae > Phoma > Phoma herbarum. The sequence continues at coordinate 1,617,780 of BCGR01000002.1, forward strand.
GCACGAGCGCGGGTGGAACCGCAGCACCGTGTACCACAAGCACACGGTTCGGGGCAAGTTGGTGGATATCTCGGGCGCGAGTTTGGAGCTCCGGTTGAGCAGGATTTGTCTCGTGCTCGGCGAGACGAAGAGCGCGGTCGATGATGCCGTCAGAGGGGGTGTGACGCTGGCGTTGTTGTGCGATAATCCCGAGGCGAGGAGATTTACCAAGGAGAGTAATAATTTGGGGAATCGGAAGAGAAGCGAGCGGTTGAAGCAGACGAGTGCGACGGCGCGGTCGAAGGCTAGGAGGGTGGAAGCAGCTCAGGATGACGAGAAGGTCGAAGACGTCGCAGAGATTGAGGAGGAAGGCGACGAGTCTGAGGCTCAGGAGCTGGTGGATTCTCGGGATGTCGCTGCCGTTCAGAAGGTGGAAGAGTAATTGAAACGGTGGTGATAACGAGATGAGTGTGGCGGACTGGTTTGACGTGTTGCAATCCTCGCTGGCGAGGCCTGTATACCTTCTCCGAGGACTTGACGACTTGACGACTTGACGACTTGACGACCTTACGACCTGACGTCCTTAATAGAATTTCACGCCTCCAATGCTTTCCACTTTAGCCAGCCCTTCCCCTCTGACCTCTCCAACCTCTTCAGCTTCTTCAACCCCCTGCTCCTGCCTCGCCGCCTCCCTCAGCGCCCTCCTCTTCTTCCGACTCTGGAACAACGCCTCCTCCTCCTTGACCTCCCTCAGCACCTCATGCCACTCTTTCTCCATCCGCTCATCCCCGGTCCCCAGCACCTTCTCCACATCCACATCCTCCCCGTTCTGCACCCTCTCAATGACCTCCCTCAGCAGCCCAATCTTCGCCTCCGCTTTGCGCAGCGCGTGCGCGCGCTCCTGCTTCAGCCACAGGATCTGGATCGCCTGCGACCCGACGAGCAGCGAGAGGACTATGAACGGCGTCGCGGGGTTCCATTCGCGGCTGCGCGGGGCGGAGGGGCGGTCTTTGAGCGGTCTGGGGATCATGGAGGACCAGAAGCTGGGGCGCAGGATGGTCGGGGTCGAGAGGAAGCGCGTTTGTGGTGCCTGGAGCGCGAAGGTGCGGGTTTGCCGGGGCGTCTGCCGGGGCGGAGAGGTCAGCACGCTGCGGCACGAGGCCGGCGTGCGCAGGATCTGGCGCATCAGGACTGACGACTCCATGAGCAGCGATGTAGGGCTGGATGTGCGGTGGAAATGTACGATTGGACGAGTTGGATGGAGATGCTCGAGATGCAAAACATTCGGCTTTCTGACTTTCAGGACAAGGGTCCGCTGCTAGCGCTGCTTAGCGCGTCATGGGTCGGGCTTGATCTGTGCCGAGGTACGGTGTAGTACGAATAGATTGCACGTCGTCAGCCACTCTGAGGTTATACACAGACCTCTCGAGATGGGGGAGCATTTCAAAAAGATGTTCGCAAAGCATGGCGACATCTCGCCTGAGGAGAAGGCGAGAAAATGGGTACACTTCTTCGTAGACTGATGTTGACTTCATGCTAATATGTTGTAGTTCGAGATCGCCAAATCGGAAGACTACGTGGTATGAGAGCATATCATCCCGTCAGAACTGCTCCATTAATTCATGATCCAGGGACATGATTCCATGCTGCCACATATCCTGGCCCTGGAGTCTGTCACCGTCAAGCCAACGGCCAAGGACCCACACAATTCCCGCGTAGTGTACAGTTTCACAGTACCGAAGCAACTATGCAATATGGGAGGCAACCTGCACGGCGGAGCAGTCGCCCTGATTTTCGACATCTGCACCTCCACCGCTATCACAGCGATCAGCCGCGATGGGTTCTGGGACACAGGTACTACTCTTCACAGCATTCGGATGGATGCAGCCAAGCACTAACGACCGGATAGGCCACGTCAGTCGCAATCTGAATTGCACCTATCTGCGACCTGCACCTGAAGGCACGAAGGTGTATGTGATCAGCGAGGTGGTACATCTAGGGAAACGCCAAGGTCTGACGAGAGGAGAGATCAGGATGGAGGCCGAGGACGGCAAGATAGCGTACACTTGCGAGCACCAAAAGGCTGCCTTGGGGTCATCTAGCCTATAGAAGGTGTTTTTGTAAAAGAAGGGTTCATAGATAGTGGGACCAAGGTCAGACTTTGTCTTTATCTCTGCGGTCTTTACCACGGTACCTCACTTCCGTCGTATGTAAAGTACTTTCCGTTGTCACCGTCCTTCAGCCCATGCACCACCTTCAGCATTCCTCCAATGCTCACCTCCGGCTCGAGAATCGCCCCGTCACCGCCCATGCGCGTCTTGACCCATCCTGGATCCATGCAGATGACCACAACACCCTTAAGCTTCTCCCTCAAGTCGCCGCTCTGGTGCACCGTGACCATGTTCAAGCCGGCCTTGGAGATAGAGTATGTGGCGCATTTGCGAGGGTTGATGGACAAGGACCTCTCCATGCTGCCGAGACCAGAGGTCATGTTCATGATCCTGACGTTGTCTGAGAGCAGGTTCGCTGAAACAAGACTGGACACGGTCGTCGCGGGTCCCAAGACGTTGATTTGAATCTCATTGTGCAGGTCCTTCTCATCGATAGTTAGGGCGTTCTGCTGAGGAACTGAGTTCACGCCCGCATTGTTAAGGAGGAAGTCGATCTTCTTGCCAGAAAGTGTCTTTTCTAGTTCGCTGGCAAAGGACGAGATGGACTTGCTATCTCCAGTGTTGCAGACAAGGATGTGTGTGTTCTTTGACGCGATGGCTTTGAGGTCGGCCGTGTCAGTTGAAGAGCTGCGAATGGCTGCGATGATATTGTTGGAGGAGTCTTGACCGATTTGACGCACAAACTCGAGGCCGAGGCCGCGATTGGCACCTGTTGCTGTGTGAGTAGGGAGTCCTGCATACTAGTTATTCTGTAGCTTTGTGATTCACACACCTGTGATACAATAGACGGGCATGGTCGGTATAAGATGCTGTTAGTGCGGGCTTTGCGTAGTAACAAGATTGGGCTTTGCGCTTAGCGTTAAAGATTTCTTGAGAGTCACCTTGAGAGGACGAGGTCTCCTTTATAAACAGTCCAGCATATTAACCGGAGCAACCGTTTGACGGGAAGAAGTCCATGATATGTAGACTGCCGGAGAGAGCAGCCCCGCGGACCCTGATCAAGCCTCAACACAACTATGGCGCTCTGGGATGCAGTAGCCACGCGTCGTTGATAGACAGACAAAGTCGGTACAGAAGTGTCGAGCGGCCGTTGCGACTAGTCGCGGCCGTAGATGGCTCTGGGACCTCTCAACTTTGTGGGGTCGTGCTGGGAGCAGTGATGAGCGTCCAACATGACGTTGGGGACATTACCCGTGCGCACCTCCCTCATTGGTCGCCATCTTGATGTGACGGACGTTCGGTACCTGGAGACATCAGCCAGACGATCGCCTGTACAACAACAATCACACCACCATGGATCTCGGTGATGATTCTCCCTGGGGAGGTAGGAACTGATGCGCGCTCTGGACGCACCGCACAAAACTGACTCCGGTGCAGACGTGCCCTCGCAATCGGCACAAGACGCTCCAAAGCAAGACAAGGACGAGTCCAGCACGCTTTCGCCTACACCGAACAATGCAGCTGCCAGCTCCGCGCCCAGCGCGTCAGCTGCACCGCGCTCACCCGCCGGCCGTGGGCCTCGCCGACGACAGTACGGGACCCAGCCGACGAAGCTCGAAGCCGTAGACGACCCGCTTGGGCCGCTGGGAGCTGCTACTCCGCCAGCAGCAGCAGAGCCCCCAGCGCCGCCGCAGAAGGAGAATGTTGCGTCGCGGAACAACCGCCCGGCCACTGGCACCTCGACATCCTCGTCTCTGCGCGGTATGATGGACTCGGTCGACCTCAACGACGACGAGGACGACGAGCGCCTGCGGTCGCAAGGTCCTAGAGTACCCCCACCCGTCCAAGCACCGGCGCACGCAGCACCACAGCGTCAGGCACAGCCGAGTGTGAGCGTCGAACAGGCAGCGAAACCCACTTTCTCCATATACGTAGGCGACCCTCACAAGGTGGGCGACCTGACCAGCTCGCATACGGAATACTCGGTCACGACCAAGACCACCTCGAAAGGCTACCGAAACCCCGAATTCACAGTCTCACGCCGATACCGCGACTTCCTCTGGCTGTACAACCAGCTGCACAACAACAGCCCTGGTGTCATCATCCCTCCGCCTCCGGAGAAGCAGTCTCTTGGTCGCTTCGAGGCTGACTTTGTCGAGTCGAGACGAGCGGCGCTGGAGCGTATGCTGAACAAGATCGCCGCTCATCCCGTCTTGCAGCACGATAGCGATCTGAAGCTCTTCCTTGAAAGTGACGCCTTCAACGTAGATATCAAGAACAAGGAGCGCAAAGACATTGGTCTGGGCGAGAGCAAGGGAATGTTCGGTGGCATGCTTTCTGGTGGCAGCGGGAAGTTCGTCGAGCACGATGATGTAGGTGTGTTCTGATAACTTGAGAATTGCCACTGACACGCTATAGTGGTTCCATGATCGCAAGGTCTACCTGGACGCTCTGGAGCATCAGCTCAAGGCACTCCTCAAGGCTACTGACACAGTGGTCATGCAACGCAAGGGTCTTGCGGAAGCATGCGGGGATTTCTCCGCGTCACTGCACTCGCTCTCAGCCGTCGAGCTTTCGCCTTCCCTCTCAGGTCCCCTTGACAGCCTCTCCGATATCCAAATCCGAATTCGCGAGTTGTACGAGCGGCAGGCACAACAAGATGTCCTCACCATGGGCATCGTAATCGATGAATACATTAGGCTCATCGGCTCTGTAAAGACGGCCTTCCAGCAGCGACAGAAATCATACCACTCATGGCACAGCGCCGAGCAGGAGCTCCAGAAGCGCAAGACCAACCAAGACAAGCTCTTGCGACAGGGCCGCTCGCAGCAGGACCGCCTCAATCAGCTCAGCGCTGATGTCGCCGACGCTGAGCGCAGAGTTCATCAGGCTAGGCTCCTATTCGACGATATGGGTAGACTGATGCGCAGCGAACTGGAGCGCTTTGAACGGGAAAAGGTTGAAGACTTCAAATCAGGAGTTGAGACATATCTCGAGAGCGCTGTCGAGGCACAGAAAGAGGTAAATTGCGTCCGCTCTCCTGTTGCCCAAAGCCTTGCTGACAAAACGAACAGCTGATTGAAATCTGGGAGACATTCCTCATGCAGCTCGACACCGAGGAAGGCGAGACCTTCGTACCGCCAGCTGGTGTCGTTGCATCGCCTACGACAGAACAGCACGAGTCATCGAACGGTCGCTCTAATGCACAGGAAGAGGAAGAGGGACAGCGCAACGACGTCGAGCAGGACGTAGCAGTATAGTAGCTGTTGCTTCTGGAGGTGCTACGAATCAATAATGCTACATCTCGATCAATTACCGCAGTGCGCCTCTTGGGCGAGACCAATCACAGTATACCGCGATCATAGCACTATGTTTGATGCTCCCCATGATTAGATCACACCATGTCTACAATTTTGGTTTTGCGCCATCCGTCTGTACTGGCTCTACAGAGCGGGCAAGTATCCAATTGGCGACATCATCCATGAACACCTCCTTGTCAGGGCTGGGCTCGTCGTGCACTACATAGTTAGCACTGTTCTTGTGGTTCTGTCTTTGTGACTTACGGCGATGGTAGTAGCCTTGGTAAGCTTTGAACTCCTTGTCCTTGACCTGCAGCGCGTCGGCCAGGCGTTGTGAGGCTGAAAATGCAGTGATACCGTCTTGGTCGCCATGTCCAATCCAGATCCTGGTGACTCCACCTTCTCCGGCATCATCCGGGATGATAACTTTCCCGGCGGCTAGCTCGGCAGTGCGATCTAACATGGCAGCGAGACCCTCCAAAGTTCCAGTGTCATGACAGAGGTCATCTTCCTCAAAGCGTTTGCAGGCCTCAGGATCGCGAGATATGAGCTTCACGTCCAGCTTGTTGACAAGCTGCCTGTGTGGCATCAGCCTTCCAGCAAGCCTGCCAAAGAACACAGTGAGCGGAGACGGCTTTGACTTGGGGTCAAAGTCTACGAAAGGCGACTCTAGCAGATATCCTCGGATGTGCTTCCGAATTTCACCTGGACCTTGAGCAGCGTAGCACAGGACTTCTCCCCCGCCCATGCTGTGGCCCATCAGGAACAGTGGAACAGGGCTAGGTATCACGGACTTGAGGAACGAGGTGATGTCGTTCAACACTCTTGCCGTGGGTCCGGTATGGCCTCGCTCGGCTTTCTTTGTTACTGACTTGCCCCATCCTCTACGCAGAGTAAGCGGCAGTATGTACGACAGATCGAACCACTACTACCTCTGGTCGAAGCTGTACACTTCGATGCCCTTGGAGGCGAGATACGGGAAGAAGTTGCCGTAGGTGTTGATGTGATCTGAGAAGCCGTGGATGAAGACCAGGCGAGCCTTAGCCGGCCCTTCCGTGGTCCACGTTTTTGTGTAGAGCTTGCGCCCGTCGTCAGATGTGTGCCAGCCCTCTGTGACAGCCATGTCGAGCAGTAAATAGCAGATATATGTATGTAGGTTGCGATAAGAGAGCAAGCGAAGCAGCACACGTCAAAGACCCTGGACTACTGAAACGCGGCCGACTTACCGCGGCTCGCCCTTGCCCTTGCCCTATTGCATCATAGCTTGCTGCGCGTCCGTTAAGCTTCCTGGATCGTCAGGATGGCCCCTCTCACATACAGCGAAGAACCCCACCGCACGCACCCACTCACGCAGCATTTTCTTTCGGCCTGACTTCAGCTCGGATGCAGCGGTGTATACTCCGTCGCACTCTCCGCCAGCACCTCTTTCCTCGTATTGTCCCCCAACACAGCACACGGCGTCACAGCGGCAGCATGCCCACGACGCGCTCTGCCAAGGCGAAGAGCATAAGTCACCAGGAACGCACCGCGAGCGAACCGCGCAACAATGAACTCCACAGGGCCACGGTCGGTCAGGTGACAGATGTCAACGACCGCATCAAGACGTTCAGGTTCGACATTGTAGATAAGAACGGCTTCAACGTACTGTCGGCTCCTTTCCCATCTCCGCTTTCGACATGCGCTGATGGCTGAGGCAAGTTCCTTCCAGGCCAATGGCTCGACGTCTTCGTGCCTGACATTGAGAAAGCCGGTGGCTTCACCATTACATCCTCGCCGAAGGACGCCCTGCCCCAGAGCGACCCCGACCACGCACCCTTCTTCGAGCTCGCCATACAAAAGAGCCCCGACAACCCGCCGGCAGCATGGCTGTGGCAGCCGGCGGAGGAGATACAAGGCAAGGAGATCACCGTGCGTGTGGGCGGCAACTTCGTGTTTCCCCCGCCCGGCGTGAACATGGAGCGGCCAAAGGTCAAGCGCGCCATCTTCATTGCAGGCGGCGTAGGCATCAAGTAGGGCATTCACGATGTAGGTCTGACATGGTCACTGACATGGCTGCAGCCCTATGATGTCGATGATGTACTACATCAACCAGAACTACCCCAACCTTGAAGTGCGCCTGCTCTACTCGACCAAGGTGCCCTCGAAAGAGACCAGCCAGGAGGAGGTCCTCTTCCTGCCACAGATCATCAACCTGTTCCGGATACCGCGCTCCGAATCAACCAAGGACCGCATTGAGCTGTTCTTCACAGGCACATGGGATGGCTCTGAGGTGAACCAGAGCAACGACCAGCCCATCCAGCCGCTCATGTCGTTGACATTACCAAACCTTGACTCCGCGACTGAAGTGCCTGTGATCGCATGGACGCACCGCATCAATGACATTGCGCTGTCGAGTGCAGTCGGCAACAAAGAAGATGCCAAGCACACGGTCTTCTACGTGTGCGGGCCTCCCGCCATGACAGATGAAATAGTCCAGTACTTGAAGGATCAAAATAACGTCGCGCCTGATCGCGTCCTCTGCGAAAAGTGGTGGTAAATGCCAGATTATGCTTGTATATCCCTTCCTGTTATCACCAGCTCGAGCGCACGGTCTTTTTCGGTACATAGCCTCCTTGCCCTGCAGCATATTCGGCAACATCCAGCATCCAGCATCAAAGCAGTAGATAGTCAGTCGAGTGTCACTTCACTCTTAAATACGCAAGTCATCAATCGCAGATTGATCGTCGCAGCGAGTGTTATCGCGATTCGACATTCATATCATTAACTCACATTTACGCGCCCCAAAGACCGCAAATTCTACCAAGCCATGATAGCTGCGGGAGCCAACGCTGAGCTTGCCCGATGTAGCTATTAACCCACATTCTTGCCCGCCCGCCAGCAAGGATGCGCCCGCCTCTAGTCCCTTGCCCTACAGCTCTGATTGGAAGTTACACTTGTGATGGTTCAATATGCGTGTGCCCACTCGGCGGCTGCAGACGGACTTTCGCCCCTCAGTCGCTGGAGTAAGCTTGCAGACTTCGATTTGGCGTGCTGCATAGCGGCCGGCTGACCGTGCGAACGGCTGTTAAGAGCGAGGGGCGCCCCGGCTGCGCTGCGCGTGTGTGACCTCGACTTCGACGTTGCGCCGATACTGGACGGTCGAGCTGCGATTCATCGAGCGACGACATCTATGCGCGACCACTGAGCGACTTCCACGACCCGCACCCATCCGGATTGAGCTCGGCTGAAGCTCATTACTTATCGTAGTCCGGTACTGGTACCAGCTTACTATTCACCAACATGGGCCGTTTCTTCATCCCGCGAGAATGGCGACTCGCGCGCTACGTCTGGTTCCTTATGATCTTCGAATTCCCGTTTACCGTCGCCAATCTTGCGCTGTTCGGTATCGCGTCGCCGAATCTGTATCGAACTATTCTATGGAACGAAGGTGGAAAGATGGGCTTCAACTCGGATTCGTCGACGATCATCTACGCATACGCAAACTACCGGCCTGTCAAGATACCGTTGATATGGAGCGGATTGTAAGTCTTTCCATGCGCAGTTTTGAGGATATGAGAGAGCATCATCTTGCGCTATATGCCTCGCACTCGCACGCTTCACCACTCCTATCAGTGCAATAACTAAGACTCCCCAGCAACACACAATACCACCTCGTCATTGGCGTAGTATGCATGTTCTTCTACCTGATCAAAGTCACAATGTGGCTGCTGCACGTCTTCCTGCCCATCTTCTCCGTGCTGCTGCATATCCCACTGCTCGCCATCTGGGCCTACGGAATCTACATCCAGACCTCGCCAGACACCATCGATCCGAAGCGCAGCAACCCGGGCGCGCCCTGGTACATCACTAAGAACTGCGACATCGTCGAGGACAAGACCATCCGCTCTTATTGCATGCAAGCTAAGAGCAGTTTCGCTGTGAGCTGCATTATGCTGTATGTACCCACCCCTACAAAATCGCTTCAGAATCCTTACCCAGTTCAACGCCTTCTTCTATTTTCATCTTTCCCTCGCAGCAAACCAACTAACACTCCCCAGCACAATCTACGCCCTCTTCCTCGTGATATCCTTCTACTCACTCTACCCGTCCAAATCCGCACTCGAAGCGCACCGCGCACGGCAGGCAGAAAAGCGCGCCGAGAAGGAGAAATGGGCCAGCACACCCGATGGCTCCAACGAAATGACCGCAGAGGAGCAGTGGCAGCACATGTGGGAACTGCAGCAGCTCCCGCGCACCCCGGGGACCGCAAATGCAATGTACTTCAAGAGCCCGATGACGCCGCGCACCCGCGCGTTTGGCGACTTGGAAGGCGCGCATGGCTATCAGCAGCAGGAGCTCAAGCCGCATCCCAGCTGGGTTGCGCATGCGCATGGCCAGACGGAAGGGCAAGGGCAGGGGTGGTATGCGGGGCGCAATGAGCAGGCGGGGTTTGTGCAGGTGCAGCAGGTTAGTCCTGTCGCGGAGCAGGAGGAGTATCAGTATGGGCACGAGGGGAAGGGGAAGGGGGTTGGGTTTGCGCACTGAGACTTTTTCAGATCGTCTGAGTTTCGGTTTTGCTATTGCTTTTGTGATACCAGGTGTGATTCAATGCACTCATTACTGTTCCAGATCACGTGTTGGGCTTCTGCTGTTCTCAAGAAGACTGGAGATAGACGTGCCTGCCTGTGAGACCAGCTGTTGGTGTGCCTGAGTTCAGATGAACGCCTTTTCCTCGTCTCCGAGCTTCTCCAACTCCTCGCTCGCCGTGTCGACCAAACCCGCAGCCTTGAGCAGTTCGCTGTCCGCCATGGTTCCGGCGAACGGCACCTTTGGGCCTTCGACCTTGGGGCTCCAATTCTTCCGCTCGTTTTCTGCTTCGCCAGCTCCCAAGCTACCAGTACTGATAGCCTTGACTTCAAGATCCTTGATTGCCGTTTCCTGCTTTGTTATCTTTCCTGTCAGCTTCGCGCGGCCCTTAGCGAGCGTCTCAACGTCGTCAGGACAGCCAGAGAGTGCGATGCGCAAGTCAGCGAGCTTCGCGCGTGCTTCTTCGAGCTCCTGCCGCTCGGGCGTGAGCATGTGATGAGCTGTTTGGATTTCGAAGGGCTCCTCCATAGTCGTGTCGGCCGAGAGGGCAAAGGGTGCGTCGGCGGTGGGATGAGGGACGTTGCCTAAGGTTTCAAATGTTGGGTTGCGGTAGCCCTCTGGATTTCGCGCAACGTCTTCGAAGAATGAGAGGACAGCGCGCTGGACGGTAGAGTCCGTGAATATGCACTCGCCTGTTGGTTCCTTTCCGCCGGCGAAGGTGGGACATGGGACAGAGCTCATTTTCCATTCTGAGCTGATATCGCTGGCGGACGAGTCCATTGTGGAGCCGTCACTGTTCGCAGGAGGAGTGACGCACATTGCCAGATTGTGCAATGTCTTTGTGATCGTGGATAGTGATCCTGATTCTGGCACATTCTCATTCCAGCGCACAGCGTTTGTACCTTGCGGAGTATTGTCGGTGGAAGATTCGCCGGCATAGTCGTTTGGCAGCTCTGTGCACTGTGTCGGGCTGGAGCTCAGGTCTGAATACTTCCACTGTCTAGTTCTTTGGTGAAGAAATGCCTTGATGCTTGGATGTGTGACCTCGGAATTGTCCAACATGGCATGAACTACTGCCATAGCGGTCACTCGACGGCCGTACTTTTCAACTGCGTCGGCGTGAGTCGTGTAGGACACATGAATGATGACAGTATCACTTACAGTCTTCTTTGAACACCTCTAGAGTCTTCTCTGCGCCACCTTCAATCCCGACGACGTACACCTCCGCTTCTGGTGCGACGCAATTTGGGTCGCAGAGAACCTGATCGAATACAGACTGGATGTGCTCGGTAGCATTGCGATGGCCTTCCACATAGTTCTCCTGGTCGTGAATCCTGATGACGTCGTGCACGATGGACTTTCGAGGCAAGGCGTACCAGCTTCTTATCGTCATGGCCCTGTTGTACTTATGGGAGTAGAGAAGTTGGCCCGTGTTCATAACGATCAGACCAGGAGCCTCGTTGGCATCTTTGACCGCAGCGCCGTCGTCGAAGAGGTCGCTGAAAGCGCCCTGAGTCGCTCCTTCCCCGGCTGCACCTGCACATCGAATCAACTCCTTCGCAAGATTGACCACGGATCCGCCGTTGAGACCAAGCTCTCGCTGGAGCTGTCGATATGCGAGAATACCAAGATCCTGCAGGGCGTCGTTGACGACGACAACAACACGCTTCCGCCTTTTGAGCACATCAAGTGGTGGGGCAAGAATAGGGATATGCGGTCCATCGGGCTTCGTTGTTGCAAGGTGAGGAAAGTAGAGCTGCCTGATGCCGAGCTTAGATAGGCGGTCAAGCACTTCAGCGCGAGAACATGCTTGCAAGGTCAGCGATAGCTGGCCGAAACATGGTCGCGGGATCGTTCGTACCATGTAATGCCTCGTTGCGCACCTCATTGTGTCGCTCAATGTTAGTAGAGTTGAAGACGAACGGCTTCTCGGGTGCCTCTATCATGCGGATATGGCCCAGCTTGTTAATGAAGAAACTACACTCGGTCAGCTGATTGTGAAGGGCAAGCGCATCGTCCTCTTACCCGAGCCTCTTCAGGTCTGCAGGGTAGGAGGCATCTGGTGGACTCGTGTCTTCCTTGCGCCGAAACATAGTGTCGCAATCTGTCCGTGGACGGAGGGAACAGCGACAGAGGTCCCGAGTTGAGTTGTAACCGGCCGAGGATCGTTTGCGTGATGCGAGCAGATAAGCTTGTCTGAGTTTTTCGATCGGCATGGGTAAGTCTCTTGTCCTGCAGGTCCCCATTGACTGCTGCTGCAACAGGTAAGAGAGCAAACGGAGGAAGGAACTTCTCGTTTTGACGTCAAGTGGAGCACAAGAAGGCTGTCGAAACTTTGCTTCTCGCAGATGAAACGCCGCCCAATGCATTTGTGTCCTGTAGTAGTATACACATATATAATAATCCCACGCCAACATGCGTCTACCAGCTTGCCTTCTTCACACCCGGCAGGTTTCCAGCAAGCGCGTTCTGACGGAACTGGTACTGTAAAGATTGTCAGCGTCTGAGTTTGAATTTTGAAATCTGAGATACGCACACGTCCAAGCCTGAAGTCGCTGAAGACACCTCGTCCCTTTCCTCCCATTATACATCTGTTCTTGATCTGTGTGAACCGTGTGTAGCAGTGCATCTGTGAGAGCTGGAGCTGAGCCTGTGCGCGCACACGCTGCGGAAATGTCGTGTTGCGGATGATGTATCGAAGAGCTTGTCTGTTGCGGCCGCCGTCAGTCGTTGTTCGCAATGAAGAGGTGCATGCGCGCATACCGCTCCGGTTCGTGTTCTGCGAAGACCTTGCGCTTCGTGTGGTCGCGAATGTTGCGGATATTGGCGAAGCAGCCAATGTCGAGCTTTGCGGCGCGGAACTGCGACATGGTGACAAATGCGGGACAGCGATGAACGGCGAATTGACAATCTGGGGTTGAAGTCGAGGTTCGATCAGAAGTTCGGCGCCAAGCTTCGCGACTTGCCCATGATGTCAACCAATCAGCGACACCTTCGTCCTCGGAAGTCCGCCTTCACACCGTCCCCCACCGAACGTATACCCATTATTGGCTTTGCGGGGCTGCTTGTTACAACGATCTGCCTGGACGCGCTTTCGAAGCGCAGTAATACACCAACCTCCACTCAGCGAATTTTCGCTGCCGACCCCTGCAAGCAGCATCATCGACGGACACAGATTCATGTTCTCCGCACAAGATGCAAAGGAGATATTCGAATCATTGTCGCTGGAGGGCGACCTCAGCAATCCTCTGATACCAGCTAAGAGCGGCAATGGATTTGTGACGCGAAAATACACCCGGCAAGCGTTCGAGAGCCTTGTCACACACGGTGAGCTCTACAATCTTGCTTTCGGGCCTATCTAATCAAAAAGTCTATGGCGGGTCAAGAACAGCAACGTTTTCGCTAGCAATCGATTTGGATGTGAGCGAGGAAACAGTCCGTCATCTCGCAGAAGAGTGCGATGGTACCCTGCTCCTACGCAGTGGCGATGGTCGCCAGATCATCACCAAATCGCAACGAGATGCCATCGACCAAGAGCTTGAGGCCGGCGTCATTTATGGTCTTGTCTCGAAAGATGAATTTGCTCGCAAGCATCAACTATCTTACAGCAGCCTGGATCTCCTTATCGATATGTCGGAAATTCAGATACTTGAGGTCGAAGGCTATCTGTACAGCACCTCCTACGATATGACTGCCACTGGAACCATCGCAGACTTACTTCGAGATCACATTCAAGACCTGGAGTAAGTTGACTCCGACCGTGGTCAATCAACGAGAGAAGCGACTGACCGCTTTGGTGTAGAATCCTTGTCCTGAAGTCAACAGATGTACCCGGAAACCCTCCGACATGGTTCATACATCGTACTGTTGATAGCTTACTGGAGGATCCGGAATTCGCTGGGAAGATCCATGTCCACGGCCTACCAAGTGGTGTTCGCTGCACCCCCGTACAACTGATCAAGCAGAACCACGACGATGTTATTGACAGTTTGCAGTCAGGGAAGATTGCTTACGTTGACCTGCACGAATTTCAAAGAGACAACCCAACCATATACGCGACCGTCAAGGAGACCAAGACGCACTTGGAAAACACCCTGGGCATTGAGCTCGTGGACGCTTTCGCCATTTCAGATGCATGGATCTCGAACTTCAGCAAAGAGTGCGTATCAAGCATGGCTCGTGATGGAGATGTCGACTTTGGTGTATGTGAACCTGAACTTCTTTACACGATGTGCTCTGACTGATGCCTTCTAGCAGCCCGTGATAGCTAATTTCCCTGACAGCATCTATCACTTTATCTTAGACAAGGTCGAACAGGCCATTCGCGACCTGTCTCCTGGCACACATCGTGCTGGTGACACTTTGCTGAGTGAGGACAGCTTTTCCCGACATCGTAACATACTGCTCGACCTTGTCAGGGCCGACGCTGCTTCTCAATGGCAACGACGCAAAGAAGATTCTACTGTGGATGACAAGTATTCACTGTCGACTACTTTCTACCAAATCCTCGAGGACAATCCAGTCTTGCAGAATTTGATCAAAGAGAGGGAGTTAGAGCGAGAGTTCGACGAGGCCTTCTCTGCTCGGATATCTGAGCTCGAAAAACAAAACGAGCTTGACTTCGCAGACTTCTGGACAGACCGCGTCGTTACACGTATCACAATCTACTTAGAGGGACTTGCGACAGTAGACGATGAGAAGTTGCAGGATCAACTGTCTGAGCTGCTCGCACAGTACATACAGAAAGACCTTGTCCCGGACTCGTTGTCGAAAGCTACATCTCAAGGACTCATGACAAGCCGCAAGACTCGTAAGAATGTCCACAGGCTAGAATCTGTTCTTAGTACCGGGAGGCCGGATGTGCCTGCGCTCACATCGTCTTTGGACAAATTCCAGAAGAAGCAATCAATCGACGCACCCACAGCCTCAGCCCTGGACTCATCAAAAGCAAGCATGCTCGGCGATATGGCACGGAGGATGCAGAAGCAGAGGAAGTCCGATGGCCCCCTGCTATTTCTGACACTGGTTGTCTTTCTCTTCGCCAGACACAATACTGGTATTGTCTATGCGACAGGCAAATTCGCGCCCAAATTGCTGAGGCATTTGAAACGTAAATTAAACACAGAGCAGTACGCACAGCTGGAAGCTTGGAAAGAAGCCGCAAGAGCAGGCACACTAAGCGCAGAGGATAGAGACGGCATGAAGAAGATGGTAGAGGCAGGGATCTGATATGTCTGAATGTGGCGGACGATTCCGTATATACCACACCTCATGAAGACACGAGATGCAAATAAACAAGACATACCGACTACACATGCTTCTAGTTCTGCTTCACCTTCGGGATTTGCGTGTAGTAACGTAATCGGTCTGCATAGCCATCCAATGGATTTCGACAAAGGCAGCTCGGCAAACGCAGGCTCAACGGCAGACCAGGAGGAACTTCAAAGAGTACCCCGCACGACGTCTGCCACTTCACCATCACCAACGCAACCAGACATCAAAATGTAACCATCTGAATCGGACGGCAAGGCTCGTGTGCCTATCGCATAGTGTCCGACCAAGAAAATAAATCGAGAGAAATGCCGACTGTCGTACGGTGAAAAGTCTGCTAGGCTGGTTGTTGGGCAGCAGCAGTTGAACTGCCGTCTGCAGGAGTCCAGATGAGAAGCGCAGAGTGGGTAATATCAAGATATACAACATCAGACGAGACTCCACACTAATCACGATCGCAGCAAGCCTCCCGATGCACCTTGTGAGGCAGCTGTGAGGCGCGGCTAGTCGCATGGCAAGACCGACGACCCGAACGCGATCGGCCGACTGCAGTGCAGCAACTCCCGACGTCGAAAGCGTGATGTTAAGAGGTCGCAAGAAGCAGCGCGGGTCTCACAGCGTTATTCATGCAGCAGCAGAGCAAATGAGCGTATCTCCGCGACCTCTGTCATCAAGTTTCACCGTCGCCGGCCAACTTCGGTGAGGCTGAAGATGACGTTGATGACAAAAACACCCATGCCGGACGATGGACGTCGCGCCATCACCACCGCATCACCCGCGGATGAGCGCCATCAGAGTAATGCACAGGCACCATTTGCTTCGAGCCTCATCGCTGCCGCCATGTCATTGGTCAGGTAGCCTTACCTAAGGCTAGAAAGAAGATTTTTGTTCTGTCGTGGACTAGCGCGAATTGCGTGATCGCACGTCTTCACCCCCAGCTATCGCACCTTTGCGGAGAAGGATTTCAAAGCGTATCCGATGGCGGGTCTCGATATATTCTCCAGAGGGAGAGAAGCCTGTTCTTGTACACCACACCGAGCAATCGATTCATAATAGTATTTCCTTCTGCGAACTCCCAGGAAATACAACTACGCCATCACTCTCTCTCTACGTCTTGCTCGCACGTGCCAATTGCTCTATTTGGATTCCTGATCGCCATGTCGTCACAAATCCTCGAGAAAGAGCCACGAGCTCAGTCCCCTAGCATTCGTTCAGAGTCTGGATATGCTTCAGGATCCTCAAGCCAGGATAGCCTGCCCGAAGTCTACTTCAGCAAGCCTCACCTCAAATTCCTGAATGCTCAGCTGCAGAAGCTGGAGCCGCAGGGTGAGTGATGCCGCATCCACTGTGCAATATCTCTGGGCTAACGTTATGTTAGACATCCTCAAATGGTGCATCACATCTCTGCCTGGACTGTCTCAGACTACTGCTTTTGGATTGACTGGTCTTGTCACCCTTGACATGCTCTCTAAGATGGATGGACCATACAAACACAACACCGACATGATCTTCCTGGACACCCTGTTCCACTTTGATGAGACCTACGCACTGGTTGACCGTATCCGCAAGAGGTACAACACCCCTATCCACATCTACAAGCCTGCTGGTTGCGACAACGTGGAGGACTTCAATGCACGCTACGGCGAGAAGCTCTGGGAGACCAACGAGGATCACTACGACTACGTCGCTAAGGTCGAGCCTGCCGAGCGTGCGTACGCTGAGCTTCAGGTCAAGGCTGCCATCACTGGACGTCGCCGCAGCCAGGGAGGCAAGCGTGGTGACCTCGACATCATTGAGATCAATGAGAGCGGCCTTATCAAGATCAACCCTCTTGCCAACTGGTCGTTCGCCCAGGTCAAGGAGTACATCGACGCCAACAACGTTCCCTACAACGAGCTTCTGAACAGGGGCTACAAGAGCGTCGGTGACTGGCACTCGACACAGCCCGTCGCTGCTGGAGAGGATGAGCGCGCTGGCCGTTGGAAGGGTCGCAACAAGACCGAGTGCGGTATCCACAACCCCAAGTCGAAATACGCACAGTTCCTCAAGGAGCAAGAGATGAAGGCACAGCAAGACGCTCTCAACGGGGCTCTGCAAAAGCTGGCTGTGTAGAGCGTTCCGTTTGAAGTTTTCCTTTTGGCGTTCTATATCAAGCATTTAGCACAGGCGTTTGGGTAATGGTCATGAAGCATATGGACAATTGGGTACGGAATTCGGAAAATGGCATCACAACACGATGGCCAAAACTAAGACACGAGAACTACAAGCTCAACTGGGGCCGAGATACCACCGGTTACGAGTGTTGCAAGTTAAACAACAAATCATAAATACACATCCAAGATTTCTAGGCCATGCGGTGATGCAGTGCTTGCTTTAATTTTACCCCATCCGGAGGCTTCCAAACAAAGACACACGAAATGGGCCTCCCCCCCGTCATCTACCCGAGACTATCCAACGGGCAGTCCGGCCAGGCACGCCAGGTGAGCCTCTAGAAAACGCGTGCAATTGCGCAATCGGTTCCAAGGATTTGCCGACCCATACAGGGTCCCGCGTACACCCTAGGGCCGCACAATGGGGTCAACAAGTGGGCAGAGAAGGGCTCACAGACCCAATTGCGAATAGTTCTACGCGTTTGAAAAGCTTAGAGCGACGAGCCGAACGATCGGCCGTGTCGCAGTGCCGGATTGCAGTTTATAAGATCAGAGGTGGCCGCTGCTGAAGTTTCGTCCATATACCCCATACACTTTTTCACAAGCAAAATGGCGAATACACCTCACGGTAGGCCGGCCGCAGTTAGCCGCTGGAACGCCAACTGACAGAAGACAGGCGGCGTCCTCAAGGACCTTATTGCGCGCGACGCCCCTCGCCGCAAGGAACTCTTCACTGAGGCCGAGAGCCTGCCGGCGATTGTGCTGACGGAGAGGCAACTGTGCGACTTGGAGCTGATCCTGAACGGAGGCTTTTCGCCGCTCGAGGGTACGTCGTCATCCCGCCGAACACGAAACGCGTAGTGGGGTGGAGGGGCAATGGGCAGCCACGCGTTTACGTTTATCTGCGAGGATCGTGCACTGACAGCATACACTATAGGCTTCCTCAACCAGAAGGACTACGAGAGCGTCGTGCAGACGGAGCGCCTCAGCGATGGCAACGTGTTTGCCATGCCCATCACACTCGATGTGTCCAAGCAGACCATCGACGAGCTCGGCGTGAAGCCCGGCGCCCGCGTGGCCCTGCGCGATTTCCGCGACGACCGCAACCTCGCCATCATCACCGTCGACGACGTCTACCAGCCGGACAAGGCCGAGGAGGCCAAGAAGGTCTTCGGCGGCGACCCTGAGCACCCCGCGGTCAAGTTCCTGAACGAGAGCGTGCATGAGTACTACGTCGGCGGCAAGCTCGAGGCCATCGACCGCCTGGAGCACTACGACTATGTCGGTCTGCGCTTCACGCCTGCCGAGCTGCGCTCGCACTTCGACAAGCTTGGCTGGTCCAAGGTCGTCGCCTTCCAGACGCGCAACCCCATGCACCGCGCCCACCGCGAGCTGACGGTCCGCGCTGCCCGCGCCCGCCAGGCCAACGTGCTCATCCACCCCGTCGTCGGCCTGACCAAGCCCGGCGACATCGACCACTTCACCCGCGTGCGCGTCTACCAGGCCCTGCTGCCGCGCTACCCCAACGGCATGGCCGCCCTCGCCCTGCTGCCGCTCGCCATGCGCATGGGCGGCCCCCGCGAGGCCATCTGGCACGCCGTCATCCGCAAGAACTTCGGAGCCACACACTTCATCGTCGGCCGCGACCACGCCGGGCCCGGCAAGAACTCCAAGGGTGAGGAGTTCTACGGCCCCTACGACGCACAGGACGCCGTCGAGAAGTACAAGGACGAGCTCGGCATCGAGGTTGTCCCCTTCCAGATGATGACCTACCTCCCCGACACCGACGAGTACAAGCCCAAGGACGAAGTCGCCCAGGGCGTCAAGACGCTCGACATCTCCGGCACAGAGCTGCGCAAGCGCCTCAGGACCGGCCAGGAGATTCCCGAGTGGTTCTCCTACCCCGAGGTCGTCCGCGTGCTGCGCGAATCCCACCCTCCCCGCAACCAGCAGGGCTTCACCGTCTTCCTGACCGGGTACCAGAACAGCGGCAAGGATGCCATCGCGCGCGCCCTCAACGTCACATTGAACCAGCAGGGTGGACGCTCCGTCTCGCTGCTCCTCGGCGACACAGTGCGCTCCGAGCTCTCCTCCGAGCTGGGCTTCAGCCGCCAGGACCGCGATACAAACATCGCCCGCATCGCCTTTGTTGCGTCCGAGCTGACAAAGTCCGGCGCCGCTGTCATCGCCGCCCCTATCGCGCCGTTCGAGGAGAGCCGCAAGTCCGCTAAGGACCTCGTTGAGAAGCACGGCTCGTTCTTCCTTATCCACGTCGCCACTCCTCTCGAGTACTGCGAGAAGACCGACAAGCGCGGTATCTACGCTAAGGCACGCGCTGGTGAGGTCAAGGGCTTCACTGGTGTTGATGACCCGTATGAGGCTCCCAAGAACGCCGACTTGACTGTTGATATCTCCAAGACCAACGTCAGGACGGCGGTCCACCAGATTGTCCTTCTCCTTGAGGCGTCTGGTTTGTTGTCGCAGTTGTAAAAAGTTTAGCGTTTGGGTTGATATAGGATTGGGATAGACATGGTTTACGAACTTGAACAAGACGAATGAATGATAGACTGGAGTCAGTCGAACACACACCTCTGCTTTCCATATGCTTTTGCACAGGTCTTCAGGTACTTGATGCTAACGCTTATCGCAGGTTCTGGCCTGTTCCACCTCATCCACTCCGCCTCATCCTCCTCTTTGTGTCCTCATACATTCGTCAAGAGTCCGCATTGTTTTGGTCATACTGCTCAAGTCTGTACCACAAATCATCCTTTTGGAAGTAGCAGGTCACTTGTCCCTTACCCAAGGGTGAGGGTCTGGGTGTAACAAAGAGCAGCTATACTTCGAACACTCAGATTATATACGATAACCCTGAACCACTCCTTCACATACGACCTACTGTTATCATTGGCGCCAAAGTACAATTGTGGTGTCCACCCGGCAATACGCAGGGTCTGGCGCTAAACCAGATTGGGCGCTGACCCGATCAGTCGCTTCTGTTTCTGCAGCCCATGTGCTGCAGATGTACTGTCGAGCATACTTGTGGCCTTTTTAATGCCCTTTTTCAGTGCCATTTGTGCGATAATATCTTCACGAAGCATCCCCCCCCCCCCCCCCCTCCCTTTTTCGGTACGTCTTTGTTAGTGTGAAGTGTGAAGTGTTCGAAGCTTGCAACTAACCTTGGGCAAGCTACGGTATTTTGTCACTCCTTCTAGGAGTTTGAACTGGTGTTGCCGTCTGAACAGTGTCTGAGTAGCAACCGCCTCCAACATGGACAGTCTTCCCCAAGAAATAGTTGATCGCATCAGCAGCTACCTTTTGCGCGACGATCTCAAAAACACACTCTTATTGTCCACCAAGTTCCAGCGTGCAGCTGAACAATACTCTGGGGCGTTCTTAACCTATATGCTCGCTGAAGATAACGTCGATGATTTTAACAGATTCTGCAGAGGGCGCCTTGTGCAGCACCTGCAAAATATCAAGTTGTGGACTAGCCTGCCTGCACTTGAGATTGTTGACATGGACGCTTTTGAGAACAATCCCTGCCGCGACAACACCGACGAACTCCAAGAGATGAACGAAAAGTTTACACGCCAAATTAATCTTCTCTTCTCTACACTACATGAACTTGAGCAAGCGGGGACCCTTAATGGACATCGGGGTCTCGAGCTCGAAATCTACACCCCAACCCGAGCTCAGGACAAGAGCACATTTTGCCTTCATCGCTTGTTCACCAGCTGGCGCATACGCGTGATCTCGCCTGAAACGCTTCCTCGTATTGCGTGCATCCGCTCCTTGCTCGTCGAAAATGGGACCGATTTCGATTATCACAATGTACCTGATTTACCCTTTCGTAAACCGGATCTTCGAATACTTCTCGATCTCTCTGCCAGACTGCCTAACCTTCGGGTGTTGAAGTGCAATATCGGTGGCGACGAATGGACGAAGGGCGTGAGCTTGGAAGAAGCAAGATACTCAACCCAAGATTGGCCAGGCCCGCGTCGTGACACACGGCACGATTTTGCTAAAGCAATCCAAGCTGTACAGCTTCCAGCTTTACACCACGTAAATATGGACTTCATATATCCTATCCACAACGCCGATTGGATCGATCAGCGTCTCCCAATGCCTGATCTCATCCAGCCTGCGATATATGATCCTTTCAGCTCAAGCCTCCGCCTGTTATCCTATCATCTCCGCACGATGAGGTTGAGCGTCGTGGCTGATCAGACTCTGTTCTGGCCTGCTGATGGTAGCACACCCTTATAGCCGAAGCTCGAGAGTCTGAGCGTCATGTTTCACATGGTCTCTCCTTCCGGTGCCTGGTATTTTAAGGGTCCGCGCGACGTGGGGGCAAAAGAAGGGTTCGAGATCAACAGATCGTCATATCCACCCTTTTGGACCACGGAAGATGATGAAGTCGCCGATGGGGAGTTCGACCGGGAATTCGACTGGGTTCAACACCGGGTCCTTGCTCAATACCGCGTTGAGCCAAACAATGAGACTTTGTTGCCGTTTCTCGCAGCATTTGCTAGGGCTGCAGCACTAATGCCTTCACTCAAAGAGGCTGCGTTGTGGTCACCTTTATTGTTCTGCCCAGATGACGTAGAAGAGTACGATGATTTTGATTGCACAGAAGTAGCCCACGCTACAGAAGGCGAGCTAGCATGAGGAATATCGTACGTGAAGCCAAGGATGCGAGCCTTTACAAACGTCATAGGTGAAGATTTTGCATCTTCCCGTCAGATGTGGTGGTATGTCGGGAGATGGCGCCCCGACCCTGAGCTTCTTGATCTCTTTCGTCAGATCGGGCGCCAAGAACATGGCGAGCAGCTTGTAGTACATTGGGGGGGATCCATTTACCAACCCGGGTTTGGTAGAAAGAAGAGAGTTTGATGTCTGGGAGTCTTCGAGATTCAGTCATTGATAGTTCTGGGCTTTGATGTACTTATAACTTCAATGTACTTCAGAGCTTCGATTCATGGCAAGGCCTCTGTTGCTCGAATATGTCTGCTTGTGGCACATGATATAACACCAATGTTGTTCGATAGACAATTTTGCATCCTGCTTAACGGCTTGAGATATGTGCCTCTCTGTCTCCTTACTGAAAGCATACTTAACAGTAACGAGCATGAAGAACATTTTCCAAGCAGCAGCTACGGCATCGATATGAAATGACGCAGTGAAGGGCATCATGAACCCTCCAAATGGCAGACCGTAGAAGAGCTGTCTTCAGCAGCATGGACCTGGGACATCATTATGGGGCAGAAAAACACTTCCTTGTAATAACCGATATCATATGCCAAGTGACAATTTTACGACACTCCCCTTCGCGTTATGCTCTGCTCGCATCTTCCTGTATCTTATCATCCTCGCCCAAATCCACGAGACGACACTTCCTGTTTCCACGGTGCAATCCAACTCTTCTTCTGCGTAGCCCAAGCAGCCTTTAATTTCCTGATCTGAAGCAGCAACACGGTGCGGTCATTCTCCGCAGCATCCAAACCCTTCTTCTGCGACCATTTCTCCTCAAGCAGACGGAGGTACGTTCAATCATATCGTTCTCGGACCTCTTCTTTGCCGCCGCAAATTTCTTGTCCACGTATTCGTCCCAGAGAGCCTTGAGGTCCTGCTGTTTCCAAGCATTCATAACTTCGCCAGTCCTCGTCTTCTTGGGCTGCGTCTCCATAGCCGTGTCGAGCGCATCGAGCACGTCGCTGATGCGTTCCTTTTGCTTCTTGAAGATGGCCTTGATTTCGGCGTTCTTGAGGTACATGCGTGCGCCCAGGATCCATTTGAGCTTAAAATACACTTGTCTAGCACTGTCGACGGTGGAGCGTGCTTGCGGCATCTTGCCTGCTTTGTTGGTGCCGACAATTAAACCAGTCATTCGTGTGGATATCTTGTCGGGTTTTCCTTTGCCGCCAATTTTTTTTTGGTGGTTTTATCGCCATAGATCTTGGTGGTGTTTTTCGAAATAGCTTCAAAGTTCTCTGATGACGAAGACGTGTAGATGGATGCAATATGCAGGGAAATACCAGAGAAGGGGCGGGAGACTCCTTTTATAGCCAATATCGCCAACAAGATACACAACTCTGGCACTGTACTTCGCAACTTACGCGTTCAGTCCCCATTTGTTGACATGGACGTAGCGGTCGAGCATGTGATTGGTGCAAATACTTCCGGGTCTACAACGAACCATTGTTACAAAAGTATAATGGCGATGCGAGTCTTTGCGACAACGTCCAGGTGGGCAAGTATTCCTGCTCCTCATCTAGATCACCGTCAGATTTCATACCCCAGCCCGAACCCGATGATACTTGCACGACACATGCTGTCACATCTACTGATCTTTGCGACAGAATCACGAGCAAGTACTCCATGACGGTGCAGCAACTGCAGGATGGCAACGAGAATACGTGGGGCTGGCAGGGCTGCCAGTACCACATGAAAGACCAACTGTTAGGCATCTCAACTGGTAGGCCGCCAATACCAGCTGTTGAATCACTCGCAGTGTGTCGGCCTACCGTGGCTGCTAGTAAGAGGCCCAGCGATATGTCCAAAACCAACGAGCTTAATATTTGTCGCCTGAAAGCCTGCGCAATGCATGGGTCAACTGCGGTATCTCCAAGGATTTTGGCATCCTCAACTCTGCGGATACAGGTACATCAGGCACGACCAAGGCAGGCGCAAATAGTTGCATCGCAAGCCGCGGCCTGACCATAACGAACAATACCTCATCGCCCTCGAACACATTCGTGTTAGGTACTTTGAGGCGTGAAACCTCAACAGGCCTTGCCTACAAATGCTTCGCCGCCCTATCGACTTAACGAAATACACCCATTTGGCGAGTATTGGGTAATGAACACCTCCCGGGCGAGGTATGGTCTCGCGCATTTTGATACAGGCAGCAATTCGCTATCGGTGTCATAACACCAAGCTTCGGAGCCAACCAGCAACAGTCCATAATAGACGGTATCAAGCAACTCAGAGGCTTCAAGAAGATTCTATTGTTCGATGCATGGTCATTCTCTACGGAGTTAGATACTGCTCTCATCGTCCACGACCGTATCACGTCGGTGCAGCGACAGAATATCGAAAATAGCGTTGTGCAAGACGCTTTGAGTAACACCTTGGTTGGACTCGATTTTGACTGAGAATACCCGGCCATGTGCTTGACAGTCCGTCATGAAGTCGTGATCTAGTTCTGATGTTCCAACATGCGCTCTAGATGTAGCTGCAACACCCGCCAGGTCCAATGATGGTCCAAACCATCTGGACTTCATTGGGGTGATTCAAAAAAGGTTATCTGCAGGGAAGACAATCGGCATCCCGGCTCCTGCGTCAATCTCCACGGCCAGGATCTCCACGGTCAATGGGACTGCGGAAACGCATAGAGCACAGATGTCTGCATCAAGGGCGACTGTCTCCGTCACTACATGAATAAGACTAAGATCGAGATAGCCCTCACCATGGTGGCAAAGGCTGGAGTTCTAGCAAACAAGGTCGTTGTCGATCTGCCCCGTACGGAATGTCTTTCAAGATGACGACCGCTGGCTGCACTGGAACGCAATGCACATACGTGAGCAAAGAGTCCGCTGCAGCCCCTGGTCGTTGTACCGATACTAAAGGCTATCTATCCAGCTTCGAGACCCGCGAGATCATAGCTTCGAAACGCAGTGTTCAACCATGAAAGACGGCTGAAGGCGACAAGATTGTGTTCTACGACGGGATCAAGTGAGTTGGGTGGATGCCGACAGAAAGGCATACTGAACGTGTGAACTAGTTCAAAAACCTGATCTTTGGTGATACTTCAGAATAGGCAATTGTCTTGGATGCTGAATACAATATCGAAGCAAATTTTGACAGTTGAGTCAACCTTCGTGCAGCTGCGCGACTGGAAAAAGTGGACGTTGTAAGGAGGTGGACGTTCATGGTTGTAAGTAAGTACAAAATTGCGTAGTGGTGTCTCAGGTTTGCACAAATCTGACACGAGTCAGCGTGAGCGGTGCCTCTCGACAAATCCAATGGTATGATCCAGAACCATCCCCATATCGTATTGTAGATTATGCAGCTCCTCGCCTTTTTCTTCGTGGTTGGTGTCCTCGTGGTATATATTTGACAACGCTGATCACATGATCATCTATCAACAAGCGCAACCTTCGGGCTGCACTCCTCCGCTTGGTGTAGTTGGTTTATCACGTTCGACTGTAATAGCTTCATTGTTATCGAAAGGTCCCTAGTTCGATTCTGGGAGCGGAGAAACCGATGTTTTGATTTTTGCCGCTGTGAGACAATAATTGGCGTGTGGCAATCGCATGCTCTCGAGATCCCGGGGTTCGGTGAATAATTTTTTGGTGGTTTGACGCGCTCGAACTATCGATGCATGCTCTTAGGTAGGTAGAAAAACAAGATATGCCCAGCTGATAGATTGTAGTCTTCAAAAGACCTATCAGTCCGTAACAATGCTTGAATTAGCTCCAAAGACCTCAGCAATTTTCAAAATCGAGTGGTCATGTCCAGCTTCTGCAGCAACATGAGAGCGAGTGCCTGACTCAGTGATGCACGGTTATGACGATGTGGGGTATGAGTCGCGCTGCCCCTCCGAATTTCTTGAGTGCATCACGGCATTCTTCGACAACCCCAATCCATTGCAACATGAGCGACACACCACCAGCAGCAGCAGCCCCTAGTGAAGCACCGCAGGGCGAGGCGCCATCCAAGAATGCCTTGAAGAAGGCGCAGAAGGAGAAGGAGAAGGTGCGCAGCAGTCGTGTGCTTCGACCTGTTGACATCCAACTGACTTTCTGCTAGGCAGAGAAGAAGGCCGCCGCAAAGGCCCGCGAGCTCGCCGAACGCACAAAGAAGGAGGCTGCCGACTCCGAGGATGTCTCCAAGGACTCGTACGGCGAGCTGCCCCTCACGGGCTCGAAGGACTTCAAGCCCACGGGCATCGAACGAGTCAGCCTCGACGCTGTCGCCGACCACGTCGACAACGAGATCACGTTCCGCTGCTGGGTTGAGAATGCTCGCTCCCAGTCCGCGAAGCTGGCTTTCCTGAACCTGCGCCAAAATCTCAGCACCATCCAGGCCGTCATTGCTGCTAGCGACAAGCTGTCCAAGCAGATGGTCAAGTTCTGCGGTACCGTTCCCACAGAAAGCACAATCGTCGTGACTGGACTCGTCAAGAGGGCCCCGGAACCCATTAAGAGCGCCTCCATCCAGGACTACGAGATCCACATCAAGAAGCTCTTCATCGAGGTCAAGGCCGAGGTGCCCCTGCCGCTGCAGGTTGACGATGCGGAGAGGCCGCTCCCGGCTGAGACTACAGCTGAGGAAGAGCAGAAGGAGGAGGGTGGTGAGCGACCACTTGTCAGCCTCAACACCAGGCTCAACAACAGAACAATCGATCTGAGAGCCAAGATCAACCAGTCCATCTTCGTCGTCAAGAGCGGTGTCTGTGCCATCTTTCAGGAGTTCCTCTCAAAGAAGGGCTTCATCCTTGTCCAAACCCCCAAGATCTTGGGCGCTGCCTCGGAGGGAGGCGCTAACGTTTTTGAGCTGAAGTACTTCGATCGCCAGGCCTACCTTGCCCAATCGCCACAATTCTACAAGCAGATGCTGATCGCTTCCCGCTTCCAGAGAGTCATGGAGATCGGACCTGTTTTCCGCGCCGAGAACTCCAACACTGCGCGCCACTTGACAGAGTTCACTGGTCTCGATCTTGAGATGGAGTTCCAGGAGCACTACCATGAGGTCATGGGCGTTCTCGAGGACCTCATGCTGTTCATCTTCAAGGAGCTGAACGTCCGATACAAGCGCGAGACCGACCTCATCCGCAGTGTCTATCACGTTGATGACTTCAAGCTTCCCGAGTCCGGCAAGGTCCCCAGGATTCCATTTACAGAGGGTATCAAGATGCTGCGCGAAGCTGGCGAGGAGCTCAACGACTACGACGACTTGAGGTGAGTCTGCCCTTGCCTGCGCTTCACATCCTCACACTAACAGTCCACAGCACGCCTCAAGAGAAGCATCTCGGCCGTCTCGTCCTCGAGAAGTACGGCACCGACTTCTACGTCCTCGATCAATTCCCGCTTGCCATCCGCCCTGCATACACAATGCCCTCGCCGCACGACCCCAAGCTCTCCAACTCGTACGACTTCTTCATGCGCGGCCAGGAGATCTGCTCCGGCGCCCAGCGTATTCACGACTCTGAGCTGCTATCCAAGCAAATGCGCCAGCACGACCCGCCAATTGACCCCAACGGCGCCGGCACAAAGGACTACGTCGACTGCTTCCGCTACGGCTGCCCGCCCCACGCCGGAGGTGGCTTCGGTCTGGAGCGAATTGTGCAGTTCTGGCTTGGTCTGCCCAACATTCGCATGTGCAGTTTGTTCCCTCGCGACCCTCAGAGGGTTGTGCCGTGAGCATGTCATCATGTGCATGTGGGACAGGAAGTGGTATTGCGATTAAAGATTCATGATTGAAAAGCCTGAACGCAGTAATTTGCAACACCACATCACATCACGTCCATCCTAGAGCTCTGTGAAGGCCATTACTTCTAGTCTATTGCGCACTTGTGAAGACGTCATATGATGCTCTTGTTCAAATTGTCGGCTCGCTCTAAGTAACCGACATGTGATCAGCTGTTCGACAATGAAATTTTGGACACTTTCCGACTCTCATAAATCTCCGAATCCCTAGCATGCACTCTCCTGCAAAATACTGTGCTGCCTATGTCCACGGCGAAGGTGAAGCCCAAGATGTCCGAGCGCTCATTCACAGGGTTCAAACCACGCGAGCCTGCCATCAGGATCGCAGCAACTGCAATCGACTCTGTAGACTGGAACATCCGCGATTCCGACCTCTTCCTCGTACCAAATTGGTAATGCCCAGCTATCCCGGGCTCGGATACCTCGGGCACAGTATCAGCTATCGGCAAAGACGTGACGGCTTCAACGTCGACGAGCATGTTTTCTTCCAACTAGGCTATGGAGATGATGAGGTATTGACACTCCAGGAGTATATCAAGATCCCTGCTGAGACAGTTGCAAAGACGCCGAGCAATATGAGCAATGCGGAGGCAAGCGGGATTGTGCTGGCGATTATGGCGGCTGCAATTGCTTTCTACGACAAGACTGGCCAAGCACTGAAAGGACGATGGGGTAAGGTGAGAAGCAAGGCTGGCAAGGGGAAAGCCATTATCATCCTCGGCGGCAGCTCATCCGCTGGGCAGTACGCGATTTAGCTCGCGCGCCTCCCAGGCTTTGAGAGGATCATCGCAAATGTAAGCACACAGCGTCACGATTGCCTCCCGAGCCTAGGATCCCATGTTGTCCTGGACAGTAACGCCTCAACTGTTAAGCAACCAAGGCTCACGGATCCCGCGTAATGTGACCGTCGCATCCGTCGACTCGAACGTCCAGGAATTGGGTAAATCTCACGAGCCGAGCGTCCAAGTCCAGCAGATTATGGATATTGCACTGAAGCCGGAGCTGAGGCCCACCATCAAGGGCTTAACGAATAGCCTTGGAGGTCAGGACGGATGGAATAATTAAGGAGGCTTCAAGTCGAATTGCGTAGAGCTTATTAGGGGTGGGCTGTAGAAATTGCAGCAGAGATGAAAAAAAAAGAACATGGCGTGTCGAGGGTAAAGGTTGTTGTCCAGTATTGAGCGCAAAAGTAATGTTGTTGACAGTCTTCAGAGTACAACGGTTCGAGCCTTACTTCACAACAAATCAAATCGTGTCAGGTCATCTCGAGGTCAAGCATCGAAATAACGTTTGTCATCACGCCCACGACAAAATGGAGTCTGAACAGG
This sequence comes from Phoma herbarum, assembly GCA_001599375.1. Lineage (NCBI taxonomy): Eukaryota > Fungi > Ascomycota > Dothideomycetes > Pleosporales > Didymellaceae > Phoma > Phoma herbarum. The sequence continues at coordinate 1,646,974 of BCGR01000002.1, forward strand.
CAACAATAGAGCAGTGGCCACTCACGAGGTGCTGAGATGACAATCACAACGCTCTCAGGTCGCCATATGTGGTCCGCGGCCGAGATGCCCGAAGCCATATCCGTTCGCATCAGTGACGTAGATCTAGTATTGGTGAATGTACCCGTGGATAGTAGCTCCGCTCAAACTAGTAGTAGTGGGCCTTCCCCAGTTTTTGAACTCCAGCCCAGCTGTTGTGGCAGGCGCTAGCAGGGGGCAGCTGCAGCACAGACAGATGATGAGGGGAAGCTCCAGCTCGCCAGTACAACACGCCCAATCCTCAACCTTCCTTCAGCAATTCGCGTCACTTTCACACTGCGAGCTTGTGATTCTGCAGGTAGCTCACTCGATACTCGTCTTTGAATTCGTCATCATCCTAACCGGGCTCTCTCACAATGTTCACGCGACGTGCCTGCAGCAACGTACGCGGCATTTTGCCCGTCTCTCGCCCAACAACTGTCCCGTCGCGATCTTTCGCAGCTGGCACAATCACGCAGAGTTCAGTTCGAGCACCAGCGTTAGCGGACATCACGCCTGATGCCGCTGCGAGCTTCAACAAGAAGCAGAAGGAGTTTCGAGATGGCCTCGTAGCCGCCCAGAAGCTGAAGGAACAGCAAGAAAGTGGGTTCGTTTCCGACAGTAGGTTTGGGTCAGGATCTTGTCCTGATCAGTGCGCTACTGTCACTTGTTGAGCCCCGGGAATGCTAACATGATCAACCGTAGAGGAAGCTCGTGCTCGTGAGCATGAGAGCGGAAAGAAGAAGGGCGGCGCCCTATCATCACTCATATACGGAACTCCCGAGGGTCGCGAACTTGACAAAGACATCGAGCGCAGCTTCTCTCAAGTGCTTGCACGCGGGAAATATGTGCACTCGATCGTGTTCCACGATGTCAAGCCAGACAAAGTAGAAGAGTATAACGAGCTCGTCGGTAGCTGGTATCCGAAGATGGCGGCCATCCCCGAAAACAAGGTACATCTTGTTGGCAGTTGGAGGACTGAGGTGGGGGATTGCAACACATTCGGTGAGTATATCCTGTTTGGTCCCATTACATACGCGCAATGCTAACAGCAATGACAGTCCACATCTGGGAATACCAACGCTACGAAGGCTACCACCAGTCACTGCACAACATCCAATCACACCCAGAGTTCGCTGCCTTTGACGCGAAGTTGAAGAGCCTCATTCGATCGAAGCACACATCGCTCATGCAAGAGTTCTCCTTCTGGCCTACGACTCCCCCGCGCCAACTTGGCGGTCTCTTCGAATTGCGATCTTACACACTCCACCCGGGGAATCTGCTCGAATGGGAGACGCACTGGAGGCGTGGCTTGAAGGCACGCAGAGAAGTCATGGAAGGTGTCGGCGCTTGGTTCGTCCAGATTGGCGAGTTGAACACAGTGCATCATCTGTGGCAGTTCGCTAACCTGGAGGAGCGCAAGGTGCGCCGCGAGCAGAGCTGGAACGTTGAGGGATGGGGTGAGACTGTGCACAAGACGGTTCCACTCATCCAGACTATGAAGAGCCGTATCTTGGTTCCCTGCGCCTGGAGTACCGTTGCATAATGCCCGTCTTCAACTAAACATAGGCGGTGGCTGAATTGCCACATCTTAACGATTGAAATCTGCAGACATGAATGCAAAGGCAGAAGACCGATGCAGACGGTGCGATTGAGGTGGAAATGCTTGCAAGCGATGATTAATAGTGGCGGTTGTAAACAATGTAAAGCCAAGGTATAAGCACATGCCGCTGTGCAGCATTTTGAGCTTCACGTGTTCGAATCGATTTATCATCCAGGACTGCTGCCGCGATGTTGACAGTTGCACGCTACGTTTGTCGTTTCCAAGGTTTTGTGCTTGGGCCCCGCACGTCATTGCCGCAATCACGAGCCAAGACCCTCCACTTCGCGACTTCGTGTTTTTTCCCTGACACACAACAGTAACAATAGCAACAAAGATTGTAGCAACTCATCGCGCCCCTCAGAGATCTCGCAGCCATGGTCTACATCCGTCAGGACAAGCTGCCCAAGCTGAAAGAGTACAAATACTCTGGTGTCGACCACAGTTTGCTCTCACAATATGTCCTCAAGCCATTTTACACACATGTTGTCATCAAGTGTTTCCCCATGTGGATGGCGTAAGTCGAGTAAATCGATGACGAGAATAAAGCTAACGACTGTAGGCCCAATCTTGTAAGTCTCTCCAGTTTTCAGCGTGCTGAGAATGCCGAGTTGGCTGCTTGCCGTATCAGTTGTCAAGTCGCTTGCTAACCAGCTTCGATCAGATCACCCTCTCCGGTTTCGGTTTTGTGATCATAAATTTCCTCACTATGTTATGGTATACACCTACGTTGGATCAGGACTGTCCATCATGGGTGTACCTCAGTTGGGCGATCGGACTGTTTCTCTACCAGACGTTTGACGCCGTCGATGGAAGCCAGGCTCGAAGAACCCACCAAAGTGGCCCTCTCGGAGAGCTTTTTGACCACGGCGTTGATGCGATCAACACGACACTCGAGGTTCTGCTCTTTTCCGCCACAATGAACCTTGGGCAGGGCTGGAAGACAGTCCTCACGCTCTTCGCTTGTACGTATTTTCACACTCATACGAACCAATTTCTTGTTCATGCTAACGACTGTAGCGTCATTAACATTCTATGTCCAAACTTGGGATGAATACCACACCCACACCCTTACTCTTGGGGTAATATCCGGCCCAGTGGAGGGTATTCTCACCCTGTGTATCGTGTACGCATCCACTGCATTCCTCGGCGGTGGCAGCTTCTGGCAGCGTTCTATGTTCGAAAGCGTAGGGCTTGAGAACCACGATTTTATTCCCGACATTATCTACAACCTTGCGTGGAATGAGTGGTATATGGTCTATGGAGGCGTAGTGCTGGTATTCAACGTTGTGTCCAGGTAAGTTATGGGACCCTGAGAGTTCTTGCGAAGAATGCCACTTACCTATCACAGTGCGCAAAACGTGATGAAAGCACGTCGTGCTCGAGGTCAAAAAACTCGAGTCGCACTTCTCGGACTTCTCACATTCGCCGCAGCTTGGATCCTGATAACTGCCTACCTGTTCCTGCAGCCTGCCATTCTGCACCATCACTTGGTGCCCTTCGTCTTCTACGCTGGTCTCATCAACGCTTACTCCGTTGGCCGCATGATCATCTCGCACTTGACGAAGTCTCGTTTCCCTCGCGGCAACGTACTGATTTACCCTTTGATCTATGGCGTCATCGACTCGTTGGGTCCTTGGCTGCAAGAACATGTTGGTGTGGGCTGGCCGAGTGCTCTGGGTGACGGCGTTTATCAGGTTGCGTTTGTGTTCATGTGTCTTGGACTGGCTGTGGGTGTTCACGGAAGTTTCATCGTCGATGTCATCTGGACTATCTGCGATTACCTCGACATCTGGTGTTTGACTATCAAGTACCCATACCAGCCAGTTCAGGAAAATATCGAGAAGGAGAAGAAGGGACAATAAGTGTAAGGAAAGAGAAGCGGGAATGATCGAATTCATAGACAGTATTGAATCGCAACCTGAATAGCTATAACCATGAAACGCACTGCGGAATCTGTCAATCGGTCTTTCTGCTTCTTATCCTCATGAATTCCGGCAATAAGCCGGGCCAAATAGACGTCAGCACTCATATGACCTATCCTAGTCTTACATGGTTAGATAGATCTCTTGCTTCTCTAGTAACGTTTCTAAGCATCGAACTTTTAATATCTGTCAATTCCAGAAGTCGCTGAGGAGCATGAAGACCCACAGGCTTGGTGCCGACTTTCTCTTAGGTATGAGAACCTGCATGGACCATTTGATGCCCAGCGAGCAACACCGGTTGACCTGATTGGCGTGGACCCTCGCCCGACCGAACATATCGCAGCCACCTTCGATTCGGCGCATTAGCAACCCAAACCCACAGACAGACCACATCATGGCGGGACCGCGTACTAATCTAGCTGTGACGAAGGACGGCGAGACCTACAATAAGTTGCAGCGACCGAACGACTTCCTTGATCAATCAGCAGCTTCAAAGCAGGCGAACGAACGCAAGCGTGAGCATGGAGGATTGGATGCGCCTGTCGCAGGGCCGTCCACAGGAAACAAGCGCGCGAAAATCCAGCATGCAGGACAGGCGTCGAAGGCAGCTCAGTCGTCAAACGACAGGAGCCATTACCGGAGCGGAGGCCCAATTGCAGAATGTGGCATGCGCACGACTCTGCCTATCGACGAAGAAGAAGCACAGTACTCGGACGACTCTTGGGGGGACGCGTTGGCATATCTTCGAAGCGTGAGGTAAGAGACCAGCGATCCTCGTCAACGCAATCTTTAAGATTCGGCGGTCGGCTAATCGCATCTTCGAAAACAGGTCAGAAGCATCTGCGATACCGCATCTACTTGTTGCGACGAACGAGCCTTCAGAGATGACCACTAAGGGCGACGAAGCACCGATAGCTCGTACTAGCCAGCACGCCCTTTACCGAGACGGCACGTGGATTGCGGTTGACGAAAGCCATGGAGCTGCGAACGACGATGACGACGACGACAACTATAAGCCTGACAATCTGGACCCAAAGGACCTATACCACAGGCAGCTATTGAAGCGCTTCGAGACTCTCCGCAATACCCTGAGTCGACGCGGGGCCGGTATGACGTCTCATCAACATGCTAACCCGACGCGATTGTCGTCCTCTAAACCGCCGTCCAGTCGACATGAGTGGCTCTATACGATTGACCGAGAGTATCCGACACGGAGTCAGATATATCGACTGGACGAATTGAGCGTCAGGCGGGGTCTCGAATATTGTGCCCATGCGTTGGATCGATTCGAAACGATCTCTAGTCAGAAGAGCTGTTGGATTTGGACATTGCTCGCACTGTCTGGCGATGTTGGGACAATGGACTCTCAGAAGATAAGCCACATCAGAGATCTTGGGACCAAGGCTGGCGACATGAGTGTCGGGCTGCGCTCCAGTGCGACACAGCAGGGCAAGGAACCTCAGAGTGACTCCGACCACACAGACTCAGTGAGCTTGGAGCAGATCGACGAAATAGAAGCAGCTCGCTGTGATCGTGGCGCAGATGTCAGCAAATCGCAAACGGGGTACGTACAATCTCGAGTTAGTGAACACCTACACTTAGAGGCGAAGGAGACGCACAACGACGTGTCGAAACCACAGCACGACTTGCCCTCTGATCTCGCCCGCTCGCGCGCCTCAAAGATCTTGACCAACGATCAGGAGAGCACTAATGCTGAGATGAGCGATGACGATCTCGAACGTGCACGCGCGCGTTTGCTTGCACAGCTAGGTGACAATCTAGTGCAAGCTGGCATACCAGCCTCAATTCCTGGCATAGGTGACATTCACCCACACCACTCTGCACAGCATGATTTAGGCTTTGATGACTCACATACCGAGATCAGAGTCCGCGCAATACCGTCGCGGGCGGAAGCTGAAAGGCAGCGACAGCTGATGCGTGCGCAGAGCTCAGCTACGGCAAGCTTGGAGGAAACGCAGCTTCTGGATACACGACACTCAGCCACCACGCGTTCTGTTGAATCGGTCGACAAGGCAGATGACTTCGACTTGAACACACGGGTAACTATTGACATGATCCTGACCGTGGTCGCTGAATGCTATGGGCAGAGAGATCTACTCACATTTCGAAAGCCTTGGTAGGTTACCACGGACAAATGTCCCTTATCTTCCATTAAAATGGTCTGCTTGACAGGCGTCTCCGTACTAGATACCCTACTGAGTCAATACATACAATCATCATGCGCAGTGCAGTCACCCGTGAATCACTCGGCATATCGAAAGCACGGGCCAAGGTTCCCGCGCGACCTGAGTTCTCCAACTTTCCTTTGCTTTAACGCGCTTGTCCTTGCGCGTTGAGTCACTTTCTTGCCCATGCGGCTCTTTCCACCCCACTTCGCCTGCCCCGCGCTCCTCCAAAACATCCCGCGACACACAGTTGTCCGTTATAAATTCACTCGACTTGCAGTGCCAGCCCACCCATTCCAACCTCGCCGTACATACAGCGTCCAGTCTTCGATTGGTGCAATTGATGACGACATGGGCAAAGACGACAAGTCCAAGAATTTCAACCTGAAGGTGCCCAAGGGCACACGAGACTGTATGCTGCGCTCCCTGCTTCTGTTCAACATGGTTCGGACTAGGTGAATTTGCTGACACGACCAGGGACTGGTGAGGATGCCGCTCTCCGCGATCGTCTCTTTGAGACCGTGACCACCGTTTTCAAGCGCCACGGCGCCACAACCCTCGACACTCCTGTCTTTGAGCTGAAGGAGATCCTCAGCGGCAAGTACGGAGAAGACTCGAAGCTCATCTACGACCTACAAGACCAGGGTGGAGAATTATGCTCGCTGCGCTACGATTTGACAGTCCCGCTCGCACGATGGCTGGCTATGAACCCCAGTGTTCAGAGCTTTAAGCGCTACCAAATTGCAAAGGTCTACCGTCGCGATCAGCCAGCTATGACGAAGGGCCGCATGAGGGAGTTCTATCAATGCGATTTCGACATTGCTGGTGCGTACGACGCCATGATCCCAGACGCGGAAGTCCTCAAGATTGTCAACGATGTCTTCAAGGCCCTCGGATGGGAATCATACACCATCAAGATGAACCACCGCAAGGTTCTTGATGGCATGTTCAAGGCTGCTGGCGTGAAGGAAGATCTGATCCGGCCGATCAGTTCCGCCGTGGATAAGTTGGATAAGGTGAGGATTTCACTTAGGGGTAACCATACACATAAGCATGTTTGCTGACTTAATTTAGCTACCTTGGGCTGAAGTCAAGCAAGAGATGGAGACAAAAGGGTTGTCCGCAGATATCGCAGACCAGATTGGTGAATGGGTACAACGTAAGGGAGGCGACGATATCATCGAATTCCTCAAATCCGATCCTGTGCTCTCACAGAACGAGGATGTGAAGAAGGGCATTGCGGACATGGAGCTGCTATTCGCTTATCTGGATGCTTTCGACGCGCGGAGCCACGTTTCATTCGACCTGTCACTGGCTCGCGGCCTCGACTACTACACTGGCTTGATCTACGAGGTCGTCACTGAGGGTTCTGCTCCCCAGGGCAAGGGCAAACAACAAGAGATCGGCGTAGGAAGTGTTGCCGCGGGAGGTCGTTACGATAACCTAGTTGGTATGTTCAGCGGGAAGCCGATTCCGTGCGTTGGTATCTCCTTTGGCATCGACCGCATTATCAGCATCATCAAAGCTCGCGGCGAATCGACGCAGCGTGCGAAGGATGTTGACGCCTTTGTCATGGCATTTGGCGGCAAGGGATTCACAGGCATGTTGACAGAACGCATGCAAGTTGCTCAAGAGTTGTGGGCTTCTGATATCAAGACGGAGTTCTCGTACAAGCTGAAACCAAAGCTGCCACAGCAGTTTAAGCAGGCTGAGACGGCTGGTGTGCCTTTGGCTGTCATCTTGGGCGAGGAAGAGCTGAAAGCCGGCAAAGTCAAGATCAAGGTCATGGGCATTACCGATGAGAACAACCCAGAGAAGGACGGTGTGCTCGTTGACAGGAAAGACATGGTGGCCGAAATTCGCAAACGATTGCCCACTGCTAACGGCGCATGAGAATGCGCCCGGCAGTGAGACTAAGACAAAAAAAAGCATAAGATACCCATAGACATGAATGCCTTGGCATGTTCATATCGAGTTCCTCCTACCTCATAGCCTGAGCTGTGACATTTAAAAAGATTGCATCGTGTCTGTAAAGCAAGCAGCATTCAATGCCATTGCGCCATGAATTTGATGCAAGTACGGTTCATTGATATTCTACAGTTTGCATGCAAGTGTTCAGCCTTTTGATGCTCGACGCTTAAGGTGGTCTGGTTGTGGATCTTCGATTCCTGCTACATGGTTTATGTACAGTTGACTTCTAAATGAAAAGGTGTCCAGGCATTGGCGTCTGCTCTCCTCAAGCACTTGTAGGGATATTTCGGTATCAGCTGGCTCACAGCAGCTTAGTAGCCGTCCTTGCCCCACTTGTTGTATGTGTCGTGGAGCTCCTGTAGACAGGTCATCAGCCAATGCCCGCGCAGATGTAGTCATCACAAGCATGAAGGGCTGGCATACCTTGGGGAGCGTCACGTTGGGAACGACGACGACATTCAGGGCCGAAGGAGCGTCCTTCTTGATGCTGGTATCACCGCCGGGGTGGTACTGGTATGGGCTGGAGCCGCCAGACTTCCAGGGCTCACTGTGGGCGGCCTTGGAAACCATGCGCTCGGACGAGGCACTGGTGGGAGAGCGGGCTGCGCAAGTTCAGCATGAATCCGATCAGTCGCGCATCACTCGACTATCTGGGGAGCTTACAGAAGTGCCAGCCTGCGAGTCCGAAGACACCGCTCATGATGGCCAGGAGCACCTGTGCAACTCAATTAGCCTCCAATCGCATGTACCACCACGACAGGTGCTCGCTGCATACATAGAGCTCGGGGTCGCGCTTCGCTCCGGTCTTGAGAGCGTCCTTGCCAGCCTGCCTCTCGGCGTGTCCAGAGTCAGAGGCGGCGGCGTTGCTGGCCCAGCGGCGGGCAGGGGCGGCGGCGCGAAGGCGAGGAGCAGCGCGGACGGCTGAGCGGGCGGCGAAGGAGGACATGATTGCGTCGATGTGGGCGGGCGTCGACGGGGGTTGCGGAGAGAATGCGTGGTGGACTGGCGGGACTGACGACAAAGCTGGGCATCAGTGGTTCGAGCCAAGCTGCGTGCAACCACAAGCGGCCTAGCGAGGCCCGGACCTTGCAGCGACCTTACAGCAGCCCGTGGACAGTGCGAGCATTAATCACCGGCCCCTTTGCAATCACAACCTTTCTTCAGCGCCCGCTGCTGCCCACGCGCGCCCTCACCGCGCCACAGAGCCGCTCGCCCTGCACGTCTTCTCTTCCTGTCACTCCTTCGCTCCTTCCCTTCACTATCCCGCGCCTTCTCCCATCAATGTCATGAATAGTCCAGCCACAACCTTGACCATCACCACGTTGCGCCCATGACGACGATCGAACAGAAACGCAGCTCGACGGGCAGCCGCGTGCTGGGCATGACCGGCCCGGTCGGCGAACCGTCGCTGCCTCCTTCACGCCCATCTTCCATTGGAACCGCGCATTCCGGCAGTCACGGACGATGGTCGCAGCCCACTGCGCCGCGACGAGGAGGCGGCATGAGCGTCGCCGGCAGCTTGGGACAGAGTCGTCCAACGACTGCCGCGAGCCGGACTCATGTACCTTTGGCAGCACACGGCTTCTTCCGACCCATGAGCTCGCAGCGCCTACAGCAACAGCGCAATCAACGCCCGACCTCTCTTCTTGGCCACAGCTCTCTGAATGCCGGGAACGTACGCGACTCGACCGCCAGTTCATATCGCCAGAGCGTGGGTTCTACAAACACAATGCGCGGTCAACCTACCCTTGGTTTACACCGCGAACTGGACCAGCCGCCGCCGTCACGCGGAACTGATATCACCGACCGAGACATGCCCGACCGCACAACCGCGAACACAACACCAACAGGAGCCGAGACTGTGCGCAGTCGAGATGAGAGCATCACTCCGCTCCAGCGACCTCGACCGCAGCATTTGAACCTTACCAATACGCACAACGACGCTGGCACTGTGCCCACCCCTGGAAAGTCCCCTCGCTCTTTCCGCTCCAGCTTCATGCTCCCGAGTCGCGACGGTCGCTCTGGTCAGATGCGCGTTCACCAGGGTCATGAGAAGTTGACTTCGGCAGAGTCGTCTCCCAGACTAGATCGAAGGGAGTCTACCAAACAAGCTGTGAAAGGGGAGCTTGGCAAGAATTACCAATACTTCTCCGGCAATACCACGTTCTGCTGGGGTGGGCGACTGCAGAACACAAGGGATCGGCCAGTCAACATTGCGACGGCCATCATGATTATACTGCCGGCTGCGCTCTTCTTCGGTTTCTCGTACGTTTCGCGCCCACTGATTCTCCGACCATTACGCTGACCAACGCACAGAGCACCATGGTTATGGCTTAATGTTTCTCCATCGATACCCATTCTATTCGCTTATCTGTTTTTAATATCAGTGTCTTCGTTCATCCATGCATCTGCTTCTGATCCCGGCGTAAGTATTATGCTATAGAGTTTCTGTTCCACGCTGACCCATACAGATTTTACCTCGCAACTTACACCCCTTTGCTCCCACTAATCCTAATGAAGACCCTTTGAACCTTGGCCCGCCGACGACCGAGTGGACGATGGTCGTCTCAGCCACTGGCACCAATGCAGCAATGGAAGTGCCGACCAAATACTGCAAAAGCTGTAACATCTGGCGTCCTCCACGGGCGCATCACTGCCGCATATGTGACAACTGTGTTGAAACGCAAGATCACCACTGCGTCTGGCTCAACAACTGCGTTGGCCGTCGTAACTATCGATACTTCTTCGTTTTCGTTTGCGCAACAACCCTGCTTGGACTTTTCTTGCTAGGTGCAAGCCTGGCACATATCCTGATCTGGCGCGCGAGAAACGCCACGTCCTTTGGTCAAGCAATCAACCATTGGCGAGTTCCATTTGCAATGACCATCTACGGTCTGCTGGGATGGGCATACCCATTCAGTCTTGGCGTATACCATCTGTTCCTGGTCGGCAGGGGCGAGACCACCCGCGAATATCTGAACTCTCACAAGTTCATGAAGAAAGACCGACACAGGCCTTTCACACAGGGCTCGTTGATCAAGAACTGGATTGCAGTCTTGCAACGTCCACGCCCACCAACCTATCTGCACTTTAAGAAGGAATACGAAGAGGGGGATCAAAGGTTCAACCCTCGGAAAGGCAAGCGCACGGCGCCTCTGACTCCTGAGCAGCAGGGCGGAGGATTGGAGATGCAAGACGTCAGCAACAGTCAAGGCTTTCAAGGCCCAGCAGGCAGAGCACTTCGAAGCTCGCATGATGCGAACACGGAATAGGGAGCGTTGAGCTCGCTCTTTTATATGTAGTAATGAATCAGTTGATATCTGTATCAAGCCAGCGATCCTTGAATAACCTGACCATCTCCAATGTAGTTTGCAGGTGTACCTTGATCCAAGAACGTATCAGGTTGGGCAGACGGGTCGTGCAACATGCAAATGAAAAGCTAATCCCAGGAAACCGAACATGCTATCTTACAGCAAGCGTTCACTTTCTCAGTTAATCAGGCGGAATGCGTGGGTGGTGATACTGGCGGATCTGGGTAGCCTAATTGGCTCGCTGACTAGCTCGACATTGTGTACCCTTTGGTTCACCCGTGAACGCTACTCCCCCCGACCCTCAACTCGCAATCGACCTCGCACCTTGTCGACATGTCGGTCGCGTCTGCACGCACCTTTGTGCAGGCCTGATTGACCCATTCGCACTATCTTGGAAGTGCGTGCGCGCGCGCCACGCGTGAACTCTGGCACTGTTTCTCCGCGTCCGTGAGCCTCCTTTGCGCGTCACTGCCCTGTCCAGCAACGACACACCGGCCACGCGACCCGCTAGGCAGTCCTTCGACGACCATGGCTGCGCGCGAAGGCTCGCCCATGTCCACGTCGTCCATGCTGTCCAACAACGCGCTCCATCACGCCGCCGTCCGCGCCACGTCCAGCGCGTCGCCGCCCATCTCGACACCGCCCACGAGCCTTGACGACGGCGCCAGCGTCATGTCTGAGATTACAAAGCTAGAGCAGACGACGGAAGTGTACGAAGATGCCTCGGTCAGCCCAGCAGCTGACGCGCAGGCTGGCACGCCACTTGCTGCGCAGGACACGCCCAACAGCGAGGCCCGCCGACCGTCTAGAAGCTCGCGCAAATCCGTCGTAACGTACAACGTACAGATCCTCGCCGGCACTGCGATCCACACACCCACGAAATATCTCGAGAAGCATCACACGAACGTCCTGCACGGCTCCCTCGACGAAGTGGCTCCTCGGAGCAATGACACACCTGCGAAAAAGAGGACCCCCAAAGCTAGGGCCAGCTTCAATGGAGCCGTTGACTCTGCAGATGAACAGCTCGCCACCGAGGCCGCTCAGGCTGCGCGTCGCCGCACCTCAGCCCGTGGCACCGACCTTCGCAAAGAGGCTTTGCGCAATCTGACCGGCGTTGGCGAGGCTGTGGCAGGTTCATTTGCCGGAGGAAAGTCTCTGGTTCAGAAAGCTCTCCGGAGGAGTGCATCGGATTCCAACCTCAAGTCTACGACATCCTCGGGCAGCCAGGCGTCGTCAAGGCGCCCACGCACTGCGACAGACACCCCCGATGAAGATGACACGGACGCCACTTCTGAGCAGAAAGAGTATTTGAAACCGAAAACTAAAGCTTGGCTGAAGCAGGGCCTGTACGTTGGCCAGTATCGCGACTTCGACGCTCGCTTGTCAGAAACACAGAATCGCGCGAAGAAGAGAGCCAAGAAGCAGAAAGAAAATAATGTGCTTCCTCTGCCCATGTTCGCTGGCGGTCGCATGCTAGAGGAAGACCCTCGACACGTGCACCGACATTTCAAGCTCCCCTTTGACACTTATAACCCATTGCCCAGGAAGGTCAAAGTAGATGGCTGGGTCAAGCTTTCCAAAAGTGCGTACTCTCTGTGCCATCCATCTCACCTGTAAGCTAATATCGCTCTAGATCGCTTCATCGGTGACGCCTCTGCGTTGTGGAAACATGATAAGCAGGACTCATCTCAATGCTATTGTGATCCCGAAGATGGATGCGGAGAGGCCTGCCACAATCGGATCATGGCATACGAGTGCGACAGCAACAACTGCAGGCTCACGCCAGAAGAATGCGGGAATCGTCCATTCGCAGAACTCAAGCGCCGCGGCAAAGGAAATGGCTACGATTACGGCGTTGAAGTCATGGAGACTGAGGGGCGCGGCTATGGTGTCAGGGCCATGAGGACTTTCAAACCTCACCAAATCATTGTCGAATATGCTGGCGAAATTATCACACAGTCTGAATGCGAGCGGCGCATGAAGCAGATCTACAAGAAAGACAAGGTAAGACAAGTCGCTCGAGTTACAGACCCGAGCTAACGTGAAACAAGTGCTACTATCTTATGAGCTTCGACAACAAGATGATCATCGATGCCACTCGAGGAACCATCGCGCGGTTCGTCAACCACTCTTGCGAGCCTAACTGTGAGATGATCAAGTGGACCGTGGGAGGAGAACCACGGATGGCACTATTCGCCGGTGCTCGCGGCGTAATGACTGGCGAGGAACTGACTTATGATTACAACTTTGAGTAAGTCCATCGATACACTTTAGGCGCACGCTCTGACTCCTCACAGCCCTTTCTCGCAGAAGAACATCCAAGAATGTCGCTGTGGCACCGAGTCATGTCGTGGTGTTCTTGGCCCTAAGCCAAAGAAGCCTGTAGAGGAGCGATCCATTGCTTCTGCGTTAATTGCCGGGACCAAGCGCAAGCTTCAAGACTTCCTCGGTTCCGGTCGCGCTAGATCCGAAAGCAATGCCGGCTCACCCAAGAAGCGGAAGGTCCATTTGGGCAACGTAACGACCACGAAGGTCAAAAATTCGCATGCCGCAACAAGAGCCGCTCGTGAACAAGCAGAAGTGGAAGCAGCGGAACACTCTAGGCAGATCGCCTCCCGCGAGGACCGCGCTATGAAACGATCCACCTCATTGAAGGTCTCGAAACGTTTACGTCCAACTGTGGTGAGGCGCACAGTCCAAGGCACGCTCAAATCAACTAGGACCACGACCGTCAGTTTACAAAGGAAGGTAGTCAAACCTGGAGCGTTGAAGGCTGTCAACAAGTCTGCACGCACACAGATCGCTTCACGACGTGCTGACGCAGCACCGAATGGCAGGAGAGGCCTAGCGCCATCGAAGCGACCTAGCACACCTAAGTCGGATTCAGAGCTTGAAGATGATGACTCTGACGAAGAAGCATCCCCTAACATCACGCCAGCATCGTTGCGCAGTGCATCCAAGGGTGGTAGAAAACTTATCTTCAACTTCGATTCGGACTCACAGGCCACACCTCCTAGATCTACCGGACCTCGTGGCGGATCCAGGCGCGCAGCCACTACCGTCAACAAGACTAGATCGGCTCGGCAGAAGCCAGCCCCTCCACCTCGCAGCTTGCACAGCACTGGTGCAGGCGTGAACAAGGCTTACCATCCCGCACAAAGCAGGCCCAGGACTATGAGAGGCAGGTAAGTACAACTCATGCCGTCTGTTACATCAAACTTAATTTGGTGAGAAGATTTGCTGACATGTCTAGGTTCCTTCCTAAGGATGCTCGATAAAGCTTTCGCAATCGTGGCCCTTCTTGATTTGTTCAGGGCGGTCTCACTACTTTCCATTTTAGTACATTGCAGACGCTGCCAGCGTTGTTTCCAGTAATGTCTCCTACAATACAACGTTACGAAATGATCCAATGAACGATCCTGCAACCTTTTATCTTCTTTTGACGGTTGTATTGGGCAAGCCTCCCAAGCTGATTGCGGGTAGTTGAAAATGTGACATGTTATGACCGAGCAGTTGAGTCACCTCCTCGTACGCGTCGTCATCAGTGTCAATGCAGATGAAGTATGCGCCAAATGCATCCGCGGAAGAATATGGACGGCTATCATGACTGGGTCCTAAGAGATTGGATTCACCGGCACGCTTTCGGCTGCAGGAGTTTCAACAAAGAACTTGAACAGATGAATCGAAGCTCCGTTCCCCACTTTTGGACCAATGACAATTGCATCTTGCGCGTCCATTTTGTAGTCTTCACAACCTCTTCCTTCGTGTGTAAGGCTCAAGTTCAATAAAGACCTTGTAGTTTGGCAAATCAAAAGCAAACTTCCCCTCCTTCACCTCACTGGTTCGCGCTGTCCTAGTAGCCTACTGTTGGACAGGACTGGCGCTAGTCTTCGACAAGCCAGGGCAGCCGCCAACTTGGCGCAGTCTATTCAAATTCTATTCAGTACACGCCTAATCAAGGGTTGCCCTAACTACATCTCAACTTTAAAACCACATGCCCGCCCGTCGCCAACGCCGCATGAAGTTCCTGACTCGCAATCGCTCCAACAGTCATTCCACATTAGCAAGAATGGCACAGAAAGCTACTGGTGCGCCGAATGCGTCAAAAGACAAAGAAACGAAACTTTTACAGCGGTCGACAACATGGAGTGCGCTGCAGCTTCTGGTCTTTTCTAATTTTTGCGCCCTCGCCGCAATATTTCTGTCGCCACGCTACAGCTTTCACGCTGAAAAGCTGACGGCCTTATTTACTTCGCCTTCATCTCAGATGACCTTGAGCTCCTCGAACGTCAAGATCTTATCACTGGATCCATTCATCGCCCATATCACAGACTTCGTCTCCAAGAGTGAGCGAGAGCATCTGATAAACCTGGGGTACAACTACTAGCTTCTTCAGTCTAGTCATTGCTGATGATAATCAGAAAGCCGATGTTGCGAAAATCGCAGGTCATCATCGATGGCAAGATTCGAGATTCAGAAGGCCGCACAAGCTCCACCGCATTCCTGCCTGAGGAGGATCCTGTCGTGGCGTCTGTAGTCCAGCGAGCTGCAGAATTCCAAGGATATCTGTCGCCCAAGGATATCGAGGTTCAGATGACGTCCTACCAGCCTGGTCAGGAAGTCAAATATCACTACGATGGTTACACTGATGGTAGCCGCCCCACTAACCGTATATCCACCTTCTTTGCGATTCTCAAATCTAATTGTCAGGACTGTGGGACCCAATTTCCTTTCATCAACACGACTTTGCGGCACAAGTACGACAACCGATGGTGCGATGTCATTGACTGCGGGAAAGACGTCCTCACGACAAAGAACGTGGAGGGCAGTGCGTTGTTCTGGGTGAATCTCGACCAGGCAGGGAAGGAGAGAAAAGATATGCTTCACGCTGGTCTGCCGGCTCTCAATGGCGAAAAGATCGGGCTTAATGTCTGGACAGAGCCTGAGCTCGCGGAGCTGAACAACAGAGGCCTGTTCAATTCGCACTCTCAGCACTACATGGAGGCTTTCCCGCAGAGTCCAAGGCAATAGATGGAGAAGAAGCAATTTGTGACGATACAAAACGACAGCAACTATGACATCGACAAAAGCGGCACGGCAGATTGTGGCACAGTTTGCCGCCAAACTTCACTAATGTATCTCAAGAGAAAAAAAGTCATACAAAAGTAAAGTGACTATGGAGTCTTCGGCAACTTCTTGGGAAGCATCAATAGTGCGGAGTCCGGAGACGAGAGCAGCCACAGCACCTTGTTACTAGATTGAAATGCCCGACAGCGACAGAATATAAGGCCAGCTACCGTTTCGAGCGCGACCATCTCCAATCAGACGAGCGCTGAAATGGAACTCGGGGGCCACTGATAGACAATGTTTGATTTTTTTCCCCTCCAGCAGAGCTACAAGTCTGGACGATCTCATCATACAGACTTTCCTGTGGGCTGCCAGAAGGTCGACGCCCGATCTGGACTGTGCTCTAGATGTCTGGGACATGAGGTATCTTGGTCGCCACCCCCACTGACGACCGACAAGTGCCTTGCTGTGTGAGTGTGGGTCCTTCATCCCAGGTCTCCCAGCATGAAATTACAGATTACACATTTCCCACTCAGGGTAGTGGTAATGAGTGAGGGAACTCAATCTTCGTCAAAGATTTGAAGAACGTTGTCCAGAATAGTGATGATGACTCGGGCTTGAAGCCCAGCATCTGCCATGTTGTTACCTTTGTGTGGACCCATGATGGAAGGACTGGGGATGTCAGTAGATGCTCCAGAAATTCGAAATCATTACTCACGCCCAGCATATTCCTAGATTGGCTGTGCTCATGCGATTAACCTCCGAGGACTGTTGCACTCGGTGCAAGTGCAGGACCAAAGCGCGAAGAGTGGCGTAATTAGGGTCCGGGAGTGCATTGATCAGCGCATGCATCGAGTCTCTGCGCATGGTGTCGTCGTCAACTCGTGCAGCATCGATGAATTTGTTATAGAACTCTCTGGTAAGAAGTGGATCGGGAAGCTCTCGGAAGAACTGTTTCAGCAGACCGGCAACGCTATTGACGTCATGTTGAAAAGCTTCAGGATTTCGAAAATCGACTTGGGACGCGTCTGGATAATGTCAGTTGCAGACTGCAAATGGGTGCAATTCACAAACCACTGTCAAATAAAGCCTTCATCTGTTGGATGTGAGAGGATGTCCCAGGTATGCGGTAGATGCCTTCAACTTCCAATCCGAAGAGATCCACTGCTTGAATGCATTGGTATACCACCATAGGAACAGGTGAGCCATCGCGGTGAAAGAGGTCCTCGAGGGTGATACCGAAGACCGGATTGATTGGTGGCTGAGGATTGTTGTATAATATGCCGCTTGTCTGTTGCGCTGTTGCTTGCCCCACAGGCCCACGTGGATACTCGGGCTGTGAGAACGAACTCGGCGCGACTGGGGAGTAGGGCGACTTCCCATATGAAGAAGCTTGAGCCTGGGTTGGCTGAGTCGGTGCCTGATATGCGGAGAAACCGGCTTGAGGGTCTGTCTCGAGCTGCTGAGGCTGCTGCTGCTGCTGCTGCTGTATTGAGGATCCGTTTGCCTCTGGTAGTTGAGGCGGGAAAGATACTGGCGATTGGATCTGTGGAGGCATCGACGTTCGACGGTCGTTATTGGTTGGGGTCATGGAAGGATATGTTTGTGCCGGAGCTTGTGTGGGATGCTTGACGTAATGCAGCTCTGGCCGGGTTGTAGAGACTTTAGAAGCATTTTTCAAGATATAGTCGTCAAAGTCTTTATCGTTGTTGATCTGGTAGATAAGATGATTGATACTTGGTGGAGGTTGCGCCGTGCTACCCTTGAGTGGTTGTGGGCTGATTACTTGGCCATTATTGACGACCAGCTTTTCGTTGAAGGATGCTGCAAAGATCAGTACGACAGACAGAGCCGCAGCTTTTCTCCAAACATACCGTATTTTTGCATCTCCATAGTCAGCGCTGCATCTGTCTCCTTGATAAGGTCCAGGAGACCGGAGACGGCCTGAGGGCGCTGTGACGCCAGCAATTCTTTGCGATAGTTTTGTGCTGTCTGGACTTTGCTCGCGTAGTCCTGGTCGGCAGCTTGTAGTTTTCGCTGGAGATCCTCTTCGTGCTGCGCTGCCGACTTGGGACCTTTCAGCCCGAACTTCCTGCCAGCGCCCGTATCGCCAGTCTTCACGCGGTCAAGGTCTTCAGCTAGCTGATCATACTTCGCCTTGGCTTTCTCAGCCAGCTTCTCGGCATCCTGGACTTTGCTCTCCGCAGCGAGACCGGTCTGTTTCAACGTCTTACGGCTTGCGTCCATCTTGTTCGCCAATTGTAGGAGGTTCTCGTGCATGGCGTGCAGGGCAAGACCAAATTGGGTGCCATTGTCGGCGATGCGCTCGTTCGCGTGGAGGACTTGCTCGAATTGGGTTGCATACGATTCGTGGCGTGTATCAGCTTTGCGTAAGCCGTCCAAAGTCAGGCGCGAAAGCTTCTTCAGGCTGCCAGCGTGTTCCTCCTCGAGTGCCCCGCGGCGCTTGAGAAAGCTGGCGAAGTCCTGCGCGTATCTGGTCAGCCAGATTGCTCCAAATGCGGCGAGGGTGCACAAACTCGGGCGCTTGCAATGCTGGCTTTGAGCCGATTCAACAGCGTTGTCACGCCGATATCCGAGTGCAGAACTTCTTGCACACGTTGTTGCGTTTGCGTATCTTGAGGCGGCGCACGCAGTTCAGGCGATGCGGGCGCAACTGCATCGTCGATTGGTGAGACGGGCGCAGCGTCATCGTTGGGAGCTGTCGGAGTGTTGAAATCGGGATTGAAGCTGTCGCTGCTAGCCATCGGCGGTATGGACGGCGGTGCAGCCATTGTATCTGTGCTGGTGTTGTTGATGTTGATGACGACGCAGCTGTCAGCGGAGGACATGGCTAGCCGGTTGGCCGTCGTACTCGGCGCTTCTCGTCGGCCGTACTTGCTCCCTTGTGCTTTCTTCTTTCAACGTCATCCCATCAGCGTTGCCGTCGTTGCTTCTCAAGTTCCTTAGACACAACATATACAGCCAGGCGACCATCGCCCCAAAACTCGTTCTCCAGATCTCTGTCACTCAAGATTCACAATAAATCCTTGGATGACCCGGACCAACCTGCTGCGTCGAGATCATCGCAACATCCTCTAATGATGCCGGTTGTTCCACCAAATGGTCTACCTGAAGAGGTGGTCACTTGTCTCCAAAATGCTCGTTTTGTAAGTCCCTTCAATCTCTCGCTCTACAACCACCGCAGTGCGTTCCTTCGTGTCTATTTCTTGGAAATTGCTGGGGTTGCCCTTGATCATCCCTTGCTCAACTCCTAGCCTATCTCGGTAGGCTCCCGCCTGTCCACGCATCAAGGCTCATCCGATCATTGCCTTCCCACTTACTCTGTTCGTTGCCTTCTGGCTCAGCTCTCTCGGCCGTTCGATCCTAGTCTGCAACTCAATCAGATTCCCTTCTTGATCAAATCTGACTACAATAGCTTCACCTTGCAACATGTTCGGACAACGTTCCGCATGTTTCCTTGATGAACTACACATACCTGCCAAGCACACCCTACTCTTCTTCACCCATCATCATCATGACGACGCCTTCGTCATCTCGGAAGACTGACAACTTGGAATCGAATGCTCGCGTTTCACTTCTTGTCCATGACTGGATATCTCACCGCCCACCAACACTCGGTCAGCAGGGTCGCTCTCCTTCACCGTCAGCTCCAGGTCCACGCTCCGGTTCACTAGCCGAGCTTCTTCTCGGCATGAATACAGCCTCACTTAGCAGGATCAGCACCACCATCAATGGCGTTGCCGAGATCATATCTTCTGGATCAGAAGAGGAGCGCTGGTATAGGGCTCAGCATCTCGCGAACAACACCTTCGGGCCTGCAGATGAGGATGCATATTCAAGCTCACCTGGCGACGGCGGTCTGTGGGGAGGGGGTGGTCTCACACGTACAGAACCTTGCGAGGGAGATACTCGCGAAGGTGATGGCGGCACAAGATGCTACGTCGAAGGAGATGAAGTCAAGGTCGTGGTTGTCAAGATCAAGGACGGAAGAATTGCTGACTGGAAGGGTCAAGTGAGGGATTGGGAAGTTCACAGCAGTGCTCCTGCCGCGCTGGTGAATGGCACATAGATTGCAACTGACACCGCGCAATGAAAGAAACAGACAACAGTTTTCGTGCGCTCCCAATCAAGTCTGCACAGTTCACTCCTCAAGCAATCATTACTTTTGAGCCCCAATGCGCCTTTTGAAAAGGCTTCGAGAACACGAGTGTCTTAATTAAGATAAGCAAGTCTACCGCGCTAATTTTGCGAGGTGAAGCTGGAGTTCAGCCTGCAACGGAGCCCACAAGTCCCGACCGTTTGCCTGGTTGCATGAAACACCCCGGCAACCAATTAGATATCTCGTATCCGTTCAAGCCTGCCCGCAAGAAGCTGCAACTGCATGTGAGCCACATTCATAAGTGCGGCTGGGCCCGCGCTCGCGGTGAGTTCGACGATGAATACACTGACCAACGGTGAATGCATTGACTTTCTCGCCTACTCCCCCTGGCCCCGCTTATGACTAGATCCACACCCCCATCCTTTGTTTCCCTACTCAGACACTCGCTCACCTACTTCTCAATTTGACTTCTCTCCAACTTAACTTTCAACCATTTACAATTTGTGCGCTTGCGATTGAACCAACACTCGTCGACACGACACACCAGACGCGACCTAACAATGCCATCAAAGATCCATGCCTACCCGATGGCGGTCCCAAGAGATCCGACTTCTGCAGAGATCGCGTACTTCCTCTTCACTCGTAGTGGCGACCAGATGATGCAGCTGGTGCAGTCTATCAGAGAACCCGCTGCTCAAGCTACACTCACAGCTTCACTACTTGCCCTGCCGCCTACGGTTAGCACAAAAAGCGCGCCGCCTGAGAAGACCAAGAAAGCCTTGAACGCCTTCGTTGGCTTTCGATGTAAGTTTCACTCTCACCTCAGACCGACGAAGCTGACAGAACTTAGGCTATTACATCCTCATTCCCGTCTTCAAACCATGGCCCATGAAGAAACTGTCCAACCCCATGGGAGTTATGTGGGAAGCCGACCCCAACAAGTCTCTTTGGTCCCTGATGACGAAAGCTTGGTCTGTTATCCGTGACCAGATCGGTAAGGACAAGGCTCCACTCGACCAATTCTTCCGCATCGTCTGTCCTTACCTCAACATTACTTCGCCAGAGACTTACCTCGACTCTTGCGGCTGGTCACTCGACACTGATGATGAAGGCACGCCAACTCTCTCCCGAGAGTATACCCCAGCGCCGGACGCTATGAGTGCTGGAACTGCGAACATGGCACTGTCCGTCGAAGACATCATCAACCACTGCCAGAGCATGGGGTACGCTCAAGAATATGTTTCAGACACCGAATCCCACTCCCCAACATTCCTTGCTCAGTCACGCAGCCAGTCCGCCAGCAAGAACACATCTTCTACTCACGAGAGTCGTCTGGCAGCACGCAACAAAAGACGAGCGAAGCGACAGAGCACCAGAGATGTTGGCATCGCTCCAGTACTACAGCAGCATATTGCTGAAGCCCATGTAGCCGACAACCTGACCGCCGCTAACCCGAACGGCTCCTTCTTCGGCCACAGCGAACCCATGCAGTTCTATGATGACCTTGCTGACATATTGGCCAACCACTTGAGACAAGATCAACAGGCCCCTCCTAGCGATTCTGCTAGCTTCCTCACTACCGCAGATCCCATTCTTATGGGCTGGACTGACTGGGGTGCGTTCCGACTTGGCGCAGACGAGAATGCAACGCTTCCCAACTTCGACCCTCCTACGATGTGAGCGCACCATCTGATCGTCCTTCAGCAATCGGCGGCAGTGACGGGACGAACCGTCATCCGCATCTTCTTCACACACTTTTCGACATTTTGTTCATCAACCTCCGGCGCTCAATGGTCTCTACCTCAAAGATTTCGCGGCCTAAGGGTCTTCACTCGATACCCTTGATGTGCGTACGCCCTCTGTATGCTCATCTACCTTTCTTGCGACTTTGGCTCCAATATAGCCACTTGCGACTATACAGCAACGCCATCACGAACATGTCACGATCACAAAACCAGGCTGCTCTACCTCCTCTCACTTATGCATTGATAGATTTTTCGAAGCGACCTATTTCACGGAATCGACTTAGCCATGTGCATCAGAGCATGTAACTCATCAAGTATCACGTACTGATGTGCACAAGGCACAAATTCATCCGGCGCATTTGACCTTTGGTCATTATGGCACAGCTGCATTGCACACCTGCAAATAGATATAGACCGTAGCAAATTTTGGAAAACACTCTCGAAGTGTACTTTTTGTGACTATTCATTTCCCGCACAAGACATCCATAACCATCCTGATGCAACTGCTCAGGCACAGGTCAGCCCTTCATGGAAGGACGATTCCATGGATCCCTACATACATGTAGCGATTGACTTACAGGTTTATTCGTACCTGCTCAGGTCTAGCATACTATGGTCACGTCGCCGTACCTTCCACCTCAGATCCCATAGGATCTTAACCCACGCTGTGCCCATCGTCAACATTCCTGTATCCTCACAAGCCTTCCTTGTCGGCTTCTGCTCATCCGTCGCGCGAACCCTGCATCAGGATGCACATCCCCGTCGAAAGTGGATACCATTCGCGCCTCAATCGGCCGTCTTCCAATCACTGGCCCAGATAAATGTACCGCAACGCCACTGCGTGCCCGATTCTTTCTGTCCGGAAGGACCTATGGGTCTGTGATGTAAAGTCAGCGGTGCGTAGACGATATGTGCACGAATAGCAAGGTCGGTACCGAGATGCAGAGATGCAGGGTCATGATCCTCGCGTGCCAAACGCCAGGCTAGTAGTATCAAGAGCGCGCCGCGCACCCTGCATCAGGGTATCGATCTCGAACAAAGGCGTTCTCTGAACGAGGTGCGCTTGGGATGAACGTACCGTGGACACATCCAGAACTGTCTCCCGCGGTTGACGCCAGGCTTCTTGGTTGTGAGGCTAATGCACGGCTCGGCGTGGCCTTCACATCGAGGCGGTGGTCGTTTGGAGAACAATTTTGTCCATCCTTCCTTTGAGGCTTGCTGTGCCGCACCGGGATCGCAGACCAGTGAGGGGAATGGGGTGGGTTGACTAGCGGACGCTACCGATGGAGCCGCTCGCGGTGGGGTAATCTCGGTTCTAACGTCAGCGGTTCTAACATCAGCGGTTCTAACATCAGCGGTTATAACATCCGCGGAAGCAACATCCGCGGAAGCAGATACCGAGAACGAATTGGTGCTCGCGTCACCGTTGGTGCCAGTTTGTGATGTCAATTGCGGCGAAGTGATAGCGGCATGGTTAGACCCGGTGGCTTTGGAACGTGTCTGTGACTGAAAGAATCCTTTGAGTGACTGCTGCCCCTTGGCGAGGGACGCGGGATTATTGGGAACCGGGTTGGAAGATTTGGATCGTTTGATAGATCTGATAGGCGATGCCGATGTAGATGCGCGTCGTTTCTCAGGCGAGTTGAGAGGGCTAACATTTTGGCCATCTGCGGTGAACAAAGCATTTGTCGCTCCCGCCAGCTCGGGTCCTTTGTCTGCCCCTTGCGTTGGCGAGATAACCGCAGCCCCTTCCAATGTCGACTCAGTGGACGGGAATGCAGGTGCTTTTGAAAACCTTGGAGGTGCCGGCTTCTTGCTGAACATGTCACGAATATTCTGGCGTTTGTTGAATTCGGTAAGGAGCTTGCCTGAAAGCAGAGGTACGTCTTTGGTGCTATACTCCCTCAGTCGAACGCTGTCTTTGAACATTCCGGGCGGGTTCATGATGTCGAGTATGTGGTACTCGCGACCTTCCTCGCCGCTCTGTGAAGCATTGCCCATTCCCGGTACCACGTCCTTTGTGACGGCGTACACCGGGCAATGATCTGAACCCATCAAGCCTTCCTGAATGTTTGACTCTTTGAACCAATCTTTGATCTTGATGCTACACAGCACAAAGTCGATACGCGAGCCAAAGTTGCCTGGTCGAGCATTGATCTTCTGCTCCCAGTGCGTGTACATGCCTTCGCGATCGGGGTGGAACTCCCGACACAGATCGTACAGCACTGGGTCTTCCCTGCCCTCGTCCCGTTCGCCCACAACTTTGCCATTGAACAGAAGCTGGTTGAAGATCCGTCGATTCGGCGTGCTGAGGTACTCGCTGTGGGTCATGCCTTCCGCTTTCATGTTGTCCTCGGCTTTCGCGGTGTCGATGAGATCACGGGAGACATTCAGATCGCCGGTCAAGACGACGTTCTTACCCATCTTCGTAAGGTTCCGTATCCGCGTGTCGAGCATGTCCAGGAAGCCGAAGCGAAAGTCGTCACGCAGGCCGTTGCTGTTGGCGGGGCTGTAAACACCAAAAAGGACGAAAGCTGGGAATTCGAGAACGAGACATCTTCCTTCTGCATCGAGACCAGCTGGATCGACTCCTAGTGCCTCGATGCGTTCGAGTGGCGGATAGCCGCCTATGCTGTCTGAGGCGGGTCGTTCGCGGTAGGGTGTCGACGACCCAGGTGGACAGAGGACTCCAAGGATACCTTCTTCAGCTCGGATAGGCGCACATACAGACTGACGAGTGTAAATCCCAACACCAGAGTATCCTACAATACATTCAGCACGTGATGCAATGTTCCATTGGCTCAGGTGAGCCGCATACCTTTTTTGTGCTTGGGCAAGCTGAAGTAGCAGTCCCAGCCAGGAACCAACACCATATCATCAGTCAGATCCTTGCGCTGAATCTTCAGCTCTTGCATGATGATGATGTCGGTCTCAAGAATGTCAAACATGGCGCTGAAAGTGCGGTTCTTGCGCCATGGCTCATAGCCAAACGGGTTGCGGATGCCATTGACATTCCACGTCGTGATGCGAACCATGTTGCGTGTCGCCGTCGGTGCAGCAGCCTCATCTTTGTCCAGCTCACTCCATAGCGATGGTTGATGACGGAGACGCGCCGCGCTTGCCCAATGCACGTAAAGCAGTCACGACGTCACATGTCGCTTCCGCCAGCCCAAAACAAGACAAACCGCACAAACCCGCCAAGCCTCAGGAAGCTCGAGCTTTGCTCATCACACCACAGCTGTGTCATCGGCCTTTCACCCCAACAACGTCTCGCACGCAATCTCCACTCCACCACCGACACCATGTTCGCCGCCCGAACCGCCTTCCGCGCAGCCCCCCGTCAGGCTCTCGCCCGCGCCCCCGCCCGGGCCGGCCGCCGCAACTACAGCTCCGAGAGCCCCAAGCAGTTCGCGGGCGCCGAGGACAACGAGTTCAACCGCGAGCGTGCCCGCATCCAGGAGCACGGCGGCGAGAGCGGCGAGTTCTGGCGCAAGCTGAGCCTTTAGTGAGTCTTCCTCTGGCCGCCAATCAGGCGCCGCGTATATGGTATCAGAATCGGGGAAAGGAGAGACGACAAGGCATTGGGGGCGCAATTGGGACCATTGGGCCAATTGGACAGGGTAAATGGGATTGGAGGATTGATTGCTGACGATATACGAACAGCGTCGCCGTCCCCTGCATCATTGTTGCCTCCGTCAACGCCAAGTTGAGGTGGGACGCCCACTGGGAGCACGTCGCGCACGAGGAGCACGAGAACCCGCGTGAGGAGAGGCCCGAGTACCCCTACCAGAACATTCGCACCAAGAACTTCTTCTGGGGCGACGGTGACAAGGTGCGCCCCCCGTTTCCGCCTTCAACTATTGCTTGTGCTCCGTTACTGACGTACAGCGATAGACCCTCTTCTGGAACGACAAGGTCAACTACCACAAGAAGGACGAGTAAATGCTTCTGTATCCATCAACATCAATCAATTGGCTTTATGGAACCGTGGAAGCCCGCTCAGGCCCAACGTGTAAATAGTAGAACGCGCGCTGCCGGCGTAGAACCAGCAATACATTTCCTTTGTACCTGATCTACGTCCGCCATGCTGTGGTTGCCTGCTACGTGTATGCTACAATGCGACCTGCATGTCTCTGCAACCTGCGTGTTTCAGGTCTGCTCGATGCTTCTCATACCCTCTTCCCACACGCGGTTGTGATTCTGACTCCACTCCTCCGCCAGCTTCTCGTCGCCTCGCAGCTTCGCAATGATGGCCTTCTTCATGAGCTGCTCGCATTCGCCGTCGAGATATCCGTTTCTCTTGAAGCAGTCTCTCGCCCTGTCGATGTACAGCTCGGCTTTTGCTATATAGCTGGTCTGCAGTCGGGGCTCAGTCGTCTTTGCAGGATCAGCAAGGCCCATGAACGAGTCACCGAGATGCGAGTACAGCGTTCCCGAGAGCATGTTGTCTCCATTCTCGAGCGACTGCGGAAGCACAGCTTCAAGCAGCCGCTTTGCACTTGCGCATTCGCCAAGGTTGTTGAGGATATTGGCGAGCAAGCCGACTGCAGACCACAGGCTGGGCATCAGCTTTGCCTTGTACGCGACGCTCGCGGCTCGCAGGGCAATGCTGAAGCCGCGCTCTGACTGTCCTACGTTGCGGAAAAGGTCGGCTTTCATGAGCAGCACGGAGACACGCTGCAGGATGTCTGCATTGTCTTCCTTCAGCGACTGCGCCAGGTTCGAGATGGTTGTGAATGCCAGGGGGTAGTCGCCTTTCGAAACAAGGTAGTCGATGTAAGCTTCAGACAGGAGGAAATGAAGTTCGGGGTCAAGGGTGTCTGAAGACGGGTCGTTCGAGGGCTTCACGGTTGCAAGCAGGTGCGAGCACGTCGACCAGTCGGCCCTGTCAAAGTTAAATTGGTCATCAAGTGACAGGGTGATGAGAGTGCAGCACCTACCTTCTGATGGCGCGCTTAAGCTTGATAATGCCTACGCAGAGAATCAGATACTGATTGAATTTCAAGGATTTGTTGTGAGCAGTCAAGTTGATAGATTGGAAGGCTTCGATAGCTTCATCATAGCGCCCATTTTGGCTCATCTGCATGATCATTAGCCAATCAATCTTGAAGGTATCTCCCAATTTGATAGGACATACAATGAAAGCTTGCCGTCCTACTGCGCGGAGCTTCTCGTCGATTGGGCAGCTGGCCCCATGGCAGTCCAGGAGCAAGGCACAGTGTACGTTTGCCAGATGCGGTATCCCAAGCCGAGAGTACAAGGTAGATTGCAACAGCATTTGACCGCCATAACTGTTTACGTTCTCCTTGATGTTGAGATGTGATGACTGATAGATGTGCTCGAAAGCTCGAGAGACGGAGTCGCCCTGGCCGCTCACGTCAGCGGTGGAGTTCTTGACCCTCAATACTATCTCCGAATTACCAACTTACGGTGGAGAGGACCAGCTTGGCATCGTTAAGCAGTGTGGCACTCAGCAAGTTGTGCATCTTGAACTCGCGGGCCTTTGCTTTCAAATATGCTAGGGCATCTCGCTCGCTCCCAAGCATGCTCATGTAGCCAGCAGCCTTCATCTGCTTGGGGTACGCCTTGCTCATGTGGTTCAGCCAGCTCATACTGAAGCTCAAGCAAGTCATGTCTTGAAACTCACGCGCGGTTGCGATGGTCTCGTTGATCGCGGCGATAGCCTCACCAAAGCATCCAAAGTCCGCCTGCAATATTGCCATGTGAAGCAGAGCGTATTGGTAATGGATCTTCTCGCGGGTCTGCATGGCATAGTCGTAGTACCGATGCAGGTTATCAAAGGCAGATGTGTAGTCTCCAGCTTTCCAGGCGTCAAAGAACTGGACAAGGTAAGCTTGTCGATGCACTGTGCTTGATGATGCGAGCATTCCACGAAGCTGTGTCCTCATGGACTCGGGTACTCGATCGCCGAACCGTTGCAAACGGTCGAGCTGGAACTCCAATATGCGGTCAAGATCGTCCTGACTCACGACTTGTGTTCTGTCATCTGGTTCGTGGAGATCTCGGTAGGCTATCTCATAGACGTCGTCGCTCTCCTGCATCCCCATCTCGGCAATGACGGCATCCACACCACTCGCAGCAAGTCCAGCAAGTCGTTTTGTCCATTGCGCTGTGGGCGCGCGGTATCTGACGAACGACGACCACAGAGCGATCGTGTCTTCAAATTGCAGTCTGTCGAACTCGAGTCGCGCGCGACGCACGAAAATTCCCAGGGGAGAAGTTTTGGAGAGGTAGATGCGCTCCTGTCCTTCACCCTCTATATTCGAGGGCGCCATCAATAGCTCGCCGAGATTGTCGAAGAGCGCGTGCAATGCATCAAATGAGTTCATCTCCCACATGCTTTTGAGAAAAAGATCCAACAGTGTGCGACCGGGCATGTTGGAGGCATGACCTTGGAGAACATCTTCGAAGCTGTCGATAGAGAAGGAAGGGTTGCTGGTCGCTGAAGAGCGCAGGGATCTGACGCTTGAAGAAGTTGATGGCACAGTAGTTGACAGGACGAAGGAAAGTATGGGTATCGTTGCTGAAGAAGGTAGCGTGGAGCTGCAGTACAGGCGAAGCAGGACCAGCAGACTGATCTTCTGTGCGGTGAGGTAGCGTGCTGTGCCCATCGTCAACTTTGATGGTTGGAGACGTGAGCAAAGTCACGAATGAAGGTTCTCCACCAGTTGAGAAAAGGCGCTTTCTACTCGTTTAGACACATTGCTACCGATGCAGGGTTCGGAGTCATGCAATCATAGTGAAGGTAGGAGCAGAAAGCATGCGTTGGTGGTTTAGAAGAAGCACTTGTTGTTTACCGCGGTGTCAGGCAAGCGCGGCGTAAGCGAAACGCCCAAACGCGTAGTCACGTTCATGCTCAGTCCCACCTCAGTTCACCCATGTCATACATTGAATTGATGTTGAACAAATTGAGATTGAAGTGTGATTGACTCAATGTCTTCCAGTATATACAGAACGCCAGTCATGAGTCAAACCATGAATTTAAAACTTGAAAAAGCGCTTGAAATGATCGACCTCGTTCCTCCATCTACCGATTTGTCTCCGTGACATCTCGCACTTCCTCTTCTTGGACCGAATCTTTCCTGCTTACATTCTTGTTGTGGTCGCTCGTCCTCTGCGACAATACAGGAAGACCCTGAATAACGCCAGGTGCATTTCGCAGGATGTCGTCCTCCTCGGTCGCATTCGTCGCCCAAATGTTGCTAATGCTCAAATCATAAGGACCGGGTATGCGATCTATCAGCGAAATGCCTACTGTGCGGACTTTCTGTGTCAACATCTCCCTCTGCGGCTCGACGACCTGGCCGTGGTTCGTTCGCACGAACTCACTCCACTTGATTAGCACAGTCTCCCACTCTCCTGGTGTCTTCGAATGCAGCAAATGCTGATGGATATCTGTGGGTACAATAGAGTCGGTCTGCACGTTTACGAAGTACTTGCGCCCATCTGACTTGAACTGCAGGGCCAGGTACCCGTACAAGCTCACGTCCCAGAACGATGGACCGAAGATCGTGCGGCCACGCTCTAGGGTCCTGAAGCCCGCATACCCTGTCCTCTGAATGTGCGGTTGATTGTGCGGCAACTGTGTGGAAATGGTGCCGTGGAAACGTGCGTGTGCGGGTTCGTTTTGTGTGACGGGGTAATGGTCGAGATTGACGGTCGAGTAGCCCCCAATGTCCTTGTCACTCATTTTCTTGCATTGCTTCAGATCCTCGGCGGTCTCGAATTTCACCAGAGGGAAGGGCTTGCGGGGAGTGCTCAGGCCTTCGAGCTTGAGAGCTATGCTGCTTAGATGATGTCGCATGAGATGGATGCGGGCACGCCTTACCAAATGCTGAGAGGCGCTTGAACTCCTCCAAGCTGCGCGAGATGAAGCCACCTTGGGCGAAAGACCGCGGTGTTGGGCGCATGTTGTGGTATGTTGAACGTAGCAATGGTTCGGTGTGCAGATGGCGACTCTATACCGCGGCGGGACGATCTGATGCGATGACGCCCGCGGCGAATCATACCTTGTCATGCAGGTCCCCCCGGATTCCGCGCTAAATTTTGGTCTGGAAGTATTGGGTCCTGTATCGTGCACGCTGCACCTCTACATTTCGCCTTGCCCTAATTCATTCTACGACCCAAGATCGCGTCGCTCCTTGTCGCTCAGACGCACGTCGGCTGTGTGCGCCTTCTCGTTTCACGCTGTCCCTTCCACGCGACGCGCAAATCCACCATTCTCCGATGACCTTTAATACCACCTCCGCGCCTCGAGGCATTCGAGACAACAACCCGCAATTTGGACAGACATTACTACCTTCTTCGCGCGAGCTTGGCGAAGTGGTACCTGCGAAGCTGCCTGATGGCGCCCCAGTAGCAGCCGGCGGCCCGGCTTTCGCAAAGTCATGGGCGCATTTTGTCGCCGGAGGGTGAGGCAAAACCTGTCTAGAAACAACACAGAAGGACAGAGAGCTGACAAGATGCAGTCTTGGTGGCATGGCATCCGCGACTCTGACCGCACCGCTTGATGTTCTGAAGACACGCCTCCAATCGACGTACTACCAGCAGCACCTCGCCGCCATGCGGACCGCCCGAGGGTTACCACCGATCGAGACCATGTCATTTGCCCGCAGCTCATTGCTCCACATCCGCGAAACTGGAGAGATCCTTTGGCAGGTGCCTAAGGCAGAGGGCTGGCGAGCGCTCTTCAAAGGCCTCGGACCCAATTTAATTGGCGTCGTCCCTGCTCGCGCCATCAACTTCTACGTGTACGGAAACAGCAAGCGGCTCATCAGCACACAGTTCAACCACGGGCAAGAGGCTGCGTGGGTTCATCTGTGCTCTGCAGCAGCGGCTGGTATCGTCACCGGGACTGCAACGAACCCCATCTGGCTGGTCAAGACCCGACTACAACTCGACAAGAACATTCACAGCGACGGCCGCGGTCGTCAATACAAGAACGCCCTTGATTGCACAATGCAGACTATCAGGAAAGAAGGTTTCTTTGGCTTGTACCGCGGTCTGACGGCCAGCTACCTTGGTGTGTCAGAAAGCACATTGCAGTGGATGATGTACGAGCAGATGAAGCTTGCACTGGCGAGACGAGCTGAGCGAGTTGCTGCGAGCGGCCGGCAGCCTACAGCATGGGACACAACAGTTGACTGGACTGGCAAAGTCTCCGCCGCCGGCGCTGCCAAATTCATTGCCGCACTTGTCACCTACCCCCACGAGGTCGTCCGAACCCGCCTACGACAGGCTCCCCAACAGGACGGCCGTCTCAAGTACACCGGCCTCGCACAATGCTTCAAACTCATCTGGAAGGAGGAGGGCATGGCTGCGCTCTACGGTGGACTTGTGCCCCACATGTTCCGTGTCGTACCCAGCGCTGCCATCATGTTTGGCACGTATGAAGGCGTGCTGAAGCTCCTTGGCGAGTCCAGCAACATGTAAAAGGTCTCTTTGTCTCTTCTCTTCGCATGTACAACATTTGATTGTACAACACTTGGCTGCATGGGCACGGCGTTGCATTCTTGGGAGTATATACTGACGGCGTCTTTCCACTCGGTGTGAATATCCACCATCTACGCTTCGATCTTCTGGAACGCTTGTATAACAGCATTATGTATAGAATTGGCGTGGCTGGGCAGAGATGTAAGGTGCCTTTGGATGTAAGACTACGGGTACGATAGTATGAGCAAGCCTCAACTCAGTCAGTGAAGACGCAAGGGAAAGCGAAATCAATGTAATCACACCAATCTCTGCAATCATGCTCAAGTCATGATTCTATCAGCTCGTTACCACTCGACACCCACACGGCGCTGCAAGAGCGTTCGGCGAAAGCCTGGTCCGTGCTCGTTCCGACATCTTGACATCCCAAAGTCCAACTTTTGTCCCATCTCGCACGCGCTCGCCTCGCGCCACAACGCAGCCATGTCGACACAAATACCACTGCGCATAGCGCGCTCGCCGCTGTCACGTCAATGCCTCTTCAAACGGCGCACAGCCCCCACACTACGATGCGTCGCTGCCCCATCCACACGAGCCTTCTCCTCAACACCGATGCGCCCACGCCGGAAAGAAAACCGCCTCGTCGACATTCGTATGCAGATGGCGGGCGCCGAAGCCACCGTCAAGGGTCAGCCAGCACCAAATCTGCAGACCAGCAAGCGCGAGGTCCAGGAGATGGCCGAGGACATTGGGCTGTTGCAGAACACAGTGATCCGGGCGCAGTTCAGCAAGTTGCCGAGCCCGACGAGCTGGGAGTTCTACAGCTATTTCTGGACGGTGCTGAAGAGTCGGTTTACGGGGCTGTATACGCGGAGCCACTTCAAGAGATGTGTGGTCAAGAAGGGAATCAAGAGTTATTTGCCTGTGGACTTCTTGCAGCAGAGCATGCTGAAGAACAAGGCGAAGCGGTTTTACAAGCGGTACTATGAGCTGCTTGCTGCGTATGCCTCCCCCTTTCAAACCCTCATCTCACCCACCGTTCCTCTTCTCCATTCCCACCCCCAGACGTCATGACTGAAGTGTAAATCTAACACCCACCAGCGGCGACGCCAAAGCACTGCGCAGCATCTGTCTCCCACCGCTCGCCTCCTCGCTACGCAGCCAAATTGCCGCCCGCGGCCCCCTGAAAATGAGCTGGCAACTACACAAGTTCAAATCCGCACGCATCGTCTCGCACCGCTGCGCGCCTTTGGGCGCCGATCACCCCGATACCTCCTACAGGCAGTGCATCGTGCGCCTCGAGAGCGAGCAGACGCTCACCACTACGCCGCTCGCTACGCGCTCTGAAAATCACAGGGCGCGGGCGCCGGTGTGGACACCCTCTGGTGCCGTCAAGCAGGAAGCAGTAGCAGTGCCTGCCGAGTCGCAGGTGGAAACCGAGAAGCAGAGCCAGACCGTCGTCGAGTACCTGGTGATGCAGACGCGGGTGATGGACGGGAAGGAGGAGGATTGGAAGATCTGGGGCTTCGCGGGCGAGACGACGCCCGCAAAGATGGAGGAAGATGACGCGTACTGGAAGAAGATGCTGGATATTCAGACCTCTGCGGCGTGAGCGTGAGCGAGCATAGCGAGCTCGGCATGGAAGAGCGAAGGCGTCAAGACGAAGGCGTCACTCGAAGGCACCAGCCAGAGCAGTCCTCAACCAGCACAGTAATCCAAGTCTGCGGTGCGAGTCTGCTATAGTAGCGTAGTATCAGCATGCAGTATCGTGGTCTGCTGGAAGAGCGGAGCTCTGGAGCTGTGGAGCTGTGGGTGAGTGGAGAAAGAAGATATTGTAAACATAGTTGTGTACATGCCAGACATAGGCAACCGTATAAATTCTTTGTCACGCAGAATGCGAGCTGTCCAAGTCTGCAGTATTTGGCCGTTGGAGAAACTCCCAGTCTGTTGTTCTGCTATCTCGCAGGCTCTATTCGTCGTTTTCACACACCTAGATGTAGACTTTAAAGGCTCCGTACGACCACGACTGCTCTAAGGCTTCGACTATGGCTACATCTCATGATCGGCATTGTTCGGTGGTTTTGCACTTCGTTCGGCATTGTGTGGGAAGTGTGACATATGAGCGCTCGCAAATCGGCAACCGCATCTGCAATGCAACGTCAAGAGTGGGGCATGTGGAGCATGCGTTCAAGGCTTGGAGGAAGTAAATATTCATGTCATGAAAATTCTAGCCATTGGTATCATTCATGGACGCATGAGCATTCTTGACGTCCAGCGCAAGTCGCGGTCAGCCCCGTGGTCTCCGTCCCAGCGGCACCTCGTGCCGTCTCTTCCGTCAGCCTCAGCTCAACAAGCGCCTTAACCGCACGAAGGGAAACGCCTGTCGTCCGCAGAATCCGTGACTCAGTGTCTGGGGGAGGGGACTCGCATATGATTGCGTTTAGAAACCGTGGACCTGAGAAAGTATCAATATGCAGCCTTATGAGTACGGAATTCTGAAGCGACTCACCTTGATGGTCTTCGCATCAAGACCAAGGCCTTCCTTCTTGTTGGTCAAGAAGTCCTGGATATCCTTGCGCTGATCTCCCTGGAGTTGGATGACCTCACCCATCTCGGAGTCAGCGACTATGGTTCCATTGCAGGCGAACTGCTTCTTGATGACCTTGAGGATCTTCTTCTGGTCAAATTTCTTAGGCAAGCCCTGCACCGTGGTCAAGGTCTTACGTCCATTGCGCTCTGCAGCGTGTTAGCAAATATTCGTGCGTGCCTAGAGCGACATAGCGGTGCCCCATCCGGAAGATAAGAATTTTAGGGGGCTGAGGAAGGCGGTCTAGGGCCGCCGGCTGTGGAAACTCGTGACGCCGCAGCAGTGAGTACGTACGCTGAATACGGATGTGAATGTAGTCCTGGGACTGCGCTGAGGACTTCTCGCCGGTGCCTTCATCGGCTTCCGCGAACGGGTCGAAGGTCTTAAGATTCTCGATGGACATACAAACAACTGTTGCGTGTGCGCTTTGGGTGGGGTTGTTGTGACGTGCGCGAGGATGTGCTATACCGGTACAGCTGAGGATAGTCGAGAGCGTGTGGTGAGGCGAATGGTCGTGTGAGTGGAAGGTAAGAGTGTTTGGCTGAAGTGTTCCAAGGCGTTGGTGGGGCTTCGGTCGCGGGGCGCGGGCGCACCTACCACCTTTACGTCGTGGCTTCGCTCCTGATTCGTGAGGCAAGATCGACTCGGTGAAACATCAGATTGAAAGAAGGTGAGACTTTGGATATGATTCGCTTGAAGTGAATTAATGATGAGTCTATCCAAATCTCCAATATTCAACTCGTACAGCCTGTGGTGGGACTTCCGCGTTTTCGCATCTCAGGCAGCCCATCTCATTTTACAGTTACACAGTACACCTGTCGTGCTCAACGGCTAGCGCGCCAATACTGACAACAGCAACGCTTCATGCATGCATTGTGAAAACTACGACGGAGGCGCCGCAGCTGGTGCTGCCTGTGTTCCAGTGCCTGTACCGATGCTGCCAGGCGGGGGCGGCAGAATGAGGGAAGAGTAACTCTGTGATACCAGGTCAGTCATCCAGATCGGCCGCTCAGCGACAGGTCCGAGCACTCACGACGAGCAGAGACATCACTGCGGCAGATTAGCAAATGTTTAGCCATGGAAGTTGGATTACCTACCGGCCATGCCAACGGAGAAGTAAGCCGGGGTGGTGGATGTCTTCTTTTGCTCCTGCGTCTCAGCGAGCCACGACTGCACTGAGAAGACCACGGACACCCTGCAGCGAATCAGTGGGTGATCTGGCAAAAGCAAGCCGGACAACATACCAGCCGATCATCCTATTCGAGACGAGCCATGTCAGTGCTGCAGACCAATTTAGATAAGGACGCCGTACTTGTTCCGGGTGAATATCTGAATGTCATATCAGCCGTGCAACGCAGACGCAGAAGGTGGTACATACGGCAGCCATGGGCAGCGTGCTGGCCATTGTGCCTTGAAGTCGCGTCAGTACACTGCAGCCGCAGACACACAGGCAGGCATGCACATACTGGACATGTCGCCATCTGACTTGTCCTTGGCCGGCTCCGCGTAGGGCACGACTGCGAGTTGTTAGTGCACGTGATCTGTGATGAGCGCCGGATGCATGGTCGCGTATAGGGGCCACGGCGAATGGCGATGGGCAAGCAATTGGGGCCGGCGCGGGCACATACTGAGGTCGGCGCGACGCATATCCTTCTTTCCCTGGAGTGAGGCCATGGTGGAGCTGTGTGAGCGGTGTAGGGCCGCAGTGGAGACGAAGAATGAGATGGTGGTGTTGATGCCGTAACGTGAGAGGTGTCCGGCCGCGGCGGGCGTTTGTACTCGGCATTTCAGCGACATCCATATCAGATCAGCCTATCCGCTACGGGACCTCTTACGGAACCTCTCAACACTCTCTCCGTGACTACCCACCCTTGCCAACCCTGAGGGACCCTGTGTGCAGATCACACTTCCCTTTGCACCTCCCCCCTCTGCCTGCTGCGTCTGTCCTCGCCATCGCGACGTCTTGACATCCGTACATGTTGCGCCCGCGGGACCACCTCAGCTGCCCGACAACACCGACGTCGTCCCGTCTCCCTTTCCCCCAGCCCGACCGCGCAGCACGTCAACGATGAACCCGCTCTCGGTGCGATGACCTCTCGTCCTGGCCCGGGAATACATGAGCAGTCCCGCGGCAGTGGTGTGCCTCCTCGAGCCCAGGTGCGGCGGCGGCCGTCCAAGCCGCTGAACACGGCGCTGCCCCAGCCCGACTGCATCGATCCCACTCTTGAGGACGAGCGCCCACCCGCACACAATGGCGCCCAAGAGTCAGCAAGACCGCTGCCCCGGGGGCGGCCCCAGCTGTTCTACGGCACTGCACCGAGCGACTGCGAACTGCCCATCCACTCTGCCTTCCCATACCAACCGACCGCGAATCTACCCGTGCCGCCGCGGCCAGGCTCCGTGCTCCTGCGCGATGCCTCGAGCCAGCGGCGCATTGCGCCGGGAGGGACGGGCGTGAAGGAGCATCCCAGCGTGCAGGTGCCCGAGGTCATCGCTGCACCTGTGCACTTTCCTGGGGGCAAGGCTGCCGACGTGTATCCGTGGACCGGCACCAATCCCGAGGATACGCTGACGGAGGCGCTGGTCAAGATAGGGATAACCAACAAGCCGGGGATCATGAATGAGACAAACACAGCCCGTCCGTCGCTGTGGTCCAACCTGAAGAACAAGTCTGGGCTATCCACCCTGTCTACGCTGTTCGTCGCTGTCCTGGAGAAGCGCCAGCAGACCGGACGTCTTCAGGAGCCCAACACCTTCAAGCCGCCCCCACGCCTCACACTCCGCGATACCGCCAGAGAACAATGGCTATACGACCTATCGAATCCGGGCATCGGCCTCCGTCGTCTGAGCCGTACAATACCTCATGGCCTCACCGGCAAGGTGCTGTTAGAGCAGTGTCTCAACAAGAACATACCTCTTCCGAGAGCTCTGTGGCTGGCCAAATGCGTGGGCATCAACGAGCTGCGTGCGCATAAGCGCAAGGGACAGGCGGGTACCGTGACATGGGTTAGAGGGTGGACAAGCTCGGTGGAGCAGTTTCTGGACGGCATTCTTCAGAACATTGGCACTGGGGAGTGGAAGCAACGCATCACATACTCGTAGGTGCTGCTATACACTTACGATGGCAACATGCTAACACGACGCAGACTCCAACTAGCAACCTTTTTGTATAAGGAGTGCTTGCTGGACGTGGACCACTTTCTCGACTGGATACTTCACAGTTTAGGAGCTTGCACATCTGAGCGGCTGTTCATCTGGCTTCTTATTGTATCTATCCCCGCTTATTGGAAAGACATCACCTCATGTCGCACACGTGGCAAGCGTCTGGCAGAGGCGCTGCTCCACCATGTCACAAAGGCGAGCTCTTTTGCGCAGTCGGCCCCTACAATTTGTGCTAACATACATCAGCTTTCTCAACATGATGCTGGGATACCGCCGTCACGATTGTCGAACTTCCTCGAGAACACCCTGATCAAGCTCCTTGCCATACGCCCTGCTTGCCTACTGCTTCCTGACTCTTGGCGTCAACACAGCACTGTTCTTAACGGTCTCGCAGAGAGAACCAACCACCCTCAGATCTTGCACGGTGTAAAGAGGCTGGACGAACGGAATCGCCGGTTACAGCAATCGTCCAAGATCGCGTCAGAGGCTTCGACGACGTCTGCAGGTCGAGTCTATCGCATACTTGACGACGTCGATTACAGCAAGATGGTTCGCATTGAGCAGGTCTCCACCGACTGCATGAAGGTCATCGCTAATCCCGTTCACTTGGTTCATGTCCTGCTTCAGTGGGCTTGTTCATGTTATCGCGAAGGTTCGCACAGGGTTTGTTTGGCAACGCGGCTGCTCCGCAGGTGGGCCCATTTCGGTGCAGACATATACGAATGCGTCACGGTATACCTCGAGGGTATGAGTTGGGCCAAGGGTGGCGAATCTCGTATGGTGTTCAAGATTATCTCAGAATTGGTGCGCTCAAGAACATTTGCAGCTGGTCGGTATATGCAGTGGCTTATTGCAACCGGATCGATCGCGCAAGATTTGGATTTGTCGCATGCTGCTGCCTGGCCTGTACGGCTCATCACCGAGATTCCCATTAGTGGTTTACCGGATCAGGTTCGCACTTTACGCGCAACGCTTCTA
This sequence comes from Phoma herbarum, assembly GCA_001599375.1. Taxonomy (NCBI): domain Eukaryota; kingdom Fungi; phylum Ascomycota; class Dothideomycetes; order Pleosporales; family Didymellaceae; genus Phoma; species Phoma herbarum. The sequence goes on from BCGR01000002.1 coordinate 1,685,112, forward strand.
CGCGGGACGGATCACTCGGCTGATTTGGAGATTCAAATGTTGAACGACGCCAAGCTCGCCATCTCACAACAAATGCCTGCATTATGTGGCATACGATATCTCGGCATTGGTGAGCACAAGTTCGACATCGCTCAACTTGGTTCCACCGTCAGGATTGAGCTTGGTATTTGGCTGCGCCAGCAGGTTGCTCGGTATGCCGAGGTCAACGAGCAGTGAGTCTCCTTCTTTGATGTTATCTGACCGTTGCTAAGTCACTCAGTGTACCCACAAAGGATCCCAATGTTGAGGAAACTGGCGCAGTCTCCTTGATCACGCCATACGACTTTCACACTGTGCGATCCTACCTGGAGCAGTTTGAAGATCTGCCGTTGCTTGCTGATGTAGTCAACATTGTAACGTCCTCATTGGATCCTAGTGTACTCGCCTCTGCCACGGACACTATGCATTACCACCTGAAGGCCTTTCGTGCCATTGGCGCCTTCGATTCACTCTTTGGGAGAGTAGTAACTAGGTACGCTGCCATCCGGACTGTACGGTTCCCTGAACGCGAACTCCTTCTTAGCCTCCTCAATTTGACACGGACATTGCGCCTGGACAACTCGCTGCTGCAGCTGCTCAACTATGACATAAGCCGGCTCGATCAGAAGAACTCGATGGCTGCCTGCTCTCCCGCATCCGACAACATGGGTGAGGTGATGTACAACAACATCTCGACTAGTCCGGAAGAGGAGATTGAGCGCATCCTTTCCAGTGGCAACTCTATGGATCAACAAGTTATGGCACGTGTGCTACGCAAGATCACTGGTAGTCTGCAGGACTCTGTCAGTAAAGGTCTTCTGCAGTCTGACAGCTACTCCAGTTGGTTCTATCGTCTGCGTAGTTTCGACGACTCTACCTTTGATGTCGTCCTCAATGAGTGGGTAAACATGTCTTTGTTCAATCATCAAGTTGAAGTGTTGTTCGTCGCGTTACCGACCTTAGTTGGATCGGGCTGCATGCCTCTTTCTGGTTTCTTGGACAGCCTACGAGCTTATGTGGGCAAGACAGCACCTGGACAGCCCGAGATGGCTTTTCGTGTCGCTTTAGAGGGTCTCCAGAGCTTACTGCCTTCGGATATTCTGACAGGAACATGGTCGCCACAGGACCGCTACCGCTACCGACTGGAACAACACAACCTTTGCTATGAGGCAGACGCACGTGTACTGCAGTTCATTGGCGAAGTCATAGAACTCGGTACATCTCTACCGACACAGAAAGTAGGCCAATTGCTGCGAAATCTTCTTTCTAACAAAGCCGTGCTGGATATCTTGAAGCACTATACGCTTGCTGGCGAGGCTTCCTTGTCTAAGCTCAATGCGCCAAGTTCGAATGGAGATCTGAAGAAACGGTATCTGAAGTTCTCGTTCAGCTCGTTGTTGGATCCCACTGGTGATCTCGGTAAGCTGCCAACGCAATGCCTCTTGCCTTGACATACCTGACGCAGAATCTAGGCCTAGTCAAAAAGACTCCAGAACAACAGATAATTGCGATCTTCGACGTTGCGAGTGAGCTTTCGATGCCCTTCTGCAGATCCACGATTCAGCACATCTTCGAGACAGATTCGTCGGCTACAGAGGAGTCGTCCGACGGTCTCTCTGCCGCGCTTCTGGACGCTATCAAGTCAGCCATGGAGAAAGACCAGACTTCTGGGTTAGAGCTTCTAGCCACCCTAGATAACGCTCTTACAGACAAGGTATGTGTAATTGTATGCTTGGTTCGAGCGGAGCTGACCGACGTAGATTCGTCAACATGCCGAACGCGAGATCGTTGATGCTTCGTCTTTCTTCACAGCGTCGCCTTTCGATACGCAGATATTAGACCAAAGATCACCCACATCGGTCCAGAAATTTCTCGCGATCATCGACTTGACTGCAGGAAATGCGCCAGACTGTTCTGATCAATCTGCCTTGTTGATCGCCCTCGTCGATAGATTCAAAGGCGTAGCACAGGCTCTAAGCTCATTGAGTGGTATGGCGAAACCGCCAAGCCACACTGACAACCTGACGGTGTCAGACTTGTACACTTGGTAGGTCTGCTGCCGTTATTGCTGTTCCGCCGCTAATTGCCAACAGGACAAATGCATTGTTCCGCTTGCTGCTCTCGCACAGCACATCGCTTTTGCAGAACGCAACACATCAGCATCAGACCGCTCTGATGATCGCATTAAAGACTCTGATCGTACATCCGGTCCTCGAAGTCTACCCACGAATCGCTGAACATGTTTTCGATGTCGCTGTCGTGCTGTCTGATTTACTCTCTGACGACGTACGCATTCAGCTAGCACGTGCCGAAACTGCCACGTGCCCGGATGATCCTCGATGCTCATTCATCGTCGGGTCTGCGATGCCAATCGACGGGTGGCTTGTCCTGGCAAAGCCCGTACCTCAACCACAACCCGCTCAGAACCTAGCGCCTTCGCAACCACAAACTCCAGCACCGCTACAGGGTCAACAGAACCCACAGGTGTCCGGCTCCGGCGCACTCAACCCCCAACAACGATACTCCAACCAACAGCAGCAACGACAACAAATGCAAGCGCAGCAAGCGCAACAAGCGCAGCAAATGCGCAGCTACCCTCAACACACCCAGCACACGCACCCGCAGAACAAAATGCTACCCGCGCAACTCCAACGCAACCCTTCGAACCAAGCAACACCGACACCACTCCAGCAAATGCAGCAACTGCAGCACATGCAGCACATGCAGAGCCTGGCGCAGCAACGCGCCACCCAGCCTTCGCCCGTGCAGTCACAGCGCCTCGCTTCTGCAGCGGGTGGCCCTGGAGCCGTAGGAGGTGGCGCGACGGGCAGGCTCTCAACTCCATCGAAGGCTCCTGCGGTTGAGGTTAGACAGTTTCCGTTCCAGCAGCCAAGATGGGAGATCTTGGCTGAGAGCTCGGGGAACCCGAATGCGAATGAAACGGCGATCAATCTCAGTTTGTTTGGTGCTCGAAGAGCATGAGAACGTGCGTCTTAACTACCTTACGACAACCATCAACCTCCACCAACACCTCCTCTCCCTCCTCTACATCATCCTATTCCTCGATCTGGGATTTGTAGCGTTTCATATGTTTGTCACTTGATTTAGGGCGGGTCGCATGCATGCAGCGTAGCGGTGGCGTTGCTTCAGAAGGCTCCTCATGACATGTCTGCATTATATGGCGTTGGGTGTTTTGTTGCAGTTGTATATAGGAACTCTGATACAGCAGACATGATTGCATATAGGTAGCAGTTTAGTAGAGATGAGGCGAATGAAAGAAACAATTTCAACGACCACTGCTTCATTCTACGCAGACTTTCCCGCAATCTTCTCGTAAGCCTCTTTATACTTCTCCGCCGTCTGTCTCACAATCTCCTCGGGCACCTTTACCCCCTCCTTTCCCTTCAGCCCGTTGCTCGTCAACCAATCGCGCAAGAATTGCTTGTCGAAGCTCGGCTGCGCCTTACCCAGATTCTGCTCCCACGTGTCCTTGGGCCAGAATCGACTGCTATCAGGCGTAAGCACCTCGTCGACCAGAACCACCTCGTCCTTCTCATCGAGCCCAAACTCAAACTTGGTGTCCGCGAGCACGATGCCCACGGACTCGGCGCGCCTCGCCGCCGCCTCGTAGATTGCCAGACTCAGCTCCTCGACCCGCGCGGCAATGTTGGGGTTTGCGATGATCTCACGGGCCTTCTCGGGAGAGATGTTTTCATCTTTGTCGCCGAGCTCGGCTTTGGTGCTGGGCGTCCAGAGCGGCGAGGGCAGTTTCTGGCCCTCGATGAGTCCCTCGGGGAGCTTGATGCCGTTCACGGTGCCGGATTTCTTGTACTCGGACCACCCCGAGCCTGTGATGTAGCCGCGCACGATGGACTCGATGGGGATGATGCGCAGGCGGCGGACTTGCATCGAGCGGTCTTTGAAAGTGGTCAGGGAAGATATTGGGTCCGGGAGCGCGTTGGAGATGTAGTGTGTCTTGAGGCCCGGAACGTGCTGGGGGAGGTAGTTGAACCAGTAGATGCTGGAAAGTGTTAAAATTGACAGGTTAAAACTGTGGTGGAGAGGTCGATGGGTACCTCATTGCGGTAAGAAGAGCACCTTTTCCTGGGATTCCCTGTTTGATAAATCAGCATCAGTACTGAATCGATTTCAACCCGTCGCAAATCGGGATCTTTTGGTTCTTTGGTCTTTGTCCTGTAGTCACGGAACTCACATTCTCCATAATCACATCGTACGCCGAAATGCGGTCGCTCGCGACGAAAAGCAGTGTATCATCGTCGACTGCGAACAAGTCGCGCACCTTGCCGGACGCGACCTTGGGCAGCTTGCCCTGGATATCAATCGTGGTCACTGTTTCTGACATCTTGCTCGATTGGTGTGAATGTTGTGCGACTCATATGATTGCCCGACTTGGTGTTGAACTTTTGTGCCTGCATGACGCCAGGGTGGGGCAGGGTCCGTTTGCGGGGCCGAGTATCGCTCGTAAAAGCGCGCGCTTCTTTACGGCAGGTTTATCGTGGATATCGCCTGAGAGTCGAGCGTGGAACGCGTCTCAACGTACTCGATTCTATCATGGAGCTTGACAATGTGTTGATATAGATGTCGCTCTGTGCGTGTGCCTGGTCGCATGGATGCCTGCGCGTACAGCAGTTCACGCGCTTCCCTGACAGTCTAGGCCCAACCATCCCGTCCATCTTACACCGACGAACTGCATCACTTTTGATACCTCAACATGTCTTCGACGCAGTTTACAGCCCTAATCCGGCTGCCCTTCCCGCGTGGCAGCTTCGTGGATCCACCACAAGCCCAGTGGGATGCCGATAAGGACCGCCAACTGTGGAAGGTCATCTCCAAGTCCTCCAAGACGAGTGATCTGAACTGGGTAGAACTGGCATCGAAATTCCAGGTACCTCCCACGTTCCTACTACAGCAAGCAGCATGGCTGTACGAGCGCCACTTCGAGCACGTTCGGAATCAGATGAAGAAGGTCAGCGGGTCCAACGTAACCGCAGCTGCATCTGGCGGCGGCGGCAGCACCCTTACACCTGTTGGTGGTGTCGCGATGCAGAGGGCTGGTAGCGGCGGCGCTGGTCACTCAAAGACGACTTCTGCTCTATCTGGTCACCGTAAGAACAGCCCGAGCTTGGGCCTGCAAGAAGCCATGGAGCCTGCCCCGGCGCTGACAAGAACGCCTTCAACGACTACTCTAACGCAGTCCCGCGCCCAAGCTCAGCAGCTACCAACAAGAACACTATCTGCACGCTCGGCGCAGCGACCGAATCTTGCCAGGCCTACCAAGGATGACCGATCAATGTCTCCAGGGACGGTCACCCACACCGCACATCAAGAACCACCGGATTCTCCAGAGATCCCGGCCTCATCATCATCGAGCTCATCTTCGCTATCTGACACCGATCATCCGGCCCACCGTAGTCAGCTGTTCAAAAGACCTCCGCGCTTCCAGCAGAAACGACCCCGTGAGTTAGCGCCATTTGCCGAAGGTGACGGCACGCAAGACGGTGACGACGCAGGATCGCAGGGCAACACTATGCTGCCTTTTGCATCAGCCGCTCGGCGACATTTGGACACATCCAGACAGGGTGTACGTGAGCAGAACAGCCGACTCGTAGATCGCCAGAAGGTCAACACCGGAGCGAAGCAGAGCAGCCCACATTCGCAAGTAACTACAGAGACAGCGTCCTCTATGACCAGCTCTGCTTCAGCTAGCGATGCGCCTTATGGCCCTCAAGCTGCAGCGAAGAGTCCTGCGAGCCCAAACTTCAACCACCGCGCTGCTATGGCAAACCTTGGGAGCCCAAGGGCGCAGGCGCTGAGGCGGAAGGAAGGCAGTGAGGGCACTCCAAGCATGGGCAGCAGCTTCAGTGACATTGATGGTACGCAGTAAGATCTACACAGACTGGATGGAACTGACTTTTGCAGATGCTGGCATCAGCCAGTCGGCGTTGGAAGAAGCGTTGCTCAGTAACATGCAGCATGGGAGAATGAGTACGCTTAGCCGAATGTCTCATGCGTGGAAGCAATGATTCGGTTGCTTTCACTTACGCACCGCAATCAGGTGTGCTTGCGCGGTTTGTCGAATCACATTTTCAAACACTTTCCTGTGCCTAGTCAATCGCCATCCAGAATCCGTGATCCTCTTCGAAAATGACAATGGAAATACCAACTATCCGCGTCGAAGACACTGACAGCACAGCACCTGCTCTGACCCTCCATTACACCCTCGGCTCAAACTCGATCGATACTGTCACCGTCGCTGCCTCCATCTACAGCCTTTCCACTCATCCAGGTCGCGCCCGCACTGAGCCAGACGAGCCGGGCACCGTAGAAGTAATGACATGCAACACGTCCTATCTCACGGCATTCTGGTCCGCCACCGCCTCTCTCCTCGACTACTTCGCCGACTTCCACGCCACCGACACGCCGTTGATGCAGAGCGTGTGGTTCCATTTGCTCGACACCTGGCAAGCCGCCAGTCCTGTCGCGCTGTACAAGCACGACCACAAGTTCTGGCATTCTCACGAGGCGCAGACATTCAAGAACGATTACGAAGAGACGCTAGCTTTGTTCCAGCGGCTCGTGGGCCATCCTCAGGGCCAGAGAACCCGACGCGGCTACACAGATGAGCAGCACACCGAGGCGGTCATACACGCTCCGAGCGGGCACATCGAGGCCAAAGCAGGGGCATACGAAACGGGCCCTTTCATCAGCGGGCTGAAGCCATGGCAGCAATTTCTGTGCGCCGGTGCACCGGGGTTCGCACCTTCGTCTCCTTCCGACGGCGATGATATCGTCGCTAGAGGAGCGCAACCAAGCGCATACGACCCATACACACGCTCCATCCCGCAACCCGCCATCGCGCTCATGCAGTCCCACACATCGCGCGCCCGCACCCTGCTCGCGCGCCTCACCCATGCGCAAAACCCGTCGGACCTCACACAAACACTCGCAGCCTTCGACGCCTCGGCCCTTGCGTTTCCCTCCCTTACACACCGCGCGCACTCATCCGCCTCGCCCTGCAACCCAGGCACGACGCTCAATTACACGCTAATACAAGGCGCCCCGCCCGTGACGCGGCACGAAGGCCTCTTGGATCCGAGCATGCTGGTAGAGAGGCCGGATCTGGTGCTGCTCGATGAGGCGGTGGGGAATTGCAAGGGGTGTGAGGCGTATGTGCCGATGACGGGGCCGCGGGGGATGGAGGGCGTGGGGTTTGATGTGTGGAGTGTGAGCGAGGGGAGGGGCGTGGTGGGGGACGATGTGGCTGGGGTGTTGGGTCGACGGGGTGAGATGTTCGACGAGTGGTATTTTGGAAGGGAGGAGTGAGGGTATGATTGGTGAGTCGAGACTCGAGGGTCGAGAGTCGAGTGTCGTGTATCGACGAGGCTTTCATCGACAGTTTACCTGGGATGGAATGGAAGACATATTGTATTGCACGGGTGACAATGTCAGCCACAACACGTGAATAAGATGCGCGTGGTAAGGTCAAATATGTCATTACGTATGTACAAAGCAGCTTGCAAAGTGTACATCGCTAAGCCAAACAAACATTAAATCATGGATATCATGTTGCGTTTCCTCCACATCCCCCTTCGCTCTCGCCAGAGGGCACATCACTGCTCAATCATTACCGCTTCGTCATTACTTTCTCCGCAGGGATCTCCACTCTCTCCACGCCTAAGCAGAGTAGTCATCCTTGACCCTCCTCTGGCTATCCGTGTCCATGAAGCTGGCACGGCTGCGGTTGCTCTTGGTGCTGCGGCGGCGGCTAACACCGCTGCCGCGGTCTCCGCCCAGCGCGCCGCCGAGACAGAACAGGATCGTCGCAATGAAGAAGCATGCGAACGAGGCCCAGGCGAAGCCCATCAGGTAGCGGCCAATGGAGGCCTCGAAGCCGGCGGAGCGGAAGGCGTTGCGGCCCTTGACGACCCAGGCTCTGCTTCGTGTCAGAACGGTGTACCCAAAAGTAAACCGGGATGAGTTGGTAGAAAAGAAGGGACGTACGTCATCAATGCCGCAGCGAGCGCCTGGAAGAACAGCGCAATGCTCACAGTCAGGCCGGACAGGTAGCCACCCAGGCGACTGCACATGGCCAACAGCCCCGTGAAGAGCGCGCACACGGCGAAGAACAGCGCAATCAAGTAGAACGCAAACATGAAGCGCGACAGGTAGAAGTACATGTGCGTTCCGACAAACTGCTGGGGCACATTCTCAGTTGTGCCAAAGTTGCGCGGCGGGTCAAAGGGCAGCGCAGGCACGACGGCGCCGCAGTTTGCATTGTGGCCGCTGCTGGGGTCGCGGCCGCAGACGGCGAAGAAGGTCCAGCGCGAGGGGTTCCGGGCGTTGGGGATGCCGCTTGTGCCGGCCTGCAGGAAGTAGAATTGGTTGATGGGCGAGCTGTTGACGGCACCGGACAGGATCAGGAAGAATTGCATCACGATGCCGCCTGCGACGAGCAGGAGGGCCGCGAGGGCGAGGACGGGCTCTGCGAAGAAGCGCATTAGTTTTGTGCTCGATGTTTTTTTTTGGTGAGGTTGAGAGATCTGTGAGGTGTTGGGTGACAGGGGTACGCACTGGCTGCAGCGACCATGATGAAACGCTGTGAGGTTTGGCAACGGATGGATTAGGATTACAAGACGGGACTATGGGCAGGGCGCTGAGAGGGGGAATTGGGCGAGGATTGGTATTTGAGCGCCCGAAACGGAAGGCTTGTCACGACGTGTTTGGACGGGCAAGATCTTGTTTATGAAGAAGTGGAGCACGTCCTTGGAAGGGATGACGTCTAGGCCGAGCCCGTCGATGTCTAGGTGAGCTCATCGCGCGCTACGACTGCGCTTTGCATCATACCGCCGAGGGTCAAAGACAGAAGGGGTCGCGCCTTGCTGGATGCAGCGTGACTCCAGCGCCGGTGTGCAGGCGCTGGGGGCTGCTAAGGGAGACGTGCCCTGACGGCTGTGTGGGAGTGTGGGAGAGTCGATGGTTGCGGAGCATGGTGCAGTCCCTTCTTCCCGAGCAGGGTGGAGTCGCTGAGTGCGATCGGCTGCAGGCATGGTCGTTTGGCGAGGGCGCTCGGTCGAGGCCCCTGCGCCGCGCTGCCTTGCTTCGGCAGCGACGCAACCGAGTGCATCACCAGTCGCTGTTGGATACGGTAGTTGTTTGAATAATCATTGGGTGCAGCTGATCGCGACACTCGCCCTGGACGATCGCCCACCCACCGCATCGCCATGTCGACCGCCGTGTGGCCGCCCATCGACGCGGCGCAGCTGGCGCGCGAGCACACGCAGTCGCAGCAGCGCGAGCTCGACTGGCTGCTCGTCCAGCTCAAGGAGACGCTGCAGTCGCTCAAGGCCGGGCTGGAGGAGTGCGCCGCGCTGCTGGCTCCGTCGGAGAGCGGGTCGACGCTGGTGCTGACCTCGGTGCGCTCAGAGAGCCTCAAGGGCCTCGTCACCCGCGTCGGCACGCGCATCGTGAAAGGCGTATGTACTCGCTGTCATGTCGTAGAAATGCAGTGTGCTGACCAGACCAGAACGTCAAGCTGCGCCTCGCCAGCCTGCCTCCCCCGCGCGGCGCGCAGACGTTCGACATCACCATCTCGTCGGCCCCGACCGCGCCCACGCTCGTCGTGCCCCAGCTCACGGCGGTGCGCACCTCGATCAACAGCTGCCTCGATGCCATCGACGTCGTCTCGTGGGGCGGCGACGCGACCAACGCCAGCTTCGTCGCCGGCCAGCTGCAGCTGCTGCACGACCACATCCTCGAGGCGCGCCACGCACTCAAGGGCTACTCGGACGTGCAGATGCCGTGGTGGGAGCACCCCGTCGACGCCCACACCTTCGACCCGCCGCTGCCCGCGAACCTCTCGTTCCACATGTTCGTCTTCGACGCCGCCCTGTGCCTGGAGCTGCGCACCCTCGAGCCCAAGCCCGACGACGAGCCCGCCTCCTCCTCCTTCACCGGCTTCAACTTCCGCGACCGCCTGTCCTCCGCCCTCGGCGCCACCCGCGCCCCGCTCCACGACGAGGCCGACAAGGCGTACAGGTACAACGGCCACGACGTCCGCGTCAAGGAGAAGATCCGCGTCGAGACGCAGGACCCCGCCCTCATCTCGGCGTCGGCCAAGCTCAACGCCCTCGAGCACACCCTGATGTTGAGCCGCAAGGCCCTCGGAATTGTCATGGGCACCGACGAGCCGTAGGCGACCTGCCGCTGACAGCAGCCAACTAGACCAATTCGCCTCTTCTGATTGGGCCGCATTCGTCGCGCCCGTGGGCCCTTTCTCCGTGGAGGTGATAACGCCATCCGCGCTAAGATACCAGCTCGGAAATGCTCCATCGACATCGGAACAGAAATGTGACTAGCACTCGCCCCAGGAATTATGCCACCGCGATAACGCTTCAACGCTTCAACACTTCTTGTACATACCTTGTTGCGCCCCTCCTTGCTTGAGACATTGACTTGTTCTTGAGGTCTACTGTTCCACCAACATGGCGCCTGCGCTCCTTACTGCCGTCGACTCGGCCTCGCACATCCACCTCATCGTTGGCTCAAACCCACTCGCAGGTGCACGATGCACACGCTCACTCGAGGTCGGCGCGAACCCCATACTCATTGCACCGGAAGATGCCACGCTGCACTACGGCCTGGTGAAGCGCATCGAAGAGGGCGAGGTCAAGTGGATCAAGCGCAACTTCCAAGAGGACGACCTGACCACGCTTGGTCGCGCTGAGGTAGACGGCGTTGTCGATGCAGTCTTCGTGACTGCTGGAGGGAAGCAGGGGCAGAGTATGTGTCTCGCAGTCATCAATTGAATCACGCCTAATGTCATCAAGGCACACAAATATCCAATCTGTGCCGCCGACTACGAATCCCCGTCAACGTCGCCGATGCCCCCAACCTCTGCTCCTTCACACTCCTCTCCACACATTCCGATGGTCCCCTTCAGATTGGCGTAACAGCATCTGGCAAGGGCTGCAAGCTGTCGGCTCGCATACGGCGCGAGATCGCATCGTCACTGCCACCCAACCTCGGCGATGCCGTCGAGCGTCTCGGCACGCTTCGAAGACGCATATGGGAGGAGGAGCACGCCGCCGAGCTCTCACAAGACCTCGAAGCCGAGGAAGAAGACAGCGGCCAGCCCGCGACCTTCAACAAGCTCGTTTTGGAAGAGAGCAAAGAAGCCGCCCGCGGCCGTCGCATGCGCTGGCTCTCCCAGATCTGCGAGTACTGGCCGCTGCGCCGCCTGGCCGCCATCACAGACGCAGACATCGATACCCTCTTCCGCGAATTCGCCACCAGCTCTGCCGCCAAAATCGGGCCCACCAGCACACCCACCCCGCCCGAGCGCAAAGGCCGCATTATCCTCGCCGGCTCCGGGCCTGGCAACCCCGATCTCCTCACCCGCGCAGCCTACAAGGCCATCCAATCCGCCGACCTCATCCTTGCCGACAAACTCGTCCCCGCACCCATCCTCGACCTCGTCCCCCGCCGCGCAACAGTGCACATCGCACGCAAATTCCCCGGCAACGCAGACCGCGCGCAAGAAGAGCTGCTAGAATGGGGTCTCGCCGGCTTGCAGCAGGGGAAAGTAGTGGTCCGCATCAAGCAGGGCGACCCGTACATCTACGGCCGCGGCGGCGAGGAGTACACATTCTTCCGCTCGCACGGGTTCGTGCCCACCGTGCTGCCGGGCATCACCAGCGCTCTCAGTGCGCCGCTGTTTGCTGCCATCCCCGCCACACATAGGGGTGTTGCCGATCAGGTGCTGATTTGCACCGGCACCGGGCGCAAGGGCGCGCCGCTTGACCCGCCCGAGTTTGTGGCGAGTAGGACGATCGTGCTGCTCATGAGCTTGCATAGACTGGAGGCGCTTATTGAGTCGCTTGTCGCGAAGGGGTATCCTACCGACCTGCCCGTGGCGGTGTTGGAAAGAGCGAGCTGTCCCGATCAGAGGGTCATTAGGACGACGATCCAGCATGTGTGCGCTGCGGTTGAGGAGGAGGGGAGTCGGCCGCCGGGCTTGCTGGTTGTGGGAAATGCGTGCAGAGTTCTAAGCGATTATAGCCAGCGCTGGATCGTGGAGGAGGGGTTCCATGGCTTGGATGATCTCGGTGCGGATGGGGAGCTGCAGTTGAGCAGGCTGGGCGAGGAGGTAGCGAAGGTCGCTGCGTGACGACTCGAAGACGACGATTAGACCTAGATGTGTGACGAGCATATGATACCAATAGACACGTGATGTTCTCTCGAAAGCATTCCCCTCTCTTAAGCATGCTTGACACCGGCGAGTTTCAATCTTGTGTATATTCTGCACACGAGACATACAGCTCTTTGGACATGCCTCAGAATCTCTGCCTGTTTCGGACGAGGCATGTCGATGGACACAGAGAAATGGTGGGCAAAGCAAGAGGGAGCCAAGACGGCAGCTCGACTGACAAAGAGCACCCTCGTCCTTGGAGTTGAAACGTCGTTTCGGGGCTATAATCGACCCTTCATCTTCTCTAATATCTTCACCACTTGTGGCAACACCTTCTCAACGTTCTCCGAGACTCGCACCGCTTGTCTCCCGGTGTTGCTGTCCTCGGTGCCGCTGAAGAAAGCTTCCTCACCCCTCGCACCGCCCATATTGAGTATCCCAATCGGCAGATTCTGCTCTTTCGCCTTCTTCACCAACCTCCAAGCGGAGTACGTCGCAAGACTACTCCCAATTACGAGCAGCCTCCCAGCCTCATCAACAGCCTGCTCAGCGGCGACTTTCGTCGGCGCCGGTATACTCTCCCCAAACATAATAACCGCAGGCTTCAACACCCCGCCCTCACTGCCATGCTTCCACGCACCGTCCTGGTCTGTTTCAACCCTGACAGCACTCCCATCCGCCTTCCTCGGCGGACTCTGTAAACACGTCGGACACGGTGGATATCTGAACGTGGTGTACGGCGCATCCGGCACATCAGCGTCACCGTCCGGATTCGTCTTCAGCCCTTTCTTGCGCCGCTCATCAGGGTTCTCTGAGTCGAGGGCGCCGCTCGCAAGCATTTCCTCAAGGAAAGTCGCCCACGCCGGATTCAGCTGCGCGAGCTGGTCTTGGAACAATCGGCGATCGTACTCGTTGCGGCACGTTATGCAGACCAGGTTTCTCAGGTAGCCGTGTAGTTCGGTCGTGGGTAAGTGGGGGTGTGCTTTAGGATGGAAAGAATCCACATCTTCCGAGCTGTCAGCTCCATTCTCATAAGCACCTGCTCCACCATGGACGTGTACTCACTCTGAGTGATCACCCGCCCCACTACACCCAACCTTCCCAAATCCCCACATGCCTCGTGCGCCTTGTTCGGCCTTGCTTTATCCAAGTTCGTCCAGCCTAGAAAGCTCCTCGCCCAGTATCGTTTCCTTGCCTCATGATTCTCGCAGAACTCATTGTAATAGATTGGTTTGTACGTCTTATTCTGGGTATATGTCCCTTTGGGGCCCCGATAATCCGCAAGCCCAGACGCAACACTGATCCCCGCGCCAGTCAACAGCAATGTCTTGCCGCTCGACCTGACAGGCGGAGAGCCGCGGAGGTACGGTCTCGAGGAGTTCAGCGACGGCGAGAGGAAGTCGACGAGTGCGGCGATTGCACCGGATGTTGTTGTTGCGCTCGCGGGAATTATCTTTGGCAGGGGGAGGGGGTCTGTGTACGGCACGCGGAGGATCGCCATGGCGTGCGCGTGCAGGGCTGGCGTGGGAGTTCCAATGCCATTGTGAGAGGTGTGCGTGTTGCGGCATTGAGGCGGAGCGAGGTTTCAGTGGTGATGTCAGTGATGGCGGCCCGTGCGAGATCTGCATCTATCGCGTGGGGACGGGGATCGAAGAGCCGCAAAGCGGGCGCTATTTTGGGCGTTTGCCTGATGGTGTGTAGATGCAGCTATGGTACGTTTTCCGATCATGCACCTTTGTGCAAGTAAGACATGGGGACGGAGGATTGCGACGTGACAATGGAGGAGGCTGTGTGCATGTGCATGGCTGTGAGGCTGTGTCGTGAGATCTCTCCAGATCAATTGCAAGTGCAACCGAACATGAATCTGGACTTGGGCCGGTGAGACGGGGTTCGGATAGCAACCGGTACAATGCAAGCCACATTTGAGGCTCTTCTGAAGGGCGGCAGTTTCAGAAATTCGTGTCAAGCTTCAATGTGGCAAGAGGGTCTGGCCATGTAAGGCTGAGACAGGGGCATGATGAACACAGTCCGCTGCAAAGTGTTCAGAAATGATGCATTGGAATCATTGAGTCGTCAAGTATCGTACAGAGGTTGTTTGCAAAAGGGTATAGCGTACAGCGACAGTATGAAATAGCATTGATAAGAGAGACGTCGAAACGAAGTAAATACAGAGGTCTAAAAAGTGCCGCCTACGTGGTGCAGTAACATGACAACGGCAGACAGTGCATGAAATGCGAAGATAGAAAAGAAAACTGGAAGTCAACATGTGCCTAGGCGCCCTGTGCAGGCAGGACAGAATTCTGATTGTTGTATCCCGAACACGCCGCCATGTGTTTAAAGGGACTCATCGACAGAGTCGGCCAGTCGTGCGAGTGGCCGGCTGCAAGCAAGCGAACGGAAAGTGGTGTGTACGTTGAAGAGGGGAGTGAGGAAGGAGAGGAGCAGGTATCGGCGAAATGCCGAGCGGAAAGAACGCCGATTATGTCGTGAAGAGTGCGATGCTGGAGAGTCGTAACGATCGTGTGGGGTACCATTTCCCGAAAAGGAAATCGTTGTGAGGAGCAGAAGAAGTCGCTCACTGCTGCTGCACGTGCGCGTGGGGGTGCGCGTGCGAGTGCATCAACGGCTGTGGAGCGTACTGCATCGGATGCTGGTGCAGCATAGACTGGATGCTTGGTACCCGCTGCTGCTGGGACGGGTAGCTGCCCGGGTACTGAAGCTGCGTGTTCTGGTAGTGAGATGCTGGAGCAACTGGCATTGCCATCTCGGTATGGTGGTCGTCTGATTCTTCATCGAAGTCAGAAACGCCTATTGCGCTGTCCTCGTGGTCGGCGTAAGTACCGGAGTGATAGCCCTGCTTCTTCATTGCTGACCTAGCCGCTTGTGATAGATTCTTGAAGCCTTTCTCCATGCACTGGGGTCGAATCAGTGGGCTGATATTAGACAATACAGCAAGAGCTTACCTTGGTCTCAACCAATTGCCACTTCTCGCCCACTCGAGCAGCGAGCAGGCTCCACATGTCTCGTCGGACTTCCATATATGCTTGCGCCAGAACGTCCAGCTTCACACCGTCCCATTGTTCGGCATTCATCCTCTCCATCAACCTCTCGTGACGCTTTCGGCACGCGTTTGGCGACTTATTGGGAAAGTGTTTGGGAGCGATTTGGTTCCAGTTGAGGCCCTGTGTCCTGGCCTGGATGAGGGCCTCATCGTCTTGCGCAGACCATGACGAGCTTCGCGTGCTTCCACCTGCTGCTGATGCAGTAGAGATGGAGCTGCGGTGTCCAATCGGAGCCTTCTCAGTCTTAGGCATGTTGATTAAGGAGTATGAGATAGTAGAGGAGAGACAACAATCAATGTGTTGACCGAAAGGAATACAAAAACTGGTAGACAGAAGCGACCGAGAGATGTATTATGATTATGGTAGAGTGGGTGTCGGTCAACGAGAGTGATGGTGCGGGAACGAGAGGTAGGAGATATCCTGACAGTATGAAAAAACGAAGGAACTTGTGTCCGTACCTTGACCTTGAAAATCTGAAGTGCGGACCAAGGTCAAGGCCATTTGCTTTATACAAAGCCCAGCCTTGAGCCGCAGAGGGTACGTACATCAGGTTGGCGACCAATGGGCCGCTCGGAGAATTGTTTGAAACCAGGATGTGTTTCTGTAATCGCCGGATCGATCCCCTGTCTACTCAAAGAGGCGTGTACAACTAGGCAGAGACCACTCGGTCGCGTCTCCAAGCGCTGTCAGAAAGGGCAACTAGGTCACTAAGCAGCCCGGTCAACATTGGGACAAGGGTGTAGTGTCTGTGACAGAAGCGCCTGTTTGAGAACCGTTCCTGAGGCTCTTCATGCGGCTGTGCCTAAGAATAACATCTGCCGACCAGAAGGGTGTGGTATGTGGAGGTAGGGCGGCGGCTCCCTTGTAGGTAAGCGCGCAATTCTCAACGCTGATACGACAGATCTATGGGGCCAAAATAGAGGTCTTGGCGAACTACACTAGCACGCACCTGCAGGCCTACTGCAAAGTGTGCGAGGGTACTGTAGTTATCAATACTTCACAGGGCTGAGCCCTACAGGACCTGCATCTGCAAAGCGGCCCGCGAAAGTGGGAACACCACGTTGCTGATGCCGGGCAGTTACCAAAATTTGATGCATCGAAATAGAGAAAGCGCATTCAGAGCGATGATTATGGTGATCGTGCGAAAAGTTGCTAAGCGCGATGCGGTGGTGAGTGGGCGATTCGAGTGTTTGTTTCATGAAACACATCGCAGCGGCTCCTAGGCGGCCGCAAGCGCCAGGCCTATCCAGCACGTGCTTGTCCCCGCCCTGCCTACCTGTTGTGCCTGTCTGGTCATGTACGAACTGCAGTTCTTTCTTCTTTCTCTCTGCTGTGCCTCCAACGCACAGTTCGAAATGCAGCTACTCCCTCACCAGTACCTCAGGCCTTCTCGAGACGCTGTCGTAAACAAAGACAGCAATGATACACCCCGTGTAACCGCCAGCATTCGAGGCCTGCATGTGATTCAGAACCTCCAGCCTTGCCCCAAACTCAAGGCCAAAATTGACAAGACATTGACATGTCAGATTCAGAATACTCGGTCCGCGTACTCGGCGTTACACAAGGCTGTCGGTCGTAGTGGTCCTGCAGCTATTTCTCTCTTGCACAGCCCCAGCAACGGCTACCGAGCCTATATGCAGAGATGCATGTAGACATCTGCACACTAAAGGCGCCTTCCACGAGGCAAGTCTTACACAAACAGGCGCATTGGTTGAAACCAGGGTATTCTGGAGTCTACCTTGTCTTTTACGGTTCGAACATACCCTAATGAGGCTGCCGCAGCCTTGCTCTTCATGCTACGCTCTTCATGCTACCCCGCGAAACAAGGATGCTAAATTTGCACTGAAAAGCAAAACCGCACGCAACTTTCAACATATAAACGATCACGCGCCTCAGTCAGTAGCAGACAAGAAATGATGCTTTCTGTTATCCGATAATTTGGTGGTTGATTCAATGGACACCAGTGGACACAGTCAAAAGCCGCAGCAGCCGCAGCAGCGGCCGCGGAGAGGAGCTCCCCATTGGCCTCAAAAGCCGACAACGGGCAACCTCCGTTCAGCCAGTCGCGTTTGTCGTAAACAAATTAGCCGGGAGCTACCCCGAAGCCCACATCGAGGTCGGTCATCTCGCCGTTGGAGGTTGAGCATACGCCGAACGTCACGCTAGTCGGTGCCTCGGAAATCGGAACATGAGGGGGAATGGCATTTGCTGGGTTACATCACCCTTCAGCTGCCGCTCTTGAAGCTTAACACTTGCGACTTTACCCGCAACTCGAGCTTTTCCTTCTCTTCGCTGCCACGTCTCTCTTGCACAAACTTGTCTTTCGCTTCGCTATGGCTCCTCTTCCCGATCTCTCACAGAACAAGGCCGTTAAGCTGGTCAAACATGCGGCCGATAACCACTACGCTATCTGCGCAACTTGTTGTTACAATGTTGAGGGCATTTTAGCTTCAGTAAGAGCTGCTGAAGCCAAGCGCTCGCCTTTGATCATACAGCTTTTCCCATGGGCGGTCCAGTACGCCGGTGGTATCCTCGTCCATGCAGCACGCGAAGCCGCCGATAACGCCAGCGTCCCCGTTGCGCTGCACATGGATCATGCGCAAACACCAGAGATAGTGAAGCGAGCAGCGAACTTCGAGAAAGGTTTCGATGGCATCATGGTCGACATGTCACACTACGACGATAATCTGGAGAAGACAGCAGAGCTGGTCAAGTACTGCAACGAGCGCGGCATCATTACTGAGGCGGAACCCGGGCGGATTGATGGCGGGGAAGATGGTGTGGGGGACCTCTCAGATCTGGGGTTGGAGGCGATCCTCACCACACCGGAGCAGGCCGAAGAATTCGTCGCG
Organism: Phoma herbarum; assembly: GCA_001599375.1. Classification (NCBI taxonomy): domain Eukaryota; kingdom Fungi; phylum Ascomycota; class Dothideomycetes; order Pleosporales; family Didymellaceae; genus Phoma; species Phoma herbarum. The sequence continues at coordinate 1,703,252 of BCGR01000002.1, forward strand.
ACAGGGATAAATTGGCTGGCTCCCGCTTTCGGCAACGTACACGGTAACTACGGGCCGAAAGGGCCACAACTGGACTATGAGCGCCTGAAGCGCGTACACAAGAAGGTCGGTGACCGCGTCAGTCTGGTTCTGCACGGCGCTGGCGCAGAGTGGTTCCAGGAGAAGCTGCTGAGGGAATGCATCGACTGCGGTGTCGCGAAGATGAACATCAACGACGCATTCAACAACGACTTCACGAGAATCATGCAAGAGCAGGCAGGCAAGACACCCATCACCGGACTGATCGAGAAAGCGACCGACGCCATGCAGAAGAGCATTGAGCAGTACATGGATTGGATGGGCTCGACAGGAATGGCAGACAAGATTCAATAGAGGTAGAAGAGGAAATAGAAAGATCCGTTCAATATATACATTCGAAACGTCACGCGAGGGTGTCAGAAGTTTTCTGTCTGCCAAAAGTCAAGATCTGTGGAGGCCACTTGACCCAGGAATGCTTCGTCCATCCCAAAGCCATACGATCCAATCAAATCATACATGTTATATGCATTTGCCATGTCGCCATGGCCAAAGTCGACAGCTGCGACACCGCTGGGCTGGTTGGGGTCGTAATGCCCATTGGGTTGTTGTCCAGGCTGTGCATTGTACGGTGGTGGGAAGGTGTGATCGACTGAGCTTGAAGGTGTGCCCATCATATCAAGCTGCTTCAGCAGTAGGTTGATGCCATGCACGATGTGTCTGGTGAGGTGCTTCTCACTCAGGTTCTCAGCAACCCTAGCAAGGAATGTAGCCGATCGCCTAGCCAGTGATACGACCTGCACCGTATTGAAGTTGAGACCAAGACCGATTGGCTCGCCTGCTGACTCTGGTGACCGTACCTGGGCAGCACTACCCCATGTCTTCGCCATCTTGAGCAGGAATGTGGCGCAGAATGCGATCATAGTGTGCGTAAAGATGGGCACTGCAGACATGGCTCTCCGAAGGTCCGGCTCTTCGAAAATGAGGGTGAGTGTGCTAGTCGCCGCGGTAATCGCAATGTTGGCGGCTTCGCGTCGGTCATAGGACAATGTCTCCGATGTGACCGCGCTAGGCGGTGGAAGGCCGCGCAGCGCTAGAGAGTTCAGCTGGAAACGCGCAAAGTGGTAGTAGAGGACGACGCCCTTTGACGGATACGAGCCAATCGTGGGACTGTCGACTGATCTCGCTTGCCATGCTAGCCGCCACTGCTCAATAGCAAAATTGAACATGCGTAAGCGTTGGAAGTCAGGCTCTGTGAGAGGTTGCTCTGGGTCGCTTCCGTAAGCAATGTACGCTTCGGTGAGAATCTTGAAGAGAGTGACTTGTGCACTCAATCTGATATCGCCTGGCTTGGTTTCTGGACTGTCGAGAAATTGCTCAATGTTCTTGATTGCAATGTCTTCGTGGATAATGGGAGGTCGTCCGTAGGCGATGCTAAGCTGATGCTCGCAGACATATAGCACGTACCAGAGACGGACCTTGTCCCGGTGGTTTTCATCGCCTCTCATAAGCTTATTGAATGATTGATGAAGGTTCATCTCTGTGGCATTGCGAACAGCGGCCCCTGAAAGCTTCCAGCTGAGGTTGGAAAGATAGAAAGCAGCAAGCAGTAACGCGCGGATGTCGTCTACGCTCTGCACTCGTGACAAGCAAGCACTGTACGCGCCGGATACAAAGACGCCGTAGCATCTTTCTAATGCGTCGTCCCGACCGGGTGTGTGTAGTGCTGCTATCGTGAGAACAACGGCTGTGAGCAGAGAGGATCGCCGGCGGACAGCATCCAGTGAATCGTAAGGGCACAGCACGCCACCCCACAGATAAAGTCGAAGGCCTTGGAAATAATGCCTGAAGAGATCCTCGGCTTCTGGTAATGACACAATTCCTTGGGCAATGAAGTCCTCCATTTCCGGATTTTGGCCTGGTCTGAGCTTGACATTACTGCGAAGGTTGCGAATACGTGTCAAATCGTAGAGACTGCGCATGGGTGCTGTCACAAGATCCGCCTCCTCAACAGAATCGCGCTCCACGGAGTTCTCCCTTGTCATATCCATCGCAATTGGTGGCACAACCATAGCTGTGCCATTCTCGGTGCCAGTATGACCAGGACTGACCTTCACGGTGATTTCTGATTGCCTCCGAGCTTCCGGTGAGGTGGCTGGAAGCTCTTTAATACCACCAAGGTCGGGAAGGCCATTTTGACGTAAAAGTACCTGGACAGCAGAGCGGAGCTGTGCGATCTCCGCAGCCGCATTCGCTTTCCATCTGACAGGGTCAGTATATCTCAAAACTAAGTCACACAACACGTGCGACTCACGAGGCATCTTCGTCCAATAGACGCTGATTCATGTTGTACGGTACACATTCCGTACCGCTACGTAGGCATTTGGCGCATTTGGACTCCCCATCTACCGGGTCGCATTTGATCTTGTGTCTCTTGCATTCGGCGCCTGTTGCGGAGTCAGTTTGAAACGTTAATGTTGATGCCGGACGACCGCTTACAGGCCCGGATTCTGGGCGTGCGCTGCTGGGGATTGGGACGCTTCCCGTCCTCATGATCTACGTCCTCGCTCGGTCGCTTTTGTTGCGACATCTCAAGGCCATCAGGCATTCCAACACTCGATAAAAGCAAATGTTACAGATCGTCAGGGGATTGGAACACGACGCAGGTGCAGGTGGAGTTACAGACCCAGGTGCCATGTGACTGTCAAAGACAGCGCCACCACCCACCAATTGGAAATTGCAACGGCCGGGGTCTCTCCGCATTCTGCCTAGACCCTTGTCGAGTTGTGGATGCGGGGGTGGATTTGTACTACGAGTCGACCGGTTACTTTCAACCGCTCATGATTGATTTCATCCCTTTATCCAACACCAACATTATTTGTTCGCGTTGAAGCTCCCGTCAGCGCAATAGACTACCTCACCTCACATTACGTCTCTGATCTTGCCTTGGAAGATTGTGCAAAGCATCGCAGCGGAAAAGATGCACAAGCACAGTCCATGCGCTACCTCACCATGCGTCCAAGTGTCTTTAGTGAAGAGCTAATGATAGCTTCTGATACGCGTCTGACGTGCGGTGACATTCCCTATTTATATGTTGACTTGTAAGAAAGAGCCGAGGACCTCCAGCTGCGCTTTCCCGATGTTGCCCGGTTGACTTGCCTTCTCTCTCCTGTTGTGGCTGGTCACAACACGCATTACCCGCGCTTCGGTATCTCCCTGCAACATGTCCAAGGAACAGGAAAGCACGATGCAAGTCCGTGGCCAAGCAGGTTAGGCCTCTCAAGCTTTTCACCAACCCTCACGCGAGCTTCGAAACAAGCCAAACCTTCTAGCAACACCCCACAGAACCAGCCACTGCCGCTACCGGCTTTGCGCCAAGGCTATCAGTGCCTGATAATCCTTGCCGCAGTCGGCAGTCCCTTAATCACCCCGCATCGTCTTTAAGATCCGGAGCTCTAATGCAGCGCTACTGTGAACCTTAATATACTTGGCGCATCCCCAGGTACTCGGTCACGCAATTCCACCACTTATGGTGTCCACGGACATGATGGGTTTCTGTTTGATCTTGCGTACTACCCAATTGGAGAAGGCACTCCTCCATGGCTTCAGTCTAAGGCCGCGTAGTTGTCAGACCAGCCATGCTGTCGGTGAAAATGCCGCGTGAGATGCTCGGTCTTCGTGAATCAAGGTCATGGCTCGTGGCACGAAAGAGAGTACAAAATGGTGTAAGAAGGTTCGAATATCATCAACACAAGCATCAGACGCTGGATTCTCAAGTCTGCCCTTCCCATCTATCTCTCTCTTTCTCTCTCTTCACATCGACCCAATATGAAATCTGCTTTGGCGTTCTCTATCTACAGCCTTCTCAGTCCTCTCAACAACAGTTAATGCCTATGCAAATCCTCTCTTATGTAGTGGAACCTGTACCAATGCCCACGACCCCTCGTTCGCCGCGACGATGGCACCTACTTTCGCTTCAGCACTGGTAAGTCCCTCGTTACGAATGATTCCAGATTGGGGCCTGTGCATTACTACCACTACGTCGACACACGAATCGGCTATGCTGATGGACAGAAGCAGTTTGGTGTGAACAAGCTCGTTTTCTCCAGTGGATGGCCGGTAGTATAAAGAGATTCAGATCGGAACCGTTGGTGGTAGCTTTGTATATACCTGAAACGACTCGAAAGCATTTCTGTATCCTCAAGAGAGTTGGCAGCTCAGTCTCGCATGAACGCCTTGAAAAGAAATTTGATGTTCGGATGATACGCACACATCTTGCGCCACAGCTTCTCCCGCTCCATGAGCGCCTCCCTCGCCAACTCGGCTCCCCAGCCTAGGAACCTCGCATCAGTGGTATCCTCAATGCCAGCCAAGGTCGCAACCTTAAGGTACAAAAGCAGCCTGACATCATCTGCTCTGAAGACCCTAACCGTTTTCCCCGTATCTTTGCCGAGCTCCCCAAAGTAGTCTAAGCAAGATAGATCGCTCTCTTCCAGCTGGTAATACACCCTTGCAGTGACCTCTGTGATGGTGGGCTTCGGCCTCTCGAGTAAGTATCGTTTGCCACTGGTCTCGCGGGCTTCGACGTAAGCCTTCTATGCTTCTGCCGGTGCTTTAGACTTTGCGGCAGCTGCCACTGCAGCGAGTAGCAGCTCTTTGCCCTTGCTCAAGAATTCTTCCGGGTCCTCGCTTTCCTCAACGCCACCGATAGTTGCTTGTTTGCGATACGACAATTCCTTTATGTCCGCTCTGTTGAAGAGTTTTGTTGTATTGCCGTACTTGGGGTTGGGCTTTGGGAAGTAAGGCAGACACACTAGATCTCCAGGTAGGAGCTGAAATTGGGTTTTGCTGTCAGTTTGGTTGATACTCTCTTCTGGCTCTTCGGAGAGCTTCTTGTCACCGACGTTGTGCTCTTCGACATACGCGGCCCACTTTTGTTTGCGAGTTTTGGCCTTCTTTGGCGTGTCCCCAACAGCTATTTCCTTCTTTGGCTTCGTGGGTGTCGCTTGAGCATCCTTGCTGTGTCTACATCTACGTCAGCAGGGTTCATTCAAGCCCTTTGAGTACCCTAACCTCTCCTTCCATTCCTCCAAGAGCTCTTCGCCTTTCTTCAGAATTTCGGCCTCCTCGGTGAAGCCTGCAAGCAAGCCATACTTTCGAATTGCTACTTTCTTCGCCTCTGCAGCCAGGAACAGCTTAGTCTGACCGCCATACTGATTAGGTTTTTCGAAACGTTCCAGTGTGACCAATTCGTTCGCTTTCAAGTCGTACTGCTTATGTGCATCGGTCTGGGTGACCGCCTCATCGCGCTCAGGTTCTGTATCAAGCAGCTTTCCAGATACATCGTTCTTTGACAACCATTCCTCCCACTGCTGCTTTGCCTGCTGCTTAGCAGCCTTTTGCTCTTGGATCCTACTCTTTTCTTTGTGCTCAGCTGCAAGAGTCTCAGGCGACTTCTTGCGGCGCTTGGGCGTCTTCTCTGCTTCATCATCTGGCGATTGCGATCGTCTTGCACCCTGTCTTGGGGTAGCTGCTGTCTTCTTGGTCGATCTCTTGCGCTTCTTGTCGCCGAAGTCTGAGTTCTCTGAGTCCGACCTGTACTTAACAGGCGCTTTCGCGGCAGCACGGGCAGAACGTCGTCCAGTCATCGTGAGGTGATGTGCAAACAGTGAGCCAGAGGAAAGTTGAAAAGCAATGAGTCAAATTGTATGATGCAGGAAGATAGGCTATATGGATTTGATATTAAAGGGGTTCCAGGTATTAGTCTGACGGGAGCATGTCAAAGAGATTCGGCCAGGGAGGTCTAAGCGCTGATGGGAAGTAACTCCTGGCAACCTTGCAAAGCAGGAACGATCAAAGCAACCGACGTCATATCGCTGATCTGGAGCAGGGGAAGTGAAACGCAACAGCCGTGGTGATACTGCTTGTTCCAGCAAGTGGCGAAAGGACAATTGTCTAAATATTTCGACAGCACACACCTTCAACTGGGCTGTCAACACGTCAGACAGCCACAATCAGAATGAGGCTGTTGCAAGCCCTGGTTCTTCCGTTCGATAGCTAGTCGATGATGATCGAAGAAAGCTCGCTCCTTGGATATCGCGGACCATAGCAGGGTAGCTGATGAACGATTGATGAAAGCTCGAATGTGACGGATAGGCTTAATGTCAAGACGATAGGATGATAATTAACCGTTGTTGATGGTTTTGGGTCGGGTCCGGGCGCTAGGGTGATCATCGTCACCACTTACGGGGATGTGCCAACAATACCACCATCCATCAGGATTTCTCAAGACCGTAGTATAGCCAATCGCGAATCCTGTTTTATTCTCCGCGCAGGTTGCGCTGTCCGTTAACCATGTCTCACCAATGTGCGCGCAGCTGTGACGAAAAAGAGCCCTTGCCAGCCACCCCAACCTCCTACAGCCCCACCAGCCAGCTCTCACGAGCCAGCTTTCCATGTGCAATAATTGCCCACGCGGCCGCCCTTCGGTACCGCTCACGATAATGCCAACATTCCTTACGACTCCACTTGTTTTAGTGTCCCAAAGATCATGAGTGTGGAGCCTGAATACCATCTCAAGCACACCAACGGTATGGCTGCTGGACTTACAGCAACCGGCATTGACTGACCTCCAATAGTATCACGACCTCAGCTCTCCCATTCGAGCTCACAACGAAGCATCGCGGCGTCACAGACCGCATCAGAAGGTTACTACAGCGCCTCTGAAAACAACTCCAGCGACAGCGACGACCGAAAGCGCCTGTTCCAGATACCCGCCAGCTGTACTCCCACACGAAGTCATGAGCAGTTGCAGACACAGCAGCAGGCCCCGGTAACATCACTCAGAGGTGTGGGCATCCCCAGAGGTCAGCCCCAGCAGCCACACGCCGCACATACACTTCAAGGCCGACCCATCTCCACCATCACAGAAGAGCGCAGATCAATGGACACCAGGCGGCGGTCCAATATGGACCCAGAATCACAGGCTACAACGCCAGGTCAAGACACAACACCGTACATTCGCTTTGCTATCGACCAGCTCACAAGAGACGAGGAGGTTCGAGGGTCACGAGTGTACCCCAATGTACGGCAGTACGAGGAGGACTATCCTGTTGACAGGATAGTGCCAGATGATGGCCTGGGGTACATGGCCCAAGAGCAGCAGATGCAGAAGAGAATGTCAGAGCACATGTCGCCGAACTCCAACAGACACTCGAAACGCCACTCAATTCCTCGCAAGCCTGTCGCTACACCGCAGCAGAACGTCCAGTTTTCTTCACCAGCGCCAGCCTACGAATCGCCCGCTCGCATAAGGCAACAACCTCCATACTATCAACATCGGACGCCGGCGCAAATGCAAGCAGAGCCACTGCTACACGATGACCCTCGTGTGCAATACCCGCAGGCTTCCGCCTTCAGTGCCGACAAGGACGTTTTCGTAGCGCACGATCTCGACCACCTGCCTCTGCACTTCGTCCCCGCCATCCTTCGCCCAGTGTGGCTTGGACTCTTCATCTTCTTATGCTTGCTCATGCTGGCTGGTCTCGTTGCATCTGCAGTCTTGTCATTACGAGACAGCGGCAATGGATTGTGGAACTACAACAATTTTGGAGACGGACGTTATTTCGTCTTCGAATACCTGCCAACACTATTGGGCATGATCTTCTACATCTGGCTCATCCAGATTCAGACCGCTCTGCAGCGAGTTATTCCGTTCTTGTCAATGGCATCAGACTCGTTCCATCGTCGCTCAGAGGCTGTCTTCCTCGAGCTCCACCCAACGCAATTCCTGCTTCCCAGGATTGAGCATTTCCGTGCAGGCCACCCAGCTATCGGAACATGCTACATCATTTTCTGGCTCTTCGCATGGACGATACCCCTTCTTGCAGCTTCTTTCAACGTGCGCTACGACTTGACGGCATCTGTCTGGCGATGGGTTGCCGTACAAGGTGTGATCTGGACAGTCGTCGCACTGTACATACTTCTTGTCGTTGCCCTGACCGTCGTTCTGATCATACTTCGCAAATCCACCGGCCTGAGATGGGATCCCCGATCTCTCGCTGACATCATTGCTCTTCTTGAGCGCTCCAACGTCATGGTCGAGTATGAAGGTTCCGAGACTTTTGGCAGAAACGACTGGGACCGACTACGCAATCGCGCTGACCGCATCGGATACTGGAGCACATCGAACCGCGCCAACGATATTTTCTACGGTATTGGCGAGGAGAACGGCGAGACGCGCCGCTTCTCGATTGAAGACGGACGGATCAGAGAGAAGGTGTCTGATCGCGCGAATCCTGAGCAGCCTCATAATCAGCCTGGAGACTTCCACATCAGGACTGACATTCGCAGTTCCTTCGTGCGCCTCCGCTTTCTGCCGTGGTATCTCAAGGATGGCGCCGTGATCGCGTACATTGTCGTTGGCATCATTCTGCTCATCGCCTTCTACGTGATCAGCTACGTCAACTCAGCCGTCCGCCTGGGCTTCCTACCCGCCGTGGCAGCACGCACCAACGCTGCCGGCTTCTCGACAAGCAACTTCCTGTACTCCTTCGTACCCGCAGTCATTGGCATGTTCCTCTTCCTCGCACTCCTATCCGTCGATTACTCTCGCCGCGTATTGCAGCCCTACATGTCCCTCTCATCCGCCGGTGGCGCAACAGCAGAAACCTCCCTGCTCCTAGACTACCCCTGCCGCCTTCCCCTCAGCGCCACCCTCGCCGCGCTCGTAAACCGGCACTTCGCAACTGCACTTCTCTCCTTCGTTTCGCTCGCCAGTCTCACCATACCCGTGCTCGCAGGCGGCTGTTTCTGGACACAATACTACGCCAACGAAGACACGGTCCGCGTCGCCGCGGATCTGCCGGGGTACTACGCGCTTTGCTTCTTCCTCGCTTTGTACATCGTGGGCTTATTTGCCCTGCTGCCGGGCCGCAAGAAGGCGAAGCTGCCGCATCGCAGCAACAGCGTCGCCGAAATCGTAAGCTGGGTATATCAAAGCCCAATACTCGGAGACCGTGCATTCAATCGGCCGCAGACCAAACCGGAACTGGTTACAAGGCTGATGGGGACTGCATATGCGGAGCGCTCATTCTCGCAATCCGTCCGTAGTCTTGTGAGAGGTGATTCGCCCACTGATCCGGCACTGGGCGAGAAGGAGAAGCGCCGTATTGGTGTGCCGCAAAGAGATAGCACGATTGATCCTGGTGCGATCAGATACGGATTCGGTATCTACGTCGGTCGTGATGGGCTGGAGCATCTGGGTATCGATCGTGTGCATCGCCGAGAGCGTCCTACTGGGCTGGTGATCTGGGAGGAGCAGCAGAGTCACCCGAAAGCTAAGAAGGGCAGGAGGAGCAAGAAGAGCAAGCATGACAGGAAAGAGAGGATCGGTAGTGAGACCGAGAACATGGTGTAGGCGATGTTTGAGACGGATATCGAACGATGGGGATGTTTATGACTTCATGTATCATGCATATACGACGGCGCAATATGGGCATTGGACGAAGTCTGACTTCAGACTGTAATCACGGGAATGACTAGACGATATAGACGACTAATTCGAAACGACTCAAGACCACATGACTCATGTGGAGCTTCCCTACTTCTCTTCACTGGCGCTGTATGTCGAACAGTATCTCATGCCTTTCCCAGACCCTACTAAAGCTCTGGTTTACCGGGTTTCCTGCACCACCCATGACCTGCGTCTGCTTTAAGAATCCACACTGCACCTGTCATGCCCAATGTCTCTATCAAACAGTCATAAGACCGAGTCGTCTCTGGCGTGCCAGTCTCTTCTCATCCTCCCTCGACGTGTGCAATTCTGCGTGCCTCCAGATGTATGCGAGGTGCACATGAGCATCCAGTTCTACCGCTTACGATGAATTCCTTCATCTCTTGGCTTCCGGAATCCAAAAGGAAGACAGTTTCAGACACAGGTTGCTGAGCTCTCTGCGGTCTGCAAAACTCTAACTGCAAGTGGTACGACCTGCATCGTGCCTGTTCTGGAAATCCCAGCAAATCCCCTTATGCTTCTTCCTTGCGGCGAGAAGAGGAGAGTGTTTTCGCCATGTCCGCTTTGCCTCTCTCTCCTTTGCAAAGCTGTCAACCTGCAAAGTCATGAGTTCGTACCACAGATGCCTTTGACCAAGAATCAGATTGCTCGAATCGTTGTAGATGACCCTCATTCAAATTGTGAAAAGGACCTCCCGCTTTGAGCCAGGCGAGGGCTGGGCCCAAGAGGATGGGGCGCGCCTCATAATTTGAAGAACGGGTGCGATGTCATCCGGGAGGGTACGCTGAGGGCTGTCAAATACTCTCAGGCACGACGTTGCGGGATATGCAGAACAGGATCAGACAGCAATGACGGTGTAAGATATGGCATTGCATGAAAAGAAATTTGGAGACCTGTCTGGTAGCAAAGAACCCCTGTGAAGCATGGCACCCGGCATGGCGAGAGAAACGAGAGACACACAGGCGCATATCAAATAATGCATACGCGTGAACAGCTTCCATAGCTTACATCCCGAAAGGTTTGCTCATTGATTGATGAACGCAACAAAGTAAAGAAATGACAGACATGATCGATCGAGTGTTGAAGCCTCGTCCGCCGCTCCAAGACAGGGCGGTGACCGAACGTAGAAACGAGCCCGCTGATGAGGCCCACCCATGAGACTCCCACATGCTCCCACCCCAAGCAACCCATGTCAAGAATGTCAGCGTATCGAGAGAACCGTGCGAAATCGTAGCCGTTGTGACAACCGTGATCGTAGCGCAGCCGTAAGTCATGTCTTGTTTTCCGTCCTCCTGAACACAGCAAACGACCTCCGATCAATCGACCTCTTGTTTCGCCAGCGAGCACGAGAGGCAAAGCGAAGCGCGAAAGACCGTCTAAAGCGCCATTTGTGATGTCGAGACAGCTCGCAGCCGTGGTGTTCGTTACAGGATGTCATGTGCTGCTCTCGCTACAAGGACAGGAAGTGGTGTTGGTGTACAAATGTCGAAGAGTAATTGGGTTGCCATGGGCGCGAAAGCGATTTCGAATATGCTGGGGTCGGACTCGCAAAGGTAGATCGGCGTCGGGACTCGGGGCTATCGAGATGTCGCTGTCTATCGGCGCCCAAACCTGCTGTAATGATTATTAGTATGTGTTCTCAGTATGTAGTTGGAAGGAAAAAGAATCTCAAGTTCCTCTGCTACGAAGAGTCGACGGTCCGCGGGCGCTGAACTTAATGACATACTTTTGTTTCTTTTCGGCGGGTTTCAGAATCTGTAAATTCAACATTAGTCGCGGTTTCGCTTCGAGCACCTCGAGAACGTACCTGGAAGGAGCACAGCAAGCTTTCGTCGACACTCATCATAGCACCTGCATTGTCAAATTCACCACAGTAGTTCGGCGCACTGAACAATGTGACGAGTTGACGCTTCGAGAAGAACTCGTAGCCGTCTTCAACGACCTGATGAGCACGGCAAATCAAGTCCATGTCGTGTTTTTGCAGGAAGCGCGATACAACGTCAGGACCGAATGTGAAACTGACGCCTCTGTCGTTTTCGCTCCAGCCGGTGATGTCCTTGTCAGGGTCGGACCACAGGAGATCGCAGAGAAGACCACAGTCAGGAATCTGTCCAAGTCAGCTTGAGCTCCTTTGATTGTTTATGCGTGACAATCGAGATCAAGAACTGCAAGATTACTCACATCAGTGGGTCGCATGACCCGCCTGATCTGCTCCATGGAGTTCAGGTCAGGGCTGAGACCACCGTGCATAGTGAAGATCTTCTCATCAATGATGGCAGCGATGGGCAAGCAGTTGAAGCAGTCGGTGAATGTCTTCCACAGCTTGATGTTGTATCTTCGCTTGCACTCGTCGTAGAAACCGTAGATACGGTTGATTGAGGCGCACTCGTGGTTACCGCGAAGAATGAAGAAGTTCTCGGGGTACTTGATCTTGTATGCGAGGAGCAGGCAGATGGTCTCTAGCGACTGCTTACCACGGTCGACGTAGTCACCGAGGAAGAGGTAGTTGGCCTCAGGGGGGAAGCCGCCATATTCGAAGAGACGGAGCAAATCGTAGTACTGGCCGTGAATATCTCCGCAAATCTAACAGCCCGTTGTCAGCAAAGTCCCTAAGCCTGTTGAGAACCACTGACCTTGATAGGTGCCTCGAGCTCGAGGAGGATGGGCTGCGAGATGAAGATCTCACGCGCCTTGGTGCACAGGTAGCGGATCTCAGTCTCGAGCAGCTGGACCTGCTTGCCGGGCCTGCTGCCCCTGACCTCTAGGAGACGGTCTATGATAGAGTCGAGATCTACCTCGTTCTCGGCCATAGCTGTGGCTTGCTACTGGCTTGGTGTAGGGTAGAGGAGGGAGCAAGGGAGAACCTCGCGCGGGTGGAGTCGGAGAGAAAGAGCGCGTTGACTCGAAAGTTCTTGTCCCTGGAGGGCTGCTGTTAGCGTGAGGAACTCTGCAGACGCGAGGCCGCAGTGCCTTGGCCCGTCGTTGCCAGGTTGCTCCCGGCGCATATGCTCACTCGCGGGAGCAGCACCGGGCGGACGTAGCGGGCAGGATTGCAACATACCTCACGTGCAGATGGGCCGGTCCGTGTAGACGCTGGTGCTAGCGGTGGGCGCTGTATGGAGAATGGCTCGAAGCCCCTCAGAGACGCCTTGCGGCAGTGCTGGGTCTACTCGACGCTAAGAGTGACTCGCGAGTCGGGATCGTCAATTGTGCACGTGCTCAAGAGTATACTTGCGCTGGTGGTGCGGCGAGCGGTTGAGGGCGCAATGGGAGCGGGGCGCTGAGGCGTTGTTGTGGCCGAACGGTGTCGAGTGGGATGCTGAGGGACGGGACCTCACCGCCTGGCTACGACGTGGGATGCGGGGTCAGAAGGCGGTTGCTGCGAAGTGGTGCTCGATGCTGCACGGTAGAGAAGTGCGTCAGAAAGCTTTGCTACTCGAAAGTCGGGGCAGGTGGGTGGTGCGAGTGGTAGAGCGTCGCCGTGTAGTAGTTTTGCCTGGATTGTTTCGTCCTTGGGGCTAGCTTGGCAGAGAAGTACGAGCTAACCTGACTGAGAACGCGCGGCCGACGACGAGGTAAGCAATCACAGATACTCGGGCGTATTCTGGCGGCTGAGGCAGAGAGCAAGTGAGAGGTGTCCGAATCCGAGAGAAGCGAGCCGAGTGTGTTTGGGAGCAGGGCTTGCATTGAACCACCCAGGCGCTCTGTCATCATCCCGTGCAGCACCGCCCGCTCACGCGCGTTACATGCGAGCTCGACCCAACGTCTACACATGGTGCATTCCTGTGCACTCACGAGTCCTGTCAGCGCCCGCAGCAGGACTCTCTTCCCACAGACTGCTACGAGGATACTGTTCGCCTCTTCTGGGCGTGATGACTGCTCACGGCCAGCGTCTGACAGTGCTCCAGAGACATCAAGCTGTGTCTCTTGTTCTAGGCTTGGGCACCGGGTCTGCAGGCAAGCTCGGCGCGTCCCCTTACCACCCGAGTGTATGTCTATGCGCCAATGCGGTGATATCACCGTATGGACTGTTTCAGGTCCTCGACGTACGTCAATGCGTACATATCACATCTCATATTTCCAGTCTTCGCCAATGTGCTCAATTTGAGTGAATGTCAGCGTCACGTGCTGCCACGCACCAGCTTAGCCATGTCTGAAGATCTTAATCTAAACATGGAAATCATCGTCACATTCGACTTTGCAGCTACCTAAGATCGTGTCCAACTGTCCGCTCTTCAATATGCAATAAGTCAAACAACGCCTTCGTTGCTCATGAGCCAAGCTAGATGAGCCATGTTTGCAAAAAAAACGCAGAGAGTCTTCCAAGCCCCAACAACGCCGTGAGATGATTAATGATACAAAGACAGGTCATAACAGGTCCGTAAACCGCGCAGGAAATGCAAGCACAGCCAGCCTTTTTGGGGATGAAAATGCCGCCGGTGTATCGATGTAGATGAGAGCGAACGCGGAAGAACAACGAGCGTGACGCAGGCGCTCAAGTCCTCAAAAGCAAACCGACCAACGCCATGCAAGTGAGATATGATCTGCGTGAACTGAACAGCAGAATTACGACAAGAACCAGAAAAGTCTGCCGGCACCTGGAAAAAGGCAGGCGGAGAGGTGAGAATAGAAAAGACAAATCTTTTGGGTATCGCAAAAGTGATGAGATCAATGGGCTGAGAAGATCAGCCCAATGTGCGACCGCCTGAGACGATTCCCTGACTGGGTGTCCGGGGTATCGCAGGTGGTATGGTAGGTGAGGCGTAGCCGCGGTCTGGTGACAGGCCTGATGCTGCAGAATCCCAGCTTTCGTCGCCCAATGCCGTCAACCACGTGTTGCCAAAATCTTCTCGAAGCGCCTCAATCTTCTTCTTGTACAGATCGTTGCTCACGTCGAACTCCTGCTCGGGCAGCTGGGGGGCTTTGCTGTCGGTCGAGGTATCGATAGGTGGCAATTGCTGGTGGGTGGTGTGGGTGGTGTCTATCACGACCCGCTCATCGAGAGAAGGCCTCTTCACAGGATCGCCGGTAGCCGTTCCATTTTGTGGCTCTTCAAAGCGAGGTTTGTCTTGTTTTGTGACGTCCGTAGTGGTTTTCTGTATCCTGGGCGGTGTCCTTGGAGCTGTATCGTCGTACGAGAATCCAGTAAGACCAGAGGCAGTCGATTGTTGTAGTTGCTCCGCCCGGGACAGTTCGACTATCCTCCGCTTAGGCCCCTTCTTCTTTCTCTGTGAACCTCCTGTGACCTGCGAGCTGCGCGCGCTCTTCTGACGTTGTAGCGAGCCAGAGCGCCTGAGACGGTCTGGGTCCTCGGCTGTGGAATCGATAGCCTTAACGACCTTTGGCGGAACATGAGGCGGTGGCATATCGTCTTCGACTGGTGGCTTGACAACAGGTACACCCGGGAGTTCAGGTGCTCGATCGACGAGCTGCTTCTTCTCAGCATTGCTTGGCCCTGTAGAGTCGATTATGACATCCTCGGAATAGCCAGGTGTCTTGCGGAACAGGTTGAAGATCGTGACACGGTAGTTAGGGTAGGATTTGCAAAAAGGGTTGCGATGGACGTAGATCTCGGTGATGTCAGGGATGACAGTGAGCCTTGCAAGTTCGGTAGGGTCACTCAGGTTGTTGTCCCTGAAGTCGACTCGTTCCAGGGACAACAAACGTTCAATACCAGCCAAGGAAGACAGACGATTGGACCGCAAATTCAGAGTGGTGATTGCAGGCAAAGGGTTGCGACCTAGAGACTGCAAGCCTTCGATCATACAGTTCGACAGGTTGAGTGCGCGCAGGCATGTCAAAGTAGCCAAACTATCTGGAATCTCGCTGAAGAGGTTGGCAGAGAGATCGAGCGACTGCAGGGTGTTGGTGAGCGGTGCAAGACTCTGAGGGGTAATGTTCGTAAGAGCGTTATCTGCTAGACTCAAATGTCTCAGAAAGCGCCACTTTGTCGAAGGAAACCAACCCAGGGAAAGTAGGTTAGACGAACTTCCTCTCGGAGTATTCGATCGCACGCTGGAGGCCGAGCTTCCGGATGACCGCCTGTAGTTGGGCGCAGAACTCCTTCCATGGCCATGCGCGTGGCTCGAGCCGTGTCGGGAGCTGGTAGGTCGAGTGGGCGAATTGCTTCGCTGACGTTGTGTCGCAGGCGCTTTGCTAGGGTAATCTCGCATGACATCGGAATTGCGGGGGCTGGATCCTTGCTTGCTAGAAGCATTGGGCGAAGACGGCGGCGACTCCTCAGATCGTGCCAGGTGAGCGTGTCTTGTGGTAGGACTTGTCGTGGGCCAAGGCGCCGGGGACTGAGGTGCCTTAGCGGAACGCCTGCGACGTTTGTCAATGTCGTCCAACACAATGTTGATGAGCAAATCAGCGGGGTCATCAACGCCTGCTCGCTTGACGGTAAGACTGCGAAGGTTTTCCGCGAGTCTGTCCCAGCCATAGAACTGGCGAAAATCGACATCATAGATCTCAAGCGCTGTAACATTCTTGAACGCGAACAGAGGCACAGCGGTATCGAAAGGGAACTCTTCATATCCCGCGATCAGACGAGCCTTGTGATCTGGAGCTAGTCGCAAGCACGGAATCTTGGTGAACGCGGAGTAAAGGTATCGCAGATCCTCCTGGAGCAGAGCCTTCTGCTTCTCAGCCTTGGCTGCACTGTTGGAGCCAATGCGCAGACTCGACCAAAGTGACGACATGCCGGACATGACGCTGCGTACGCTCGAGACTGAGTGAATCGAATTGCCATCTGAGTTCTTCTGCCTGTGTCGCTGGGTATTGCTGAGAAATGACACATAGTTTGTTGGCGAAGCATCAGTGTGGATGTTCTCCAACCGGACATTCATGGGCCCTACGGGGATGCCTGTGTCCTCGAATCGCGATAGCAAATAGAACAGATGGTGTGGTGTCAGGGTCAACTTTGCGGGCTTGATCGTTGGGGATGTGAAGGTCAGAGATGGCAGCGAGAGCGCGGCAGCCCAGACACTGGAAGAGGAGGCTGGGGGGCTTGAGGGACTCGTCGGCGAGGTAGGAGAGAGGGAATTGCTTCGTTCATGTTTAGGAGCCTGTCGCTGCAATTGCAATGCATTTGCGAGGGCTTTCTCGTGAGTTCGTACAAAGTACGCCAAGTTCTGCAGCATATCAGCATCGGTCTTTTGCGCAGAGTTGGCAGGTCACACGCACTCTTATGAAAACCTGTCCATCCTCTGTGTCCATGATTTATGGATGGCAGACGCCGACTGCATATAGAGCCCCGAGAGTGTATGTGGGTGGAAGATATGGAGGGGCGACCGTTATCTTAGGGGCCGTTGGGCAAGGACCCGGAGGTTGAGGCGGTACTCGCTCGTTACGTGGTGTTGCTGGACCTTTGCAGAGCGGCAACGTCGTGAGACGAGTCACCGATATACTGCGCAGACAGTCAGCAGTGAAGATAGACCGCAGAGGCAGCGAGCGCAGCTGCCGCAGGGCATTGTTGCTGTCTGCAAAATCTTGGCAGGGCTCGGTGGGGTTCGCCGGCGCAGACTCGAGGTACATACCGTTTGACCTCCTCCTGACGCCCTAGGTAAAGAGACCTAGGTAACGAGAAAATTACTCTGGCAGCGAGCCAGATATTATGCAGCGGCGGCGCACGGAAAGACAGCCCACTGGAGGCGGCGGGTGGTACAGAAGAAGCAGCTAAGCTGCGTGTTCCAGCAGTCGGCCAAAGAGAGGTGCAGGTTCGTGCAGGAGATTCACGAGTGTCCGAACTGCGCCCGCAACACTGGTCAGGAAGAAAAAGGACAGCCCGGTGCACGCGCTCGTCAATGCAGCAGGGTGCCAGAAAAGGAGGGCGTCGACGCTGGAGCAGCGCAGGGGGGGGGGGGCGCGTTGTTTACAATATGAACAAGAGGCGCTGGTGAGCGGCCGTATGTCGAGAAATTAGATGCCTCCGGTCTGCCGTGTTCAGACCTCCCGGGGCGATCTGGAGGGGCTCAACGACCAGGCTTGCGCAACACGGCCGGGGTCGCGTCTAACGTTCGATAGTGCTCGAGTACAGAGCAATACAGAGCAGATGCGAGCAAGCTGGTAAGGATATCGGCCGCGGCGACGACAAGAACACCACACCGCGCGAGCAACAGGTCAGCCCAAAGGCAGCATCACAGCAAGCAGGCTCTCGATAAACAACCAAGCCCTCAGGACCCTTTGGGCATCCAATTGGTTGGTCAAGGCGAGCCATGCAGAGCCATAACGCGCTAAGTTTGCACCCTTGTCTGCACCCTCTGCGCTCGGATCTTAGGCGTGCTGCGACTCCACGGTCAGGTATCGTGGGCATCAACGAGCCTCCCCAAGCACTCAAATCTTTTCGACTAAGGATGCATCGTTATGCTTTGTCGCAATGCACGCGCGACGGGAGCAGAATGGGCGGCCACATTGCGCCGGCTCGACGCTGTGCAATCGCTGCATGCGCAAGGTGCTCACTGAAGGATGTCGTGATGGATTCCCCAGCCATGACTTTCTTCGGAGGGTTGCGCCGAGTGCAGATGCGCTAACCGCTTGTCAGATACGAGAACATCCTCAAGCCTGACGGCAGCGGCAGCACGATAATGCTGCTGCTCAGTGCTCACCTTGCTGCTCGTCAAGAGATTGCACGTAAAGCTTTTGCGCATGGGAATAGCTGGCGCTCCACTTCGTTCAACAGCTTT
Source organism: Phoma herbarum (assembly GCA_001599375.1). Classification (NCBI taxonomy): domain Eukaryota; kingdom Fungi; phylum Ascomycota; class Dothideomycetes; order Pleosporales; family Didymellaceae; genus Phoma; species Phoma herbarum. The sequence continues at coordinate 1,721,465 of BCGR01000002.1, forward strand.
GCGACACACGGTCACAATGGTGGTCAAGCTGTTGTCGCACAGGCCGTGCATCATGAGCACATGAGGCAACCTTGAACGTGCCGCCGAGTCAGGTCAGTTTGGTGGCTCACTGTGGGACCCTTGAATCCGCGTCCGCCGACGTCCATCAAATCTGACCTCAACCTTGCTGCACGCCTGCGAACGCTGACTGCTGCAAGATTGAGGCGTCGGCCCCTCGCTACATTCAGAGCGCTCCAGACAGTCCTCAAAGGGAAGTCCATGAGAATGCTCATCTGACTCTTGTCAGGCTCTGCAATCCTGCGGCTACCGCGCTGCTGCACGCTGATACGCGAATCGAGTGACACAAGGCTTGGATATCAAACAATCATGGTAGCGCCGGACCCTTCAATGCTTCTCCGTCAACCGACACCATTCATGGCTTGCGTGTTCGCTAGCACAGACCCGCGGTGTCTACAAGGGTGCTCGCGGCGCCCATTTGCAGCTTTCGAGATTAGCAGCCACCAGCAGCAAAGCAAATGAGCAAACCTCGTGCTACAGGCACCACGGCAAGTGGCGGATCGCCGTACTGAAGAGCATGGTTCGCAGCATGTCTGTTTCCATCCTCCCGCAACTCAGACCACGTTGATACGGGTGTCCATCACTCAGCGCACGTTTCGATAAAGTCCCTGGGAACCCCACTTGCTTTTCTCGTGACAGACGGAAATCAGCAATCTGATCCCTGCACATCTGTGCGCTAGGCGAAGCTCCGAGCAGGACAAGGCTGCCTCTGCCCCTCAACACCATGACCCCTCACTCACGCTACAAATGTACTTTGAACAGATCGCACGATCGAACTGGCCACACCACCAGTCGAAATTTTCACACCACCTGCCATTGATCTCGATGCGCATTCTCGCAGGCTAGACGCAACCGTTACCGCTAAGTGTCACTTCCTCGACAGCCGTTCCATGCAGTGCGACTACACTGGCATGCTTCGGCTTTGTTGGATCTTCACCGCTAGATCACTTGCCGAGCGCAACGGCCCCCGTGGGGTTCGACACCGACTGGCAATCACCGCCTGTCATTGGAGGCGGCAAATGCAATGCAGCCTCACAATCGACAAGGAACAACTCGTCACATTGCTGCTAATATCCACAAAGCTGCGCCAATTGCAGCATTCTCTGCTCAATTCCACGAACACGCCACCAGATCGCCCAAAGTCGCGAATCTGAGACAGTGCAGTTCTCAACTCCATTCCTGACTTCGCAATGATGTTCGCCAGATTGGCGGTGAAGCCTTATAGCCTTACAGCCTTGCACAGCAACGTGCACAACACTGCCATACCAGCCTCTCCAGCACAAAAGTTCGTCTGCTTCCCAGCCTCTTGGGCACCCACATCCGCAATGATATTTACATGCCCACTAATAGCTCCGGCTGTCGCCCAACTTACGATTTCCCTGCGTGCCCAGCCTCCAAACTGCCATTAAAACCGACATTGACATCATCGTGCATTACCGTCTTTGTCGTCTGCCAGATGTCCCACTTAGTCTACACATGGCTCTGTATCAAGCTTTGGGGTATCCACTTACTCGTTCTGCTAGCTGACGTCTGACAATACCGCTCCTATGTCGAACAGAGGGACAGGTGCAAGCTACGAAGGGTCAACAATGGAAGGTCTGTAGCAACATAGCGTCCTAAAATCGCAAGACGACAGGGTCTTTGAAAACAACATTTCAAGTTCGCTGCACAAATTCTTCTGCGACACATACGACGGCATTCAATGAAGAGATACATTCATGCCAGGCCCAATAACTCGTCGTACGTAGAGACATTCCTTTGTATAAATCAGTGGGCTTCGGCCAAAGTGAGGGACGCTATGTGTTCGTGAAATCATCTATACATTGTTGGAAATCTACATATTGTTAGAAAAGGTGGAATCTACCATTTTTCAGGATACCAGTGACAACAACCGAACGACCTTGGCAGACCAACACGAATCCAACCACGGTAGTTGAATACATGATTTGATTCTTTCCATTCTTTCTGCAACACTCTACAGGCAAAAGCCCCGTTGCGTTGCGCGGTATATATCATTTCTCACATGAGTGTCACACCATCAGGACCCTGTAACAGGTATCGCAATGTAGACTTTCGAAGCGGGGTTTTGCTAGCTCACCAAGATCGTAGAAAGATACCCTTCCAACGAAAAAGACTTGCCAGTGATGATGTCATCATAGTTACATTCTCACTGCCTGAATGCAACGCGCCATGGTCCTTCACAACGAAGAACCACCCCCTCAGCCGCGAGCCCCGTACTCCACACGTATGATTTCCATCCCGACACCGCAAACCAGCACCTTGGCACACTCGTTGGAAGAGTAAGACAGAACAGCTATGCTCGATACATCTGCAACGCTGGTCTTGCACCTCGACAGCCGCCTGACGCTCACTGCATCGCCATTGTGCGAATCTGATCGAAAGGCGTTGATCGTCACGCTCCAGAGCCGCACCCACTCATCGTTACCAGACGTGAGTACGTAGATATCTGACCCAAGGGTGAGGATTGCACACGCCGTCACGGCCGATGCGTGCGCACGGGGAATGAGGATCGGTGGTTGAACGAAGCTCTCGTGTTCCTCCCTTGATTCAGTGGAAGGAGAAAGAGATGCAGAAGGAATCGCGACGAAAGCTAGAGCGCCATCGTCGCCGCCGGATACGACCAGGGTGCCCAGACGCGTGGTGTATGTGGCCATTGTTTTGGAGGCGTTTTGGTGGATGCGGAGTGGGTGTTTCCAATTTAGCGTCGCTGTTTCGGTCGAAGGAGAAGATTCTGATGACGATTGGGGAAGAAGAGGCCAGAATACGGCGTGGCCGTCTGTCCCGGCTGTGAAGAGGAGCATGGGCGAGATGAGGGAGCTTTGCGTCAGGCATGATGTCGAATATATGCCGCGGGTGAGCGGTTGCCATCGGGGAACGAGAGTAGGGGTGTAGCGATACGTCTGGAGTCGTAATGTCAACCTGGTACTGGACACGAGTGAGGGTGGGGGAAGGACTTGCCTTCACGCTGGAGTCTGAGAATACGAGAGCGATGGTGTAGGAGCTGCCGCGTCGCACGGCGTCAAAAGACATGATCCGCAGATCTGAGAATTCGCTCTCGGGAGTGTAGACGTGCTCGCAGACAATGCCAATGTCGATGTCAGTCGGTAGAGATTGAATGCGCCATATGTAGAACTCTTCGCTGCCGGCGCTGCTGAACAGGTATTCGCCGTTGTCGGACCATTGAAGGTGCTGGATGCCGGTGGTATGCTTGCGGAGTGTTCGTTTGCAGACGAGTTCACCCGTGTCGTAGGTGAAGATCTTGATATCTGTGTCTTCTGCACCAGTAGCAATCAGAGTCCTGGACTGAGAGGCGTCGTCGCTGTTAGAGATGGGCGGGGAAATGGCAACGGCTTTGATCTCACGACCGTGGCCGCCGGAACGTATGACGTCGTGGTTTGAGCCTACTTGGCTACATATGTGTAAGCTGGATGTCCGAGTCCAGACAAGGGACCCTCCCGGAGCACCGGTGTCGGCGTTTGATTGGAACGCCCAGCTTCGGTGCGCACCACCTGTCTCAATACCCATGATCTCTTCCTCAGCAGTGATGTCGTAAAGAACCCACTTCTTGCTGGAGAAGCCATGCACCAACAAGCGGTTCTGCCAGATGTAGAGGTCTTCAATGTTAGGCCCTATTGGTAAGGCTAGACTGTGAATGAGTGTTACGATATTTCTGGCAATATCGACAGAATGAACAGCAAGACAGCCGTCACGGCCAACCGAGTACAGATGCCCGATCAATCCTGTCGTGGGTAAGGCTCGGAACATCAATCCGGTGACAGTTTCATCTCCGTGGACTTTCTCGATGATCCTGAAGAGAGAAGCTTCTGCTCTTGTAGTGTTTTGCGGGACGCTGTACAGTGCTATAGATCCACGGCGATAGCCTACCAGAAGTATGGAAGGTCCTGAGCCTGTATCCACCAGTGACATGCTGGTCATATTCGAGCCTGTGAGGATCTCCGAGATAGGGATGGAGACTGCTTCCAAACTTGGTTGCGACGAGTTCGATGAGATGTCGACGAATAGCAGTTGCGAGTGCTTCTGACCGACCAGTGTGATCAAAAGCGCAAGCTGCTTTCGTCTTTCGGAAGAGTGCACATCCGTGGCAAACAGAGCGCCAACCTTTCCGGTGACAGAATGAATATTTCTCAAGCTTGAGTCGCGTGCAGAGTACATGTAGATACTGCCCTTCGCGCCTGCCAGGAATGCAAACTCGTGCGTGACATTGCCGATGCAAGTTGAGTAGCCTGATAGGTCTTCGAGCTGGTCAACGAAGGTTGAGCTTGTGAGACTGCTGCTCGGCTCGGAACGCGATGTAGGGCGGAAAGATTCGACCAAGACCTTCCCGGTATTTGTGATCAATAAAAACGTCTTCTCGGAGACGAAGCAGTAGCTTCTGATCGAGTCGCCCTTCTTCAAGGCCTTGGTAGAGTTCGGAGTATTCTCGGCAGCGATCGAGGGCTCCGCCATATAAAGCAGGTCTTGCAATGTATACTCGGCGACCGAAGTACCTTGGTCGTCGACGTTCTGACTCGCACTTACAAGTGGATAGGTCGTAAGTTTGCCGTCAGCAGCACCAGACGCAACCCAAACGTTATTGGTGTTTTGGCGATATGCAGCGATCGACCACATGTTCTTACCGTTATGATAAGCAGAGCAGTCTATTTGCTGTAAAGCGCATCGCAGATTATTCCCTTTCCCGGTGCTGGCTACAAGCTTCCATGTGCGCGAGGTAGCATCTTCGCCGGCTGAGAGAAGACCCACCGCACCGTCACAGGGCGAGGACTCTAGAAACCGGATTCTCCAGACTCGCGATGTATGACCCCACCCTATCGCAAGACAATTCGAGGTCTCAGGCTTCTCATCAGCGGCTGCGACGCTGAAGCCGGTGTGGCGTGTTCGCTGTGCATCCGATCCAAGGTCTCCTTCCTGTCCGTTGGCATTGACGTCGACATCGGAGACATCCCAGAGACGAATCGTTCGGTCGTCACTGCAGGAGGCAATGACTCGCTTAAGATCCCCACAGCATCCGCGCTGTAGCTCTTTCGAGATACGGACATCAAAAATCGAGCCTTCATGACCGAGGAAGACCTGATGTATTTGTGAATGTGCCTCGCCGTGAACCGTCTGACTCCATGACCAATACATTATCTCGCCAAATGCTGTGCCGGCGGCAACGAGTATGCAGGTGGTTGACTCCCAAAGGAGGTGAGCAGAGTACAGGATAGAGCGTGAGCTTGCGGTGAGCTCAAAAACGCTGATGCTCAAAGAACTGGTTACATTTCGTCAGCACACACAATTGTCTTTTTGTTTGGGTATTCGAGAGCAGGAACGAGAATGTGTGACCTACCGTGGACTGGATTCCGAGCCGTCTTCAGACTCAATGGTGAGCTCGAGAAGGGCATTGTGTGCTGTGACAGCAGCACAAGTGTTCTTGTTGTAAACATTCTCATCGTCCAAACTGCTCATACGAGGTGCAAGGTCAAGAATCCAGTCTGGCGCCTTTACCACATTGGATAGAGATAAAGTCAGAGGCTCAGCCCCAGGGCTGTCTGGTGAAGCATTGATCTGGATAGCTCGGACAAGGCGTCCGCCCCAAATGACAAGTTTAGTCACATTGCCTATATCTTCAGCATAGACTGATATGCCATGAACGGCCTGTGCTTTGAAAACGCGTGTGGACGCAATGAACTTCGAACTCTTGGCGTGATAGAATCGAAGATATGGCCCTTCTGCGGCGACCAGAAGCGCGCCGCAGGATGCCAACGCGGTCACCGGTACACGAGTGCATTCATGCTGAGCCAGTCAGCGGCAATCTACTGAATGAGTCGTCCAAGACTCACTTGAAGTGTGGGTGACATTGGCAAGCAATGCTATCAGATGGAATGCCACAGCTGGTGGTGGAATTTTGGTGGTCAGTCAGCCCCGCACCAGCACCTGCCCGCTGTGTGGCGCGGGGCGCAATGACGAAGCTTCGAACTTTTGACACGAGAAATTCACAACGCTTTGCGCCCGCTCTGCCAACACGTCTGACGCTGCCATACTACGCTCGCAAGCCCGACGAACCACCGAATACTACGCGCATTCACCAACATGTCTCTCGGCCAGCCAGGCGTACCGCTCGACGCAGAGCATGCGGACAACTTTGAGGACATTGAGAAGCAGTTCGCGGTGAAGGGTGCGTCGGCCTCCATACCCGAGAGACTCATCCGCTAACAGGTCGTGCAGTCGTCCAGCACATGGAGACGTACTGGAACATCCTCGAGAAGGTCAAGGGCTCGACGCTGCGCCTCACCAAGATCGACGACGAGATCTACGAGCATTTCCAGAAGGAGTTCCCCGATTGGGACGCGACGGCCACGATCAATGAGGACGAGATGAAGAGCAAGGCCGGCAAGGAGAAGTGGCGCAACTTCATCAACCAGTATGAGAAGAAGATCGAGGACTTCAACTTCGGCGCCATGGTCCGCGCCAGCCCCAAGACCGACTACACACAAGAGGGCACCATTTTCGCCGTGCGCATGCAGTTCTACGCCATCGAGATCGCTCGGTAAGTTGGCCTTCTAGGAACATGCACGCACGCAGAGCTGACAGGCGCAGCAACCGCCAGGGCCTCAACGACTGGGTCTACGAGCAGGCGCACCAGGGCAAATAGACAACGCCGTGGGTCCAATAAAACCTTCCCTTCCCGTGAGCCATACAAAGGGCGGATAGCGTCCTGCATTGTCGCCTGCGGACCGGGACTTGTCCGTTTTGAATATATCGGTCATGCCGTATGCATCGAGCCGACAGTACATACAGACGAGCGCATACCGTAATCGTTCTCGCCATCTCGCTCGGATCGCTATGCCTTTGCCCGGCCTGGTCGATCGTACGAGCAGCGGTAGATAGTGGTGCTAGTGTAGGTGCTGAGGAGTTTACACACGTCGCTCGTGTTAAAGCCCAGCTCCTGTACCGGATGACACTTAACGAATTCACGTAAATGTTGTTTACCTCGCAAAATTGTTCTCCTACCTCGTTACGATGCAGTAAGTTTGATAACACCACGCAGGGTGGCGTTGAGGGGACGATGATGCGGCCGTTGGGTTGACCATCCATTGGTGGTTCACGCTTCGAGAACAATAGCAAGGCCGAACAAAGTAACATCCGCACTCAGCCCTTCGAGACCATCAATGCGCCGGCCTAGCATGCGGACGGCTGTGCTTTGCCAAATGTGGTAATTCCTTGTCTTCACTTACTATTTTGTTTGCATCATTTCGCCCTCGCTGTTCACTCTAGATCTGACCCTCTACGCTCGTTCCACGGACATCACGTCCCCGTCACTCGACATGGCGACGCTTACACCATCCGACCATTCTGAAAAGGACGAGAAAGTCACCACACAAGCCAACGGTGAACAAGAGTATTCTACGCAGGTTGGATGGAAGGCCCTGTTTGGATTCGCGACCACCAGTCACATCGCGGTGCTGATCTGCGCGCTCGCAAGTGCGGCTGCTGCTGCCGCCACACTGCCCATCTTTTCCATCATGTACGGGCGCATCTTCGGTGCATATTCAGACTATGGCGCTGGCAAGACTAACGGCGACGAGCTGTTGAGCGAAATCACAAGGCTGTGCGTGATGATGACCGGTATCGCTGCGGCAAGCTGGGTCCTCAACAGTGTATTCTTCTTCCTCTTTCTGCTATTTGGCGAGCTCCAAGCGAAGAGCGCTAGGATCAGAATTTTCGACGTGCTCATTCGGAAGGATATCACATGGTTTGACATGTGCGAGATCGGCATCGCTGCGTTTCTGCCAACCATTCAAATGTGAGTAGATTCATAGTCTATCTTGTCTAGCCAGAGCTAAATGGCCTCTAGGCACATCCGCGATCTGCAGCTCTCAGTCTCAGCGCCACTCGGTGAAGGGTTGCAATGTGTGATCGCGGCGATCATAGCAATATGCGTCGCCTTCTATTTCTCTTGGAGCCTTACTCTTGTTGTAATCTGCACAGTACCTGTCATCTACCTTGCGGAAGCCTACCTGTCAAAGCGGCTCAACGCACGAACGCACGAGCAAGCTGCCCAGCTTCAAACGGCGCTGAAGTACATCACCAATGCCATACAGAGCGTCGAAACAGTGAAATGCTACAACGGTCAAACCTACGAGCTTCAAGCATTCACAAGGACCACTTTGCTTGCGGCAAATTTATACAGGCGCGTGGCGAACCTGCGATCCATGCAGATCGGCTTGATACAGTTTTTCACTTTCACAGTCTTTGTTCAGGGCTTCGCTTACGGCTCTTACCTGATCAGAACCGGGAGACTCGACATCAGCAGCGTGATCACCACATTCTGGGCAGCTTTGCTGGGAATAGGAGGCATTACTGGGTTCCTGCCGCAGTTCATCGTTATGCAGAAGGGCAAAGTCTCTGGCTCGAGACTTCGAGCGATGATAGAGCAAATGGCTAGAGAAGACGCTCCATATGAGCGGCAGGGAGCTTTCAAGCCTTCAAGATGCCTGGGAGATATTGAGTTCAGACATGTCAGTCATCATGATGCAAATTAGCTCTAAAGCTACGCTGACAATTCAGGTCACCTTTTCTTATCCTACGCGAACAGACGAAATCGCTCTTCGAGACGCGACGATCTTCTTCCCAGCAGGAGAGACCACTTTCGTTATCGGCAAGAGTGGCTCAGGGAAGAGCACACTCGGGCAACTGCTGGTTCGATTTTACCAGCCGACTTCGGGTCAGATCTTCCTAGATCATATACCACTTATTGAGTTGGACGTCCATTGGCTGCGACAGAACGTCATGCTTGTGGAGCAGCACAGCGTCCTGCTTGACGACACTGTTCGGAACAACATTGCTTTGAGCGACCAAGACGGGACTGTTACGATAGAAGACATCAAGAACGCGGTCAGCTTTGCGATGCTAGAGTCTGTCGTGGAAGGCCTCCCAGCAGGTTTTGAGACCCATCTCGGTGCGAAGGGTAGCTCCCTCAGTGGCGGTCAGAGACAAAGGATGGCATTGGCGCGTGCCAGGATTCGTGACACACCTGTATTAATCTTGGACGAGTCTACTAGCGCGCTCGACTATGTCACTCGAGCCATGATTCTGCACGGGATACGGGAATGGCGACGGGGCAAGACGACCATCATCATTACGCACGACATCACACAAATCCAACCAGACGACTTTGTATACCTGCTCGACAAATCCGAAGTGCTGCAAGAGGGTTACCGTAAAGATCTGGAGATGGAGGCCGGTATGTTTCAGTCGTTCCTTACCTCGCCCAAAGCAAAGGTGAACACAGATGACGAGTACGGTTCAGAGGAAGAGAACAATGATACTCAGGGGGACGAGCTCGTGTCGCTGTATCGCAACTCCTGGGTGCCTCCGTCTACCAAACGCCCGTTGTCCGCTGTCTTGTTCGGGCAGTCCGTGTTATCATCATTCCAGGCTGAATTGACGCCATCGCCGGCCCTAACTTTTACCGACACTATCAAGAGCAGGGCGGACAAACGACTGTCAAAAGCAGCATACGAAGAGAGCTATACTCAGGAGGAGCAGGAAGATGTGTTTCCTCCAGCAGACGAAACACAACTCAGGCCCCCACCGGAACCGATGTCACCAGTTTCGCCTGTGCCTCCCGTCACGAACACTTTCAATACCGCACGTACATCCCGAACTCTCCTCAGCGATCGTCTCTCGCGAACATACTCAACGAAGGAGAAAGATTATGGCAGACCACTCTCTCGAGCATCATCACGGCCAATGTCAAGCCACTCGGCTTACCCGAAACGACTGTCTATCGCAGTAGACCGCTCTTCGACTCATTTACAGCCCGCGAAGCGTTCAAGACGAAAGCAGCTTCGTTCCAAGCTAAGTCGCGAGAAACTTGCGAACATCTCGCCGCTTCCTGCGGACTCGCTCCCTATCACTCATATTCTGAAGACAATGTGGCCGGTCATCGATTGGAAATCGCGCCTTACCCTTTGCATGGCCATGTTGGCAACATTGGTCCACGCCGCCACAACGCCCATTTTCGCATGGGTCTTCTCGCAGCTTCTCTCCACACTCTACGCCGTCGAGGACACGAAGGCGGAGGCGCTTCGATATATTCTAATCATCCTGGGCCTTGCCGTTGTAGATGGTCTTGCCGAGTATGTCATGTACTATCTGTACGATTGTGTCGCACAGTCTTGGACCCAAGCGCTCAAGACTGAGGCTGTGAGGCGCATACTGGCACAGCCTTGCGAATTCTTCGACAAAGAAGAGAACAGCATAGCACGCTTGGCCGAGACTTTGGACCACTTCGCCGAGGAAGCTCGTAATCTTCCCGGACGCTTCACAGGCATCTTCGTTGCTATGTTTCTTGTGTTGGTCATATCCATCATCTGGAGCTTGGCCATATCATGGAAGATAACACTTGTTGCTCTTGCGTCAGGACCTATTCTCTATGCCATCACCACGGCGTACAATCTGATCAGTAGCCATTGGGAGAACCTAGCGAACGAAGCCGCCGACAATGTAGGTCAAGTACTCCACGAAACGTTTGCCAATATCCGCACAGTACGCTGCCTCAATTTGGAGGAACACTTCCGCATGAAGTACTCAGACGCAACCGCCACCGCCGTCAACATCGGGATCAAGCGCGCCATCTACTCTGGTTCGATCTTCGGTCTCCTCAACTCCTCCGCCTTCTTCGTCACAATCGCGCTTTTCTGGTTTGGCGCGTGGCTCATCAGCCGCAACGAGCACACCGTCCTCCGCGTCACAGAAACCTTCATGATCCTCATGCTCTCCATCAACGACGTAAGCAAAATGAGCCAGTACATGACTCAAGTCAACATCTCGCGCGAAGCAGCCGCGCGCCTCCTTCGCCTCGCACGCCTCCCGACAACTTCTCATGAAGACCACGGCATTGTCAAGGTCGACACAGCAGGCGACATCGTCTTTAATGATGTGAACTTCGCGTACCCGTCTCGGCCCGCGACACAAGTCCTACACAATCTCTCCTTCTCAATCCCCCGTGGATCCTGCACCGCCATCGTCGGCGCGTCCGGGAGCGGGAAATCCACCATTGCCGCTCTGTTGCTAAAACTGTATCCCACCGCGGGCCCCAGTCTCGCAACAAGCCTCCTCGCTTCCTCAGCAAAAGACGTGCGCATCAGCGGCCATACCATCAAGAATCTCGACACTCACAGCCTCCGCTCCCGCATCGCCATCGTCAGCCAAACCCCCGTCCTCTTCCCCGACACCATCGCGCAGAACATCGCCTACGCTCTCAGCCCGTCTTCGCCCCAGACAAGCTTGGAATCGATCCGCCGCGCGGCTGCTGCAGCGGGTGTGAGCGAGTTCATCGATAGCTTGCCCAGCGGGTACGCGACGCTTGTCGGCGATGGCGGGACGGCTTTGAGCGGCGGACAAGCGCAGAGGATCGCTATTGCGCGTGCGTTGGTGCGGGAGCCTGATATTTTGATTCTGGACGAAGCGACGTCCGCGTTGGATGTCGTGGCTGCGGGATTGATTCGGGATACGGTTAAGCGACTGGTTTCTGCCGAGGACGCCGACGAGGGAAGCAGTCCGCCTGGATCTAGCGACGATATCGAACAGCAGCAACGAGGCGCGGAGATCAGGAGTCCGGGCTGGCTCCGTGCGAGAGGAAGAGGAATGAAGGGCAAGATGCCGAAGAAGCAGATGACTGTCATCATCATCACACATGCACGGGAGATGATGAGCGTCGCATCGCATATCGTTATGCTAGATAAAGGGCGGGTGGTCGAGGAGGGCGGGTACAGCGAGTTGAGGCGGAAGAGGGGCGGGTGTTTGGCTCGGATGCTGCGTGGTGAGGCGCTGGAATAGGTACGTGGATGAGGGGGGCTGTGTTCGTACTTCTTTCTAGTTGTATCAACAGTGCTGGCGTTCAGGAGTTCTGTAGAACGAGTAATGTACTACTGTCTTCGCCGCTGTACATACACAATCTCTATTGTTGTTTCTTGACTGGTACGGTTCGATCCCCTCGCATCCTCGTGTCGTAGATGATGACTCCCAAGATCCCAACATTGACAATGAAGAACACGATGCTCGACAGCCACAGCCCAGGCACGAACGTAGAGTATCCATTGAACTCGAGCTGGAAGCCTTGCTGCAGCCACGCCGCCTGGCCTACAACCCAAGCTGCCAGCGCAGTGAAGCCGATGGTGGGCGACTGGAAAAGCACTGAATCGGGCAGGTAGTATGGCAGGAACATCATATACCACAAGAAGTACTGGCAACGGGTCAGAATGCAGGGTCGGAGACATTCATGCACAAACTTACCTGGCTCGTGCAGACCTTATTGAACGCCACGAACGCAAAGGTCTGCGCTAACATCGTGGATGGGAGATCTTTCTTCGCAAGCGCCAGAGGGATCATAAGGGCGCTGAGGAGCAGCTGTGGTAGGAACGCGAGGCGCTCTAGCTCGAAAGTGCTCTGCGTGCCTCCGGGCGAGGAGTTGAGGTACAGAAGCGTGTTGTAGGGCGAGAAATTGTGCCGGTGATCGATCCGAGTCAGGTGGTAGAAGTAGCTGTGCTCGAGGAAGGGCCATCCGTACATGTTGTATATTGCAACGTTCAGCAGCACGAACGTGATGATGCTTGCTGCAGCGATGGTGACGCGCTGCGGGTTGATGAACGCGATGAGTTGGTCGAACACAGATCCTTGGGCCCTGCCCTTCGCATCGTGTTCGGTCTTGGTCGAATCGAGCCACCACACAATCGACGCCGCATAGATAAACGGATAGATCTTGAAATGCACCGCGAATCCCAGTAGCATGCCCGTCAGCACGTACTTCCTCTTCAACACCGCCCACAAAAGCGCAGTCACAAACACGCCCAGCAATCCCTCAGAGCTTCCTCTCGTACTGATCGTCGCAACCATTGGATTCAACAGCCAGATACTCGCATACCTCAACGCCCTCTCTTTCCCCATCTCCCGGTACTCGCGTAGAATCCGGTACATCATCCACCCCGCCACAACATCGCCGACGGCAAACAACAGCTTGCCTGAATTGAACCAGAACGTACCGGGCCAGGTGGTGGGATACAGCATCCAGGCGAGCAAAGGGGTATATCTGTAAGTGTCGCGGGCATAAGGGGATTGGCCCTGGGCTATGAACCGCGCTGCGTCGGTGAAGACAAAGTAGTCTATATCTGTATATTTCATTGGTGAATTTGCATCCTGCCAGAGCCCGTAGAGGAGGAAAGCTACGCGCAGGAGGGACGCGGTGGTGAAGACCAGGGGGGTGCTGCGGAGGAAACCTGACAGCGCCATGATGATGGAGGTGCTGCCGCTGCGGAAAGAAAAAGAAGACGATCAAATGGGAAGTAGGGAACACTATGCCGATGCCGAAAACCAAATCAAATGCGATTTGAGATGTCTACGAAGCACTGCGAACAACTCCAACAGGAAGCAACCGCAGCCGAAGTCATGCCCGAAAGAGTTAGTCCCCACGTGCCCTCGCGCTGCACCGTTTGCGCATCAGCGTCATAGCCCGTTCTCTCGCGTCAACGTATCTCAGAGCTTCAAATGAACCAAAACAAACGGAAAAGGGACGACACAATGGCGGACGCAGGCAACACGCCCACAGGCCCGTTCATCGCCATGTTTGAAGGGTTCCGGAAAGAGCTTGATTCGCACCACGACCGGCGCGAGAGGATCATCAAAGCGAGCCGGGACATCACTGCGTCGAGCAAGAAGATGTAACAAGCAACCCAATTCTCAATTAATTGTACAAGCAGCTAAAATAGTGCAGTATCTTCACACTTCAGCGGTTTGGCTCTCAACCACCAGAATATACCAACACTACGTACTGATTCATGGAACAGAGTCCGGAACGTAGGTCAGCCGCTTCCGCCGTTCGTGCACAAGGCGAACGCTCAGTACTGGGACACAATCGCCAAGCAATACTCGAGCATCGCGGCGGATCTGCAGAGCTTGAATGCGCACCGGTATCCGCAGATCACGGGCGGGAATCAGGAATTCATTGAGGCTTTATCCTTCCAACACTACCTTGAAACCCAGTCCCTGCTTTCCTATTCAGAAGCGAAGGAAAAAATCGCCGAGCTGAGTCAACCGAAGATCGAGCAAGAGAAGACGGAGCAAGGCAAAGAGATGGAAACCTTGCCGGAGGATTCATCGGTCGTCCCGCTCACACCTGAGGATTATATCCTGGGCATCTGCGACATGACAGGCGAACTGATGCGGTTCAGTGTGACTTCCATGGCGACGAACGGGAAGTTGCCCGCTGGTCGCGCAAAGGCCACACCAGTATCAAAATCGCCTCCAGGAGACGATAAAATGGAGATTGACAGCGCGCCTTCGACAGCTTCCCAAGCTCCGTCCGAAGGAAGTCAGCCACGGACTGTGCTTGATGACCTCAGAGCCATACGCACGCAGCTCGAGATGTTCGAGGCGCCATACGGGCCCAAGTGGGTCAGCGAGCTGGAGACGAAGAAAATGCCTGTGCTGAGAGAGTGTGTGGATAAGGTGGAGAAGGCGTTGTACGGGCTGACGGTACGGGGGAGCGAGAGGCCGAAGGGGTGGATGCCGGACGTCAGTAGTGATCGCAGGGCGGAGGTGGAAAGCTATTAAGTCCATAGAAGTCCAGGCATGAGCTTATCAAGAGGACGAAACGAACGTGACTTCAATGACGCCCAAGGCGTGCAATTGTCATTCATATACAGAAAGGCTTACAGAAACGCTATCATAGCCCATAAGAACATAATTCGTTCGATGCAACGATCGTCAGTACCGCCCGCCGTCTTACTGGTATCCATCATTTCTACATTCCACATATCTGCTTCGAGCACCTGAAGCTGCCTCATCCCCTGTCTTCTCGCGCATTCGATTCGCGCCCACAGTTGTCAGCTTTGACCAAGATCCTCTGTACGGCTAGCCCCAAGGGTTCAGTCCATCACGAAAACTGAAGGCCGGAGCCTTGGGAGCGGTGTTGCCGGAACGGGTTCGCGCACTTAGTGGGTCTCGTCGCGGATGAGGGCAACAATCATGCTGTAGAGGTAGAAGAAGAACATTAGCAGGTGAAAACCCAGCTTAATGAATGATTCCTGCCGATTATTAGCACATTGCACCTTGCATATCTGAGAGCTGTTTCGAGCGCACCTTCTTATGAACGTTCAGCTTCCTGAAGATCTCTGTTGCGTCGAGCAAGTGATTCTTCTCGAAAATCCTGCCTCTGTTAGCCCGTCACCTTTCACACCAAGATAAAGCCACATACTTCTTTCCGTTCCAAGCCAGGAGAGGCAGGTTGAGTATAAGTGCGACCCAGTACCCATTGATAAGGAACAGGAAGGTCAGGAAAGCGTGAACGGCGGCCTCGGGGATGATGTAGGTGTTCAGACGGTTGCAGAGGTCGATGGGGTTGATGTAGTCACTGGCGCAAAATTAGCATGTGCTCGCAACTGAGCGCGTCTGGCAAAGCTCGAGCTTCGTCAAGCTGTGTCGAGTCGCGACGCCTAGGGAGAGAGACTGCACTCACCATTCCAGGTCGCTGTACATAATGGTGAAGAAGACCTGCAGGAACAGGTTGACGGCGTTTATCAACACCGCCAGAAGGTACAACCATGCTTCGCCAGTCATTGTGAAGGCTGCGTGTGCTGCGTGGCACAAGAATCGGTCGGATAGGGTTCGATGCGAGCTGGCGGTAAAGCTTGAGGATTACGCAGCGGTGCGATTGCGAGTGAGGTGTGTGGTTGTGGAGCGGATGCGGTCGTGTGTTTGCTTGCGGGCTAGACGCGGTGAGCTAGGCTCGTGCGCGAGTGGGGTGGTGGGAAAGCTGGAGGTCGAGATGACGTAGCACGCAACAGCTGTCAATTCGAGGTCCCGAATGTTACGAGATGCAAAAAGGGTCTTTGTCCAGATAGTCGAGCTGTCGGCAAGCAGGCAGCGATAGTCTCTGGATGACGTTTGCAGAACAGGTGCTTCTTGCCATGCCCTGGTTGAGGTCAAGGCGTGCTCGCTTACACTGCTGTGCGTCTCTAGCGGCGAGCCAACCCCAAACAAGGCGGGCGCTCATGTGAAAGTCACGATGCATGGCGAGGTCAGCAGAAAATCTGATTTTCCAAAGAAAGTGGACTTTGCCAGAGCAGTTAGCAAAGACCACAAGAATGAAGCCGTGGGGGTGTTTGAGCAGAGATGGATCAAAGGGCCGTAACAAATTCACGTGTAAGGGAATCTATGTCTGCTCTTGCTGAACTTGATAGCCATGCTGTAGGTCATATTGTTGCCTTGCATGTGTTCGCCTTTTGCCGTGCTCGGGGCAGAACATTTGGACAAGTACTTCCAACCCCATCCGTCTTGGACGCTCGTCGACCGCCGCCGACCGCAGCATTTGCGCCTCATCCTTCCTCCAATCGTGGGTACGAAGCCACCGTGTCCTTCTGCAGGCATCCGCTAAACGACACTTGAGACTGCTGAATCTGGACCTGTCAAGCAGGCAGCTCACTAATCAATCATGCTGCTGCAGTCGCCTCACCATTCGCTGTAGCTACTCTAGGGACGGGGCCACCGGGGGAGTTGGGCAGCCTTGCGGTCAAGACCTCAACGCCATCCTCAGTAACAAGCAAAGTGTGTTCTATCTCAGTGTCAGCGCACGTAGCCAAGAAATGTAAATCAACTCACCGAACTGAGCAGTCAAGGAACCGTCCTGAGTAGTGCTGGTCCAATCATCCGGCCAAGTCTTGTCCCTGTAGGATCCAATGCTGATCATAGGCTCGATTGTAAAGCACATGCCAGGCTTCGCTTGCCCAATAGCCTTGTTCTTTGCGTAGTGGGGAACGTTGGGAGCGCAGTGGAAGAGCTGGTTAATGCCGTGGCCGCAGTATGTCCTGATGACACCGCAGTTTTGGCTCTTGGCGTGCTTCTCGATGACATTGCCGTACTCGCGGAAGAGTGTGCCTGGCTTGACGAGCTCGATCGCCTGATCTAGACACTCACGTGCGGTCTCTGTAACGCGCACGGCATCTGGGTTTGCCAGTGCCTTGTCGCCAATGTAATATGTCTCGTTCAGATCTCCGTGGAAGCCGCCGTGGTACAGAGTAACGTCGATGTTAAGGATGTCGCCATCCTTGAGGACTCGCTGATCGGGGATGCCGTGGCAGATGACTTCGTTGACTGACGTGCATACTGACTTGGGGAAGTGGCAGTAGTTGAGGGGCGAGGGGTAGGACTATTTGATGTTAGCCCGAGTCGCTCGCGCAAGGAGTAGTATCCCTTACATCGCGCTCCATGCAAGCATTGTGGACGATCTCGTCAATGTAGTCGGTTGTTACACCAGGCTTCGCGGCTGCAGCCGCAATGTCCAGAACCTCACGCGCCAGCCGGCACACCTTGCGCATACCATCTTGCTCCTCCTTGGTGAGAATGGCAATCTTGTTCCTGTTCACGAAGACCTGCTCCGAGCGCGGGATGCCGTCCTTGGAGTAATCCGGGAGCTTGATGCCCTTCTTCACTTCGCGCTTCGGTGAGAGTGGATATACGGGTCTCAGGGTGCCGGTGTAGGGGAAGGTGGGGAAGGGGTTGAAGTGCCCGGTCGCTGGATCCGGTTTAGAAATTACTTTGGGCGTGAAGATGTTGGAGAGAATACCGTTCTGCGACTTGTGCTGTTTCTTGTGCTCGGCCTGTGACTATGTCAGAGCCTTGCCGTGAGCAGGAGATGTACTGCGACGGCATACCCAGTTGCGCTTGAAGCAGTCTTGCGAGCAGAAGTAGCTCTCCTTGCCCAGCTTCTGGCAGTTCGGACATTGCAGCGAGCCCGCGTCGTTTTCGCAGTCTGCGCCGCTGCACTTGCGCGGGGCGTCGGCGGCCATCTTTACGCAGGATTTGGCTATGTAAAGATCTTTTTTGGTAGGTGTACAGATTATGGTCGCGATTCAAAAGCGAAAGCAAATATATAGCACAACCCAGAGACTGCAGACGCCAGAAGCACAAAACTTTTGGACTCCGTACACTGAGGACGGCGTACGGCGTTCAGAAATTCGGGCCCGTGCGGGTTGAATTCACGAATGGACCAGGGTCTAGCTGTGAGACCCGCCGATCGTTCGAGGCGCTGACTAACTCCCCTTGTCAAACGTTGGAAATGCTCTAACCCACCGCGGCCGGAAGATGATACTTGCATGGGCATGTCGGCCCAGAATTCCCAATTTCTCCTTTGCCTTCTCTGTATATATCCGCAGCATGGCAGCATTCAGCCTTTCGTAGCGTAACAACGACAATGTTCACTTAGAATCTAGATCTTTTACAATTTCCATTACGCCGACTACATCATTCGCCTACCCGCCCATCCGGACAGGTAAAGACTCACACGACCACCACATTTCTGACAACCACCAACATTCACCATGAAGACCGTGGTGGTTGGAGCTGGCCCTGTTGGAGCTCTTGCCGCTCTCTTCGCTGCCGTCCGAGGACATGATGTAGAAATCTACGAACTGAGACCAGGTTTGTCTCAACAATTGGAGATATTGCTATCTACTAATCTCGCACGTGCAGACATCCGGGATCCTTCGACAGCACCAAACAATACCAAATCCATTAATTTGGCGCTCTCTGAGCGCGGCATCAATTCTCTGCGGCAAACAGGGTTGTCAGATCTTGCCGATGCAGTGCTCGCAAACACCGTGCCCATGCATGGGCGTATGATTCATGTCAGAAAGCATGGAGAGTACGTGCGTGAGGCACAGCAGTACGATGCCCACGGACGCGTAAGGCTCTTATTGACGTAGATCAAATTCCTTGCTGAACGTGAGCAGGATCTGCTGGCCATGGACCGAACGGTGCTAAACAGAGCTTTGATCAACCATCTAGATGGCATGCCCAATGTCAAGTTCTTCTTCAAGCACAAGCTGATTGGTGTGGACTTTAAGAGGAACTCGGCGTGGTTCGAAGATCGTTCAGACAGGAAGGACCTTTTGACACAAGGTCCTGAATTCAAGCTCACCTTCGACCTGCTGATCGGCGCCGACGGAGCGCATTCAGCTGTCCGAAATCACCTGATGAAAGTCGTCCCCATGACATACCAACAAGAATACATCGACAAGCTGTGGTGCCAATTCGGCGTCCCCGCATCGCCACATGGCGACTTCCGCATCCCACCAAACTACCTGCACATCTGGCCCGCCGACGAATCAATGTTCATCGCGATCCCCAACACAGACAAGACGTTCACCTCGACACTCTTCATGTCGAAAGAAGGCTTTGAGGCCCTCGAATCATCCGGCAAAGTCGTCGAGTACTTCAGCAAGAACTTCCCGGCCGTAGTCCCCGACCTCATCACAGAAGAAGCTCTGCACGCTCAGTTCACACACAACGAGCACCTACCCCTCATTTCAATAAAATGCACCCCTTACCACTACCAATCTAGCGGCGTCATCGTCGGCGACGCCGCACACGCCATGGTCCCCTTCTACGGGCAGGGCATGAACGCTGGCTTAGAGGATGTCCGCGTCCTGTTCGAGTTCCTGGACGCTCACCCCAACGACCGTGCCACAGCGCTCAGCGAATACACGAAACAGCGCACACCAGATGCACAGACTATCAATGACCTCGCGCTCGGGAATTATCGCGAGATGGCGTCCGATGTCAAGTCGCCGCTGTACTTGCTGCGCAAATGGGTCGAGGAGGCGCTGTATGTGCATTTCCCGAGCCTCGGGTGGGCGACGCAGTACAGTAGGGTGACGTTCAGTAATATGCGGTATTCGGAGGTGTACGCAAGGAGCCAGCAGCAGGCTAGGATTCTGAATGGGGTTGTTGGGATGGGACTTGCGGTGGTGGCGGGATCTGCGCTTGTGTTTGCAGGAAATGGGGGTGTGAAGAGGATGGAGAGGAGCATACTACGTGGGATATGCCTGGCTGCTCAGGGCCTGCAGAAGGTGATCCAAGGTTAGGGGTCTGGCATCACGGATTGTACGAGTATGCAAGAGAGTATGAGATAGATAGCAGCAACCCCCACTTAGTGTTGAATGAATTTAGACAACTTCTCGAGGCCTGACGATTTTCTAACAGATATCGTAGCGCTAGAAGTCAAACGTATCCTATCTATGCATGTAACAGCGCGTCGTCCGGCGTGGTGTCGTAATGTTTGGTATATGGTAATGCAAAAGAAAGCAGATGTCCAATGACGCCGATCAGAATGCATGCAAGCAGTGTCCTCCTCTAGCCTCCCCAGACATGCCTCGTATTGAGTAACTTTGGGATCTTGCCCTTAACGCGGTTCACCTTGTACGTGCCCTTCTGATTTTTCCCAGAGTCCTCTACAAGTATCACTTTCTGCAGATTGCGCATGTAGACGAGGAAGTTCGGCGTCGGAAGTTCCTTTTGTAGAGTGATGGACGTAATTGCGTCGCGTTGTTCGCGTGAGAGCCGTTGCTCTCGGTAAAAGAAATTGAACATAACGTTGTGCGTGGAGAATGCAATTGTGTTGAGCGTAAAAGGTAGCTTTGCGGTTTCGTAATAAAGTTGGCGGCAGATGTTGTTAAGTGGCGTGTACTTGTACACCACTTTCACGAACGGCAGCTGATTTCCGAAAGGATTAATGTTGCGCTCGCTGTAGACAGCGCACGCGTACCTGAAGGATGGTACAATCTTTGGAGGTTCGCCGACGGTTTCCATGCGTCGGTATGTCTCGTAGCCGATAGTGATGGTTTGACCACCGAGAGCATACCCGT
Source organism: Phoma herbarum (assembly GCA_001599375.1). Classification (NCBI taxonomy): domain Eukaryota; kingdom Fungi; phylum Ascomycota; class Dothideomycetes; order Pleosporales; family Didymellaceae; genus Phoma; species Phoma herbarum. Next base: position 1,742,245 of record BCGR01000002.1, read on the forward strand.
ATATTCGTGTGCGTACTTCCTCAGGAAGTCGCAGGAAGGGCGACTTTGACTGGTTGGTAGACCACCTGCAGGGTCAGCTGTAGCATTGGATAGAGGGGTCATGAACTTACAACTGGACTTCTCGCGAACGCTTTGGGAGCGAATCGCCGTACAGATCAGCACCTGGATGCGGTGTCCTCTCGGCTGCATAAATCCTGGGTACGTATGGCTGTTTCTGTGATTTGATCTTGCTCCGCTTCCGGCTTAGCCCCACCATCTCCGAAGACCCATCGCAGGTAGCGGATGTCATGCTCGACTTAGTTCGTGCGTCAAGTCCACTCGAATTACTACTACCTGTGCCATTGCTGCGAAGCCGTTGTACCTCTGAGGGCGGCGTTGGAAGATAGCTACCACTTAGTTGAGAGTTGCTTGGTTCCTTCTTTCTGACTTCAATCGTTCGCACGAACTCTTCGCGGCTGCCATGAATCTTTGGCTGTTGAGAGCCTGGTGGATGTGTGGTGCGTCCGCCTTGCAACGCTCTGTCAAATAACCCGGACAAAGACTTCCGTGCTTTTGGCGTTGCTTCCAATTCTGCATCATCTGAAGGTATGGAGACAGGCCCACTGAACAAACCCGATCCCCTTTTTAAAAGCGCAGAGCTTTTTGCGCGGATGCTGGAGGCCGTGGACGATATTGTGGGCACAGAGACGAAACTGCTGGTCTCGCTGGGGCTGTCGGTTTTCCGTCGCTTACGACTGACATCCTCGTCTTCTGGCGTTGAACGATCCTCATCTTTGTGTGGCCGCGCTTTGTCCTTCTTGGAGTATGTGAATCTTTTCTTCATGTTTTCCGGCGACTCCCAGGCACTTTCGTGTTAGTCCTCGAGAGTAGCGTGGAGAGTTTCAGAGCAAACGACCGGGGTAGAGAGTTGCGGCATCCGGCGGAAGATGCAGGGTTGTAAGAATGCAGCAAGTAAACGCGGATACTGCGCTTGCCCAACAGAAAAGCAAAAGGCAGAAGTGAAAGATTCGGGGAACCCTCTTTGACCGAAAAGCGCAGTGAAGGACCGGATGCGACTCATTCAAATCTGTATGAAGTGGCTCACGCTGAAGATTGACTCCCGTAGCTTGCAGGTTCGCTCAAGCCACTCAGCCTCGATCAGCGTTCACAATGCTTGCTGCCCGCAGACAATGCACGATCCGAATTGCGATTGATATGCTGAGATCTTTGGCGAGGTGATACAACGCGAGAGCGTAAGCGAGATGCCGAATGGAGTGAGATGGTTTGGAAGATCGACAATCAGAATGACACGCTGCCACGTGAGGGTCATCAACTAGAGCCGCTTTAGCGCATCGCCGTCCAGCTCCAACCGTCAATCCGCAATGGATATCGAGCAATATCGAAAAGCCTGGCGAGCCGGTCAGGTATGAGGAAGGTGTTGCTAAATGAGGTTTCAGAGCTTTGGCCGCGAAACTGGTGCCTCCGCAGCGTGAAGGATCACAGGCTCAATTGACGCGGAGGCGCTACGTGTGAGCTAGTGCGCCCCTAAAACGGCTGACCGACGACGTCGAAAGCTTCGTCACCATAACCTCGCAATAATTCTCGGGTTGTATCTTTGCGTCAAATGCGCAATGCTCCACTCCTATTCTGCATCGTCGGCCTTAGCGTGCAAGCAACGGGTTCATGTAGGGACAATTGTGCCCTCGAAATGTCACCAAAACCTGGCGACTCCACCTGTTTACGACTTCAAGGCTGGAAGACCAAGTACAAGCTCTGACACTGTAGAGCTGGTTTGAGTGCAAGTAAGCTCAGCCAGAGTAAAAAATGATGTTCAACTAGTAATACTTCATTGGTCCTGTCACGTCTCCGTCTCACAGCTGTCGACTGCGAGAATGACAGAGACTAATCCACCTAGAAACGATTCTAGACGAGGAGCTGTCGTCGCTCTTGCCCTGTCATTGATGTGCTGTTTCCTGCGAAAGAATTATCCATGTGTGCTTTGGCTGCTCCTACCCGCGACGATCATCTAGCAATGTCCCGGTGGAAGGCGCCTTCACTTCGACTTACTACAATCTTAACCAGCTCCTCCAATGAGCATTGCTTCAGAAGCATTCGAGTCGCCGACGAAGACTACGACACCGGTTTGGGCTCGAAAGCTCGAGCACCTCCTTGGTGAACCGTCCCTCAAGGACTCGCCTTTAGAAGCTGCACCTCTTGCTCGGCCGCCCTGCGCCCAAGCAGCGCCTCCGGCCACGCTTGCCTCGAAGCCACCACACCTTCGCAGATATCGGATATTGCGCACTACAAGTACACCTGTCACTACTCTGAAGTCCCGCTTCGATGGTGTGGAAGTGGCTGATGTCCCGCAGACTGAGCAGCATCTCACAGCCCCTTCGGAGGTCCTGCTCTCAAGCTCCATCAGCCACGTGCGCAACCCTTCGACCGTCGCCAGTCTGGTGCCCATTGGCCTTCTTGAGGTAAGCACACTCGCTTTTGTGGCTATGCGTGTAAGTATTAATACAGCGCAGGAGACAGCGGTTCAGAAGCGACCGCCCGAGAGCTGTATTCCCCAGAAGCTCACATCGTCCTCTGAGGAGCATGAGCGTTACCTTAAAATCAAGCTGATTAATATCATGGAGCAGGACATGGACATGTTCACATGCACAACACGTCGTGATATGAACAGGATGAAGGACAAGGAGCTCGACACTCACTTCACCAAGACCAAACTTATGCACAGACTCACACAGGAGATACGGCAGAGCAAGGACGACACCGGCGAGTTAGACATGAAGGCTTCACTCGCTGCGTTCCAACAAGAGGAGGGAAAACGCTTCAAACGTACCGACGGCTCTTCTGGAGCCCGCACCTAAAAGAAGTAGGGTATTCGCACACTCATGCGTCGTCTTTCCTTACCTCACGAGATCAAGACAGCTCATCATGCTCCAATCGCCCCGCAACCTCGGCGTTCACAAAGGTACAGCTGCTAACATCATAAACATGAGCGTCCCCCACTACTTCGTTACAGTGAGATCAGATTTGGCTTGGCGCGGAATGTAAGGTCGTTTGGGCTCATACACCGCGATTAGTCGCACGGGTTTGTTTGAAAGATGATATGCGTGGATTTGGACACTCCACAGCATATTGAGCAACAAAATTGCAGCCAACGCTTCACATACAACAATATAACAAAGATTTCATATCCAGCATTTCCGTAATTCCATCCCGATGGCCGCCGTTCTCTTTCGCGATCACTCTCGAACAATGACCAAGCAAAGGACGTCAAAACAGGTCATTTGTGCTACATACTCGCTCAAAGATCAGCAGGATATATTGGCAGCCGCGTGCACCACACCATAGCTCGGGCAAACGCCGGTCCTGATCATGGATAAGCAGCAGCTATCTTTGGAACAAGACTTGAGCGTCTGTACGCAGCAGGGCTTCGGTACAGCCGCAAGGAGCTGCCGCTCGCGATTGCATGAGATTTTTCGACGTTCAGATCCCAGCGGAAATTTCTTCGATGTATATCGTAAAGCCATGTCAAGCGCAGGGAAAGCGAAAACCAAGGGAGGCTCAGCCTTAAGGGCCGGTCAGGATCTTGCACGAGGAGCAAGACGGAAAACCTGCGAACACGCTCATGACATACATGATGCAGCTATCTACAAGACCTGCAGCCGGGTTCCTGCCTGCTTCCCGAGTATCAAATCGTGATGCAAGGGCAGCGAAAGTACTGGCCAAGCGCCCCAGTCCTGGCTACGAACAGTTGTACAAGGATGAACACTTTCTGACGACATCGAGCTTGTCTCTGATCACATAAAGTCGCGGGCTACTACGGTGGCATTCGAGAAGCTCAATATGGAGTTTGAAGAGCATTTCAAATATTTAAAGAGCGATTATGAGCAGAAAAGGGTCACGAACTGGACTCCCTTGAGAGCGAATGATCAGGAGTTGTGGTTATGGGAACATGATCCGAGTGATCTTGGCGAGTTGACCGGTGATTTTTGCTTTGGAGATGAGGGAACTCATCCCGTCTAGGGCCCATCACAAGGAGGGAGGATGTAGTCACCCGAAATAGATGCTGTACGGATATGGAAGTGCATTAAACACATCAACCCTTCATACATGTAGGTCAGTAATGTTTTCACACCAGTCTAGATTTTAGACCTAGCAGACTCTAATCGCTTTTGGTCAATGTGAGGAGAAATGAGATGGAGTTGCGGGGTTTTCGACATGCTGTGTGTGGCTCTCGTGCAGACCGTTGCGGGTTACCATCGTTGAGATTCGATTTGGTCGTCATCGCTACCACCCTTGAAGCACCTCAGGCCCATAATGGTTTTCAACTCGAACACCTTCCACCGAGTGAGGACCGCGATGCTTTATACAACTCAAAGGAATTTCAAGACAGGGACTCTTAGAGTCAGGTGAGTCGAGACATGTGACCAGGAAGAATAAATTAGGGTGGTCTCGAAAGTAAGGTAGAGGAGCGATAAAGTCCTCAACTATCTGGTCCTTCCAGGGTCATGACGAAGTACGTTCGATTGGTCCGCTTGAACCTGGTTCCATCACTGCGCCGACCCTATGTCCGTGTCTAGCTAGTGTCAATATTCACCGACAATCAATACATGTTCTATATACCTCCAGCTCTCCGCTTCTCCAGATTCTTCTCCACAGACAGATAGCTCGTGAGAGTCTAGACAGCTCTCACATACGACTGCGAGCCTCAGACCCAACCTATAGTAAGCTCTCCCTGGCGGCGAATTCCTGAGTGCCTCCATGCTCATACTCCGTGCTGACTTCCCAGTCTCGTCCGCAAAGATGAAGAATGCAACTGAAAAAAGAGCTCGCGTCGGCGAGCCCAGTGCCAACCTGGTGGGAAGTGGGAGCTCTGGGAGTTCAATTCAGACTCGCCCTGTCGAGGCAAAGGAAGGTGACAACGGCATCGCCATCCTGAACGAGGCCACCAACCTCAAGGACACCGCCTACGCCTTCTCAACGAAGAAGAAGTGGTGGATCCTCACCGTCGTCGCGCTGTGCCAGACGAGCATGAGTAAGTAGCTCAATTCCTCTTTTTTCTCTCATAATCCTCGAACCCTCGGATAATTGTTGCATCACGAAAGATTGCTAACGATGGTTGATCAGACTTCAACGCGGCCGTCTACTCCAATGCCATCGCCCCGCTCAACGCGCACTACAACCTGGGCACCAACCACTTCACCAACGCACGTGCGGGGCTAGCCTGGTTCCTAATCCCCTACGGTGTTGGGTGCGAGCTGTGGGCACCGTGGTCGGAGGACTTTGGCCGCTGGCCGATCATGCAGCTCTCACTTGGCACTGTCAATATCTGGCAAATCCTCGCGGGCGCGAGCACAAGCTGGAACATGGTGCTTGCGGCCCGTATTCTGGGTGGAGTTTGCTCAGCTGGCGGAAGTGTCACGCTGGGTATGGTGGCGGATATGTTTGACCCTGAGGATCAGCAGTTTGCCGTGCTTTGGGCTTCGCTTTGGTCTTGTCTGGGTTCGGGTAAGTAGACTGTTCGTTGCTGAGATGGCTTTGCTAATGTGGGATAGTCATTGGGGGTATTGCTGGTGGCTCGATCGAGCAGTTCATGGATTGGCGTTGGAACTTCTGGATCCAGCTCATCCTTGGTGTTTCGGTGCAGCTCGTCCACGCTACCTTGGTCCCGGAAACCCGGTCCACTGTCATGCTCAACCGAAAGGCCAAAAAGATGCGCAAGGCAGACCCTGAAAGCAACGTTCGCGGCCCTACTGACTATGAGAAATTCGACTGGAAGAACGCTGCGGCACTGATGGGTCGCCCTTACAAGATGCTAGCAACGGAGCCAATCGTCCTCTTCTTGTCCCTTCTTTCTGGATTCGCTGATGCTCTCATCTTTAGCTTCCTCGAGTCCTACGGCTACGTCTTTGGTCCTGGCGGGTGGAATTTCACCCCAAGCCAACTCGGTATCGCCCTGTTTGCCCTCTTCATCGGCTACTGGGCTGCTGGTCTGTCATACGTCCCGGTCATCCGTCGAGACAACATGAAGCGGAAATCCGGACAGATCCTAAGTCCCGAGACTCGTCTCAAGGCACTCTTGTGGATCGCACCGCTCCTCGCCATTGGTCTTTTTGGCTCCGCTTTCACCGTCGCTGGGCCGCCTCTGCCTTGGATTGCGCCCCTCATCTTTGCAGTCCTGATCGGGTGGGCGAACATGGCTATCTACTTCGCGACCATCGACTACATGGTCGCTGCTTATGGTGGCAAGTACTCCGCGTCAGCGACCGGAGGCAACGGGTTCTCACGCGATGTCCTCGCTGGTATCTGCTCATTCTACACTGGCCCCATGTACCACAAGCTCGGCAACCAGAATGCCACCTGGTTGTTGTTTGGTCTTTCTATCCTTGTCATCGCTCCTGTCTTCTGGATCTACAAGAAGGGGTCTTGGCTACGTACTCGTAGCAAGTATGCTGCCGAGGTTGATGAGGAGCGCCAAAAGAACGAGGCGATCAAGGCCGCACAGCATGGTCAGCCTAGCTTGCTTCAGCAGGAGACTAATGCGTCTGCACCGGTGCAGGCCCAGCCATACTCGGCGGTATAGGTGAGGATTGGTCGTCAGCTTTGTGAACATGGAAGGTGCGTAGGCACAAGAAGGTGGTGAATAATACCCACCACGCAACGTCAAAGATGTGCAGCTGCAGCTGGCAAGACCCAGCGTTTGCTTTCCTGCTCCATATGCAATGGCAATGTTCTGGCATCTTCTAAGATTTGATCTCTCTTTCGAGATGGTAAATACCTCTAGGCGCCTGGAGAATCAAGTGATCCTTCCTTCGCAGATTCGCGACATTGCACGCACTGTGAAACTTCAAGCTATACAAACTGACGCGGTTCGATGAAAGTCGCCCATTCGAAAGCATGAACGTCAGGGATAGTTATTTGGGGTTGTGAAGGCGGAAACTCGACCACCTAAAGAGGCCAGTGCGCACGGATGACGCTAAGGCTCCACTAGCGCGCCTTCCAATGCGCTCACCTCGCTCACACCTCTAACAAAGCCTCGACACTGTCTTCTGGACACACCAATTTCCTATTTTACTCTTTCTCGCCCCCCGTCCTCCTCGAACAGGCGACCATCGTGCAGGCAGGCGCCAAGGGTCTCTGCGCGTAGAGAGATCTCGACCTTATAAGGAGCTACGAACGCCAGCTTTCTTCCACTCGAGCGCGCCGCTCTTACCTCCAACATCGTCGACATCATGTCCGGCTACGACGACCGCGATTCCGGCTCTGATGATGAGCCCTTCAATCCTCAGGCCGAAATCGACGAGGATGACGTACCTGCGACCAGCGCACCTCCGCGCCGACCAGCTCCTGCAGCCGACGACGATGAAGATGACGCGGTTGAAGGAGGCGACGACGATGATGATGATGAGGAAGGCGGTGAGGAGAACGACGATGATGACGATGACGACGAAGACGAGGAAGATGAAGAGGACATAGTACGATTTTGGAACGTTTCCAATCGGCACGGTCGTGTACTGACATGAGACAGGTTCGTCCTGCGAAAAGGAGAAAGAAGGCCAAGCGCAACATGTTCATTGATGTTGAGGCCGAAGTCGATGAGGAAGAAGAGGAGGAGGATGAGGGCGACGAAGACATCCAGGACGAAGTGCATCCTGACGATCTCCTCGAAACAACGAACGCCGATCTCGACGACCGCCACCACCGTGAGCTCGATATGCGCCGCGAGGTGAACGCACAAAGGGATGTCGAGGAGATTGCGAAGGAATTCGACGAGAAGTACCGACGCAGGGAGATGCAGAGCGCCCGTCGAGGCGCAACTGGAGCTGTACCTCTGGCACTTCCAACCGTCAACGACCCGTCTATTTGGAGCGTCAAGTGTCGACCTACAAAGGAGCGCGAAATCATTATGAGCATCCAAAAGCGCATTGACGAGAAGATGCGCGCGAAGCAGCCAGTCAAGGTTTATTCGGCCTTTGAGCGGGGTCCCAACGGTCCGCAGTCTGGATATCTCTACGTGGAAGCAGATGCAAAGCAGGATATGTTGGAGATCATCGAGGGCATTTCAAACGTGTTCATGAGTGGTGAGATGCTCTCCATCGACGTCAAAGAGCGTCCAGATCTGCTTCGTAAGAAGAGGAGGCCACCACTGGAGGTCGGCAAGTTCGTGCGCATGATCCGGCCGCCGACATATAAGGGTGATCTGGCGAAGGTCATCGAGGTCAGCGGCAACGGTCTGGACTGCATCGTGCAGCTCGTCCCTCGTCTGGACTACGGCTTGAACGAAGATGCAAATGCGGCTGTGGACAACAAGCGGAAACGCGGCTTCTTCGGACCTAAAGTCGAGCGCCCACCCCAGAAGCTGTTTAGCGAGGCCGACGCGAAGAAGAGACACATGAAGCACCTCACGATGGCTGGTTCCGGCGCGCAAAGGCAATACACATACAAGGGCGAGGACTATGTCGGTGGCTTCTTGGTCAAGGAAGTCAAGGTCAACTGGGTCTCCGCAGAGCGGGTCAATCCCAAGATGGAGGAGTTGCAGTACTTCTCCACCCAGAACGCCGATGGTACCGAGACTCTGGACCTCATCGCAGTGCAAGCCGCGCAAAAGGCTGCTGAGACCGGCGCGGCCTTTGCTGCAGGAGACAATGTCGAGATCTTCACCGGCGAGCAGAGAGGTATTCGTGGTACCACCGTCACAGTCACTGGCGAAATTGTCACACTCCAGGTCAGCGAAGGTGAGCTCAAAGGCCGCCAGATCAAAGCGCCTGTCAAGGAATTACGAAAGCTATTCCGCGAGGGTGACCACGTCAAGGTCATTGGTGGCAGCAAGTACGTTGACGAAGTTGGTCTCGTCACCAAGATCAGAGACGATAAGATCACTCTGCTCTGCGACTCGACGCAGCAGGAAATCACAGTTTTTAGCAAGGACTTGAAGCGTGCCGCCGATTCAGCCACTGTGGGTGCCGACTCCAACTTCGACCTCTACGACCTTGTGCAGATTGAGTAAGTTCACCTAAATACGATTGATGACCATCTACTGATTTGTTTGTAGCGCCTCAACCATTGGTTGTGTTGTCCGAGTCGATCGTGAGGTCCTGAAGGTTGTGGACCAGCAGGGTGATGTGCGCACACTTCTCCACACACAAGTCTCTCAAGTGGCAGGCAGGAATCGAAATGCCGTAGCTACGGACCGCGATGGGTCTGAGATCCGACATGACGACAACGTCAAGGAGTACGGCGGCGAGAATCGACAAGGCAAGGTACTCTACATCCACAGGGGTACACTCTTCGTTCAGAACCGCGAGCTGGTCGAGAACCAGGGTATCTTTGTTGTCCGCAGCACAAGCGTGCTTACTATGGCCGCCAAGAGCGGACGAGCCCAGACACAGGACCTCAGTGGCCTGAACCCAGCTTTAAACGCTGGCGCAAACGGCAGCTCCGGGCCTATGCCTCCTCCTCGAAGCTTCGGTCGCGATAAGTTGATTGGCAAGACAGTCATCATTCGCAAGGGCGCGTACAAGGGGCTTCTCGGCATCGTGAAAGACACTATGAATGACGAAGCACGGATCGAGCTGCACACGAAGAACAAGCAGGTATCTGTCAAGAAGGAACTTTTGTCTATCAAAGATCCAATTACTGGAAACAGTATGCCCATCGGCGGCGGCAAGTTCCCTGATCGCTCCCGCGGAGGCTACTCGGGCGCAACACCAGGCTACAACAGCGGGCGCACACCAGCCTGGGGCAACAGCGGCGGTCGCACTCCTGGATGGGGTGGCGGAGCTGGTGCTGGTGGTCGTACTCCGGGTTGGGGTGGTGGGGGCGGCCGTACTCCTGGCTGGGGAGGCGATGGCGGACGCACAGCCTACGGCGGCGGTGATGGAGGCCGAACAGCCTACGGTGGAGCAACAGCATATGGCGGCGCTACCTCGTACGGAGGCGCAACCTCGTATGGTGGAGGCACATCCTATGGCGGCAATGATGGCAACCGCACCGCTTACGGCGGCTTCAACTCTGGTGGTCGCACACCTGGATGGGGAGGCTCTGGATCTGGCAACACAGCCTCCAAGTCGAATCTCTCCGCCCCAACACCTGGAGCTTACAACGCTCCTACGCCAGGTGCGTACGCAGCACCCACACCGGGAGGTTATGGTGCATACTCTGCACCCACACCTGGTGGCCCGATGGATGCTCCGACACCTGGCAACTACTCTGCGCCCACACCCGGAGCGCGCTACGGCGAGACACCAGCAGTTGCTCCCACGCCTGGCGCATGGGACATCTCGACTCCAGCGCCGAGCGGCGAGGATCCAGGGTACCATTGAGTGACATTCAAATTGTACTATAGAAGTCCTTGCACTTGACTCTGGAGCTGGGTCGAAGAGCCCTCGCCTACACAGATCGTTCTTCGGTATTTTCTTGACATTTGCATTGCTGGAGTTCCAAAATAGGATATCAAATGAGACGTCATCATCATCGTTCGAGTCTGCATCTGCGGTGCTGTCCTAATCGCGCGAATTCTTCCTGCCACTTGTGGATCTCTGTGGCGCTCCTGCATGCATGACAGGGGCCCTTCCTGCAAGAGATGGGTGCGGGCCTCCTGCGAGCGCTGTCCGTCAGCCTGCACACTTCGGTCTACACAACTGAACGTTGCTCAGCACATGCATCACTTGCGTCACACTCCATCTCCCTTTCACTCACAGTCGCAATGCGCCCATTCATCATGAATAAGCAATCTCCATTTCACACACGTCCAGCAGTATCTTGGCGCGGCGAACAGCCTGTCAGCCAAGGCTCTGTACAAAACCACATCGACAAAACAGATTCAGATCGTGGAAACAGTTTTCATCTCGGTAGTCTGGGCGTCAAAGATGTCAACAAGGACGATTTACGTGCTAAGGATACTCCCGCAGCCCATCTCGGCTCTGCCACAAGTACCGTCAGCCTAGCTGTGCCCACTCTTGGGAACTCAAAGCTGTGGACCCACCACTCCGCAAAACGGGAAGACGAGCCCACATCACTCACGATCAATGAAGTCCATGCCGAGGCAAGATCACTGGAAAACAGAATCACCAAAGCGGACAATTGCTTGGACTCTGCAGAAGCGGTCTGGGATGAACTTTGCTCTGCGCAAGAGCGGCTGCGAGCGGCACTAGGTCGTGTGTCTGTGCCCAATCGGCTCACAATTCATGGGATACATACCTTGAGTAGGATCTATGTGCGGCTTGGAGATTATGACGAGGCTGCAACGTTGCTCCAGTCACTCTGTCCTCCCCTACCCTTGAATCACTACGACTTTGGCCGCTTGGATTCATGGGAAGGGATCGAACCCATTCTGTTCTACGTGCAACTACTGATAACGACTGGTCGAGACCCATATACCGCCGAGCTGACAGCGAGATTGTTGCAGTGGGCAAGAGCGGCAAGAGCGGACACCTTTTGCCAGGATTATCGAGAATCAAAATCGCCTATTCTATTCAACCTTATCCAGGTACTGAACTCTCGCGGGCACCGCAAAGAGGCTTTCCAACACCTTGGGATATACAAAGTAATCTTTCCGTGGACACGCACCTCCGATCCGGATTACATGTTTCAAAAGGCAATGGCGATCGCTGGTTGTGGCAGACAGATCGAGGCACAAGCGTTGTTCGTGGACTCATTGACGTTGACTTCTCTGATGCTCGGCAGATGGCATCTCCGTACGTTAGAGATACTATGTTTTTTCGGAAGGGCAGTAAAGGCGTGGGGTGAAGATAAATCGGCTCGGAAACTCCTAATGAACTGCTACCAAGGGCTGTTCTACACGCTTGGTGCTTTACATCCTCTCTCAATTCGAGCCTACGAGGAGGCAAAGGGCTATGAGGGAGAAGATGGCTCTATTCGAAGCTTGCGTCGGCTCGGCCACACTCAGTACGGGCGCAGGAAGAAGTTGAGCTTGGCTTACATGCACAATTACCTGATCACACCAATCGAACTGCTTATGACTTCAGTGAAAGTCGACTACGCACGTACAGATCAAACATTGGAACTCATCCTCAATCGGCTGGACATACCGCATCGCACGAATTTCGACGCCTGGCGAAGTCTTGCGTGATGTCACTTTGCCCAAGGCAAAATCGACGAAGCGATAGAAACACTCTCACATCTGTACCAGCATACAGAGGAGATCAGTAACGAATTTGTCGATGCGGATGCATTAAGCACAGCACTCATGTCTGATGAGGCAATTTTTTCCGCCTGGCAGCCGGCTTCAGACCTCGGCGACGCGCGCCTACGAAGCAAGTCGGTCTTTCTCAGCATGGGCAGTGTTCAGAAAAGGCGGAACCATCAGATCAAAGCGATTCTGAGACGCCTGGCGATGTACGACCTGACCCACTTTACGCACAAAATAGTGTTTAGCGATCCGCCTCTAATGTCTGACATGAACATGGAGAGCCTAGGTAGTGGCTCTTTTGCTTCTGTGGACACCGTCAAAGTCAGCGACAAATTGAACGCTCGCAAGTCCATCAATCTAGCAAGCCTGCGTCAAATTCACCAACGGGAAGACATCCAGAAAGAGATTAAAGCCATCCACATATTGAGGCACCCGCACATCGTTCGAGCGTTGTTCACAGGTGAAGAAACAAGACGAATCTGCATTATTATCCACCCACTGGCCGAGCGTGATCTGGAACACTATCTTGCAAGCAATGAATGTGTAACTGAAGAGCAAGAAAACTTGTGTACTAAATGGAAGATGTGTCTCGTCAACACACTTGCCTTCGTGCACTTAAAGAGAATTCGACACAAAGACATCAAACCGCGCAATATCCTCGTCAAAGGCGTCAAGGTCTATTTCTCAGACTTTGGGTCCTGTTTCATCTTCAGCGACAGCGGAAACAGCACAACCGAGGGCATGGCTTACTGACACACGAGCATATTGTGCACCAGAAGTCCTCCAGCACACTGAGCGCAACCGCTCCTCTGACATTTTTTCTCTCGGTTGTGTCATGTCCGAGCTAACAGCCTGGAGCAGTGGAGCTTCCATGTCCGACTACTTTGGTAGCATGCCAATGAAACTGGACAGAGACCAACCCCAGTACCATGACTCGACCAAACACCTCAAACAATGGTTTAGAACATGTCCCGGTATCTCGCTGGAAGCGAGAACTGTCTTTGCCGGAGTTCTGAGACACATGCTCCACAAGAAGCCAGAGAAACGCTGGACGGCTGGACAAGTCGGTCGAGCTCTTCGTGACCGTAGTCCTGTCAGTTGCGAGAAATGTAGTTTAGACTTGTGGGTTGCGGAAAACGAATGAAGGTACCGCCTGAAAAGATATCAAAGTCTTCGATGATGTAATGTAACAAAGATTATGCCCTCCCTTCTTCCAGTTTCTTGCCTTCCAAGTCTATGGATGATGTTCCCTCCCCGTCAGAATTTGGGCCAAGACACAGGGCTCGTCGCAGTGACAAAGCGGAGGGAAAAATTCATCCTGAACGTTTCCCACAAGCGCCTCCTCTGGCGCTTTTGTTTGCCTGATCTTCTCTAGCTCGTCCGACCGGCTTCTCTCGGTGCCTGCCAACTCAATACCGCCATCGTCATTAGCGTAGAGCTCCTCCAACTCGACCTTCGTGAACTTCAACGCTTTCACCGCTTCTGCCCTTGCCGCTTCATACCGATGCATCTCACCGTAGTCAATCAGGTTCCGCACTGTGACGTTGTAGGGTGCAAGCACTTGAGCAACTCGCTCGTAAATGACCCTGTGCATGATCCTCGGACATGGCGTATCGACATGCCAAAGCTGTGATCCACACTGCCCTGCCCTGTCCCTCCAGCCCCCGTACGGCCTGAGTGGCAGTCGCACCACGATCTCGTTGAGATACGGCAGGCGCTCGAAGACTTCATAGGTCAAGACCTTCGTCTTGTGGAAGCGTTTGAACGAATTGTGGTAGCGGTGAAAGCCTCCGAGTGTGACGTCGAAGAAGTGCATGAAAGAAAGCCAGTCCATGCTGATGCTGATTTTCTGGATACCGTGGCGTAGCGTGGCGAAGCGATTCAGTTGCGAGTAGATTATCGGGAATCGCTCGTAGGTTTTGGAGAGTGCTTGCTCAGCGGGAGATACTGGGACGCCGTTTGGAGTGGTCATCTGGTAATAGTCTCCAAGTCGATCCAAGCGGTCAACCAAGCCTTTGTATGAGCCCGCTTCGATGCAGAGACCTTTCAAATGATTGAGATCACTGCCACCGCTAACGCAGAGACGGAGTGTGATGGCGCGTACTTGGTGAGAGACGTACAGTAGGGGGTACCAGTCGCCAAGTTGCCCGACTATCTCGAACGGGCCGGGCTTGCGGATGCCTTTCTCGTTCTTATATCGCCAGTTGAATCGTGCTAGGCGTTCACTGAATATGCCATGGGTGGGGGGCTGGTGCATGCAATGCTCGATGACTCTTTCTTTGAGTTCGGTAGGCAAGGCAGTCCAGTTGAACGACTTACCGTTCGCCAGCCACCAGCGGGATAATGTGTCATGCCGTAGAGGCGCATCGATTACGGGAAATTTCGAATCTAGAAAGCGATAGAGTGGTTTTGCAGTCTGGCCGTGAGCTACAGCAAGACAACTCCACCTCCTCTTCTGGGAGCGGCGTCCGCTTCTCTGAAGACGACACTGCACTGGGACTGTGATGAAGCCTTCGATGCTGGCTCCGCGGAACACAACATCAAGAGACAATGTAAGTGACCTGTCCTTGGGGGCGGTCTTGGTACTTTTGCCGTACGGTTTGCTGATCTGCTCGGCCTTGAGTTCGAGCTCGAAGTGCGCGGCAGACTGAAGTCGATACTGAAGGACAGCTTCGTGTATGGATTTCATAGGTGGATTTTGGTCGAATCGTGCTGACTGAACTGATCGAGAATTGTAAGGACTACTGAGTGCGTTGAACATGTCGGTCTGACCTTGGTATTCGGGCTGCTTGCGGGCTACTGATGATGAAGACATGATCGGGACTTGGAGAGTTGGTGTCTCGTGTACAGAAGTCTATATACCTCGAGTATTTAGATCATATGCGGTTGCCTTGGAGTAACTCCGCGGTGAGTGAGAGAGCCTTTGAAAGTTCATAGTTCGAGTGAAGTTCGGTGTAGCTTAGAGCCATTCGTTCGACCTTTGCCTTGGAAAAGATCAATTGCTCTTTCTAGAGACAGGATTAGGGTGTATAATATCCTCAAAGTCCTTTCTAAGGACTCTGAGGAATTCGGCATGATCACATGGCAGGCTTCTATAAACTGCATGAGTGTGGAAATATTTATTCATGGGTTCGAAATGCATATTACAGCTCTGAGCAACGAACAAAGTCGAATCTCTCGGAATCGGAGAAGTGAAATATTCAGAGCGTCATATGTCCATTCTTGGTCAGTATCATGTTCGAGTGAGGAAAGAAGGCGCGCCTGCCTCACGCGTCAATGTGCCAAGCGCACCTTCCCCGATCGAGATGGCATTGCGCTCCAGCCAATAGTCTTCCACATTGCTCAACTGCACCTTCACGTTTACACAACAACCCGAGTCGCGCGAAAGCATCTACTCACAAAAAAGGAACCGGCGCATTTATCACAGAAAAGATTTGAATAGAAACAGAAAAGAGCAGGATGAATCAAAACCTCATTGGCCTAAATCAAAACTTCGTCGGCCAGCCCAATGCCGAAGACATTAAAGCCCTCGAAAACCTGCGCCGCGGGTTAATACCCATGCTCGCAACCCTCGACAAGCTGAAGTACGACATGGATATGGCCATCCATCGGAAAACAGCTGTGGACTGGCCGCAAATTCAACGCGCAACCAGCACCGTCAACGGTTACATCACCACGCTGCTGACGACCATTAACGGAGGGCGGCGCTACAGTCTGGAAACGCGCAAAACCGATGCCGGCAAAGTGCTCAAAAACAAGCAAAATGACGGCCGTCGCGATTACAGAGATATCGATATCGAGCCCCAGGCCGACACTATCCGGAACCTGCACCCTTTCCCCACGGCTCCGTTTCCAGGCACAGATGAACATGTCAATACGATTGCCCAGGGTCTGCTGAGGAAACGTATGGAGCCCGCAGAAGAGAAGTGGGTCGAGGAGCGCCTGCAGAAGGCGCTGGAGTTCGCGACGTTGCCGGCGGAATGGGGCATCGAGGCGCGCAAGCCCTCCGCCGACAAGGAAGAGAAGGAGAGCGACGATGAGATCGATCCCGACGCGCCGAGCACAGCGGTCAATAAGTTCAACAAGCGTGTGGAGGGTGGTTTGACTGAGGAGCAGCTTGTCCAGCGGTGGAATTCGGCACATATGTGGTTCTTCAATCCGCCAAGAACGGATTTCGATGAGGAGGGCGAGTATGAAGAGGGCGAAGAGGGGGATGAAGAGGACGATGAGGAGGGGTTCGAGGACGCGATGGGTACGCCGGCGGCGGATGCGGGGGCGCAGCCATCACAGGAGGATGTTCAGCCTGCGAAGCCGCCGCCTCCGGTTGTCATGATTCAAGAGGCGGAGCCTCCGGTGCACAAGCCGGTGCCTGGGATGCCGGTACTGGACTTGGGCGTTATTCAGAAGTTCATGGCAACGGGACAATTGTAGGAGCGCTGGACACGCTGGGCACCGTTGTAGAAGCAAGGAGCGGCGTTCGGATGCATCAATCATCATACATTGCATACATGGGTATATAACTTTCGGATCTATCGTTCGTGATTCCTCTTCTCATGACGCTCATTCAGGTTTCAGAGCGTATATCCGCACGGGATACAACTCCTTTGGCATGCCTCGCTGCAGCTCTGTGGCCACAATCTTCAGTCTCGCATCCTTGAACAGCTTCCTGAACTTCTCATCGCTCCTCGTAACGCTCGAATCCTCCTCATCGTAGATATCCCTATGCCTGATATCCGTCGACAGATTCTCTTTGACCACGATCCACGCCTCTACCTTCTCGTCTCCGTCAGGCTTGACAAGCCCGTCCTTACACCGCTCCAGATACGCAATAAGCTGCGCATCCGTCAAGTGGCCCACACACCACTGATTCCAGATGAGATTGTATGCGCCAGTCGCAGGAACCCAATCCTGCAGACCCACGTTGAACACCTCGCCGACCTGTCCTCTCCCCGCCGCCTCGGCACCCGCAGCCTCAGCACCCGTGTTCTCAACCTCCGCAACCAGCTCGTCCGTGAACTTCTTCACCGGCTCCACGACATCGACTCGCCGCCCTACACCAAGCAGCAGCCCCTTGGTAATGCGGCCGATTCCCGCGCCGCAATCTGCGACTCTGTCAAGTAGGGGCAAGGGCGTCTTGGGACCGAGGCCGAGCCGCGAGCGCCGCAGTTTGGTCAGGAAGGTAGAGGAGCCGACGAGATCGATGCGCGAGGTTTGCGGAAAGCCACCAAGCATCCCGTTGTTGTCTGAGCTTACAGATTCCCAGTATGAGAGCGAGTGCGAGATGTTTATTGAGGCGTCGGGGTGCTCGGGGTCGTGGGAGGGGAGCGGCGGGTCGCTGTCCATACCTGCGGCCATGGCTTGAGGTGAGAGCGGGGTGGTTGGTGGAGTCGAGGTGTGCTGGTTTCGCGGACGGCTTATTGATGCGTTTGGGAATGCCTGTATCGTCCGGAGTATGAGAATGCTGTTGTCACGAGTTGTTTGTGTTCGTGTGGTGGAACTGGAGATCAGCGGTTGTTAGCGCGTTGTTCATGATGCGCATTGCGGAGCTCGACGCGTTGGTGGGGTAGCTTGGAGCTCTCATCGAGCAGCATAGTTCCGTCCGCGGGTGCCGGACAGCAGTCTGGTGGTGCAGTAGACATCTGTAGAGGGACAAGGACTTACACGGTCGGCAGCTATCGGATTAGTTATACACAAAATGCTCGAAGGAACGCGTTTCACGCGTGTACGAGTGTGGAGTGTAGATCCAAAAAGGCAGTTGCATGCGGATATCGCTCGTCATCTCGCCGCGGGGGCAGCTGCCCACGCCTGCATCGGCAGCCGCACGCCATTGGGACTTTGTAGATAACCAGCTGTCACCTCTGCTGGTCGGAGCGATGTTTCGTCTTCCCTCTTCCCTCTTCAGAGCTCCATCCCGTAACACCGCAGCACTCTGTCGAGCGTCTGCACTCAGAGCTATACAATCGAACCGAGGTATCTTTCCAAGATACTACACAGCTAGTAGCAACATGTCCGATCTGTTTGTCGAGCTTACAGCGCCGAATGGCCACAAGTACAAGCAGCCACGAGGGCTGTTCATCAACAACGAGTTTGTCAAGTCAAGGTCTGGCGAGACCATCAGCTCAATAAATCCAAGGTACACAGCTACATCTTTGCTGCCACGCATAATAAGGCTGACTTGAAGAGCGATGAGAAGGAGATCGTCTCAGTCTACGCAGCCAGTGAAGAAGATGTCAACGATGCAGTAGCAGCAGCACGCAAAGCCTTCAAGAGCACAGAATGGCGGGACATTGACACAAATGCTCGTGCAGATATCCTCTTCAAGTTTGCGCAATTGATCGAGGAGCACAGAGAAACACTAGCCACGATAGAGACGTGGGACAATGGCAAGCCGTACCAGGTCTCTTTCAACGACGACCTCGGTGAGGTCATTGGCACGATCAAGTACTATGCGGGATACGCAAACAAGATTCACGGACAGGTCATCGATACATCGCCTGCAAAGCTCGCCTACACCCTTCGTGAGCCTCTCGGTGTTTGTGGACAAATCATTCCGTATGTACGATACCTTTTGCAATGAATTTACGTTGACACACAACAGATGGAACTTCCCTCTCGCCATGGCGGCGTGGAAACTTGGACCTGCACTCTGCACTGGCAACACAGTCGTCTTGAAAGCTGCTGAGCAGACACCACTATCTATTCTGTACCTTGGAACACTTGTCAAGGAGGCTGGCTTCCCACCGGGCGTAGTGAACATCATCAACGGGTTGGGCCGGACAGCTGGTGCAGCGCTGGCCAAACACCCTGATGTAGCCAAGATCGCGTTCACTGGGTCGACAGCCACAGGCAAAGAGATCATGAAGATGGCTGCTGGAACAATGAAGAACATCACATTAGAGACAGGCGGCAAGTCACCACTGCTGGTCTTCGACGATGCAGATCTAGATCAGGCGGTCAAGTGGTCACACGTTGGTATCATGTAGGGAACTGTCATTTGATACGTTGAACTTTTGCTGATGAATTGTAGGTACAACCAGGGACAGGTCTGCACAGCAACTTCAAGGATCTTGGTGCAAGACGGCGTCTACGACCAATTTGTTTCTGCTTTCAAGGAGTACGTCGCAAAGACTTCAGTCGTTGGCGACCCTTTCAAGGACGACACCTTCCAGGGCCCACAAGTTACTCAGGCACAGTACGAGCGCGTGCTGTCCTACATCGAGGCCGGCAAGTCCGAGGGCGCAACACTTGTATCCGGAGGAAAGGCCTACAAGGATGTAGGCGGCAAGGGCTTCTTTATCGAACCCACGATCTTCTCAGACGTCAAGGATGATCACAAAATCTACCGTGAAGAAGTTTTCGGACCCTTCGTCGCAATCAGCTCGTTCAAGACCGAAGAGGAGGCTGTCGAGCGCGCAAATGACACCGTACGCAGTCCACAGTATCCCCTCAACACCTGATTTACTGACATTCGCAGACCTATGGCCTCGGCGCAGCCCTATTTACCGAGAACATCACCAAGGCACACCGCGTCGCGCGGAACATTGAGGCGGGCATGGTATGGATCAACAGTTCTAATGACTCGGATATTCGCATTCCATTTGGAGGTGTGAAGCAGTCAGGTATTGGAAGAGAGCTCGGTGAGGCTGGACTTGAGGCCTACACCAACAAGAAGGCCGTTCACGTCAATCTGGGTACGAAGCTGTAAGGGAACGATGTACGAATAGATACATGTCATCGCTGCGTACAAGAGATGGGGTTGTGCTTGGCGCCATGGCTTGGGATGGATCTGACGACTGCAATTGTTTGACTTTGCATGGTCTACGGAAGCAACGATTTTGCAATGTTCAATATTAGATGCGTGATTTTGGTGACGTTTAAAAAGGCCATTTCTTTCCAAAAATCACTCATCAGTCTTGGAACTCTCGTGAGGCATATTTTGCCTGCGTGAATTATCCGAAACGTTGTGAAGCCCGTTCAGTCGGCGCGACTTGGGCAGCTGCCAACCCCTTCACGTGTTGTGGCTTGTGTGGAGCAAGGGTGGGAGTGGGCCCGTATGATGTCGTTGCTCGGAGCCTGGTGCAGCTCCGAATTGCAAGTGCAGAGGCTGTACCTGAATGGCATCAAAGCACCGCGACTGATGCCGAATGCAGGACGAGTGAGGCTTCGTGACCAGGATGGCGGTGCAAACAACACCATAGCCGGGATCGCACATGTCACAAGTTGACAGCAACGACGTGTTCAGACGATGCTTTGTGGGCTCCGCAGAGCTAAGAACGGTTATTCTTGGCGCAAGCCTCTCGCTCGCGGCCCAAGGCGAACAAATCACCAGTGCGCTCGTCCTTCGCTGCCTTCTCACTGTCGGCCGTGCCTCTCGCTGCGCTGTGCTTGCTATCACGACCTTCGTTCTGACAGCGGCACTGCCCTCGTGACTGATACTGCTGCTCTGTCTGCGCGCTCCATAACATCTGGACCGCCGCTAGCTTATGACCTAGGATCGCTTGCGAAGAGGCTATCCGCTCAGCCCGTCGCCCTCGGCCACCAGTGCAGTCACTACTTGGTCCTTGCGCCTTACTAAGGCACGCGGCTAACAGCGTAGCTCTATCCCCGCCCTGTCGACTGGAGAGCTTGAGATCATCGCTATCACCACCAACGCCCGCAACTCCAGCCGCAAGAGCATTGCCCGCACCGCGTGAGCAACTCCCAATTACACTGCTCACCCCAGGCCATCGCTCTGGATCGCAAACGGCACCTCGATTCGCCCCCCGTCGTCTCTCCCAACCCAACCTGTCACTCGCAGCGTCCTGCAACGCTGATAACGACAGCGCCGACGGAGGCTCGCTTCAAGTCTTTCCTCTCCCGCCTCTTTAGGCCACCTTAACACCTCACACGTCGTGTGGTAATATTATATACACCTGGACGAATAGTCAAGAACTACAGTCGCAAGCTGCGTCATCGCACCCAGAACTTGGGAAAGAGCACTCGTCTGTGCCGCATCGGTCCTGCAGACCCTTCCCTGCTCCGCCGCCGTTACCCGCGCGAACACATAGGATTAACACTGTTTCTGGGTCACGCAAACACCCTCCTGCGCACCTGCAACCCCCGCCTAGGCGTACCATCACCACCATGGGCAACCAGCCGTCCAGTGAGAAGGGCAAGAAGGGGGAGAAGGGAGCTGACGGCGTTCCTCTGGGCCGCGAATATTACCGCTCGTTCGAACGCTCAGACACTCAAGGCTCCACACGCTCGCTACGCAACTCCATTCGAAACAAAATCCCCGGCACCGGTAAGACCGACAGCCCTCGCAACTCAGTGTCGAACCTTAGTCAAATCACCAACGGTAAAGACGACAAGTCAGATGCAGTTTCTCTGAAGTCAGAGAAGAGCAAAGGAGGAAAGAGCTCAAGGCGAGGCTCGTCAGCTTCAGACGGGGCAGGCCTCGTGGAAACTGCCGCACAGGTCGAGAAGCTACCAGATGAGCCACAACCGCCGCCATCGCCCGTACATGGTGCAACAGTCGGCACAGGGCACGAAGCCGTTGAGAAGGCTCAGCAGACCGGCGAGGTCGATCGGGTCTCAGAAGTGCCGCCGTCTGGTGTTCCACCGCCTTCTGCTTCAGCTCAGCCAGGAGAGTCGATCCTGCAGAAGAAAGGCCAACCAATTCCGAGACTGCCGGAGCCTCCTGCGGCGAACGACGGAGCCGGCTCTCCGATGGAGATTAGTGCCTTAAAGGCCATCGACCTTGATGATATGATTCAGCGTCTCCTGGATGCTGCGTACGCCGGCAAGGTCACCAAGACGGTGTGCTTGAAAAATGCTGAGATATTCGCCATCTGCTCAGCTGCACGAGAAGTGTTTCTGAGTCAGCCAGCGCTTCTGGAGCTTGCACCGCCCGTCAAGATTGTTGGAGATATCCACGGACAGTACACCGACCTTATCCGCATGTTCGAGATGTGCGGCTTTCCGCCGAACTCCAACTACCTGTTTCTTGGAGACTATGTCGACCGCGGCAAGCAGAGTTTGGAGACGATCCTGCTGCTGATGTGCTACAAGCTCAAGTTCCCCGAAAACTTCTTCCTCCTCCGCGGCAATCACGAATGCGCAAACGTCACGCGTGTCTACGGATTTTATGATGAGTGCAAGCGGAGGTGCAACATCAAGGTCTGGAAGGCCTTTGTCGACACGTTCAACTGCCTACCTATTGCAGCTATTGTCGCCCAGAAGATCTTCTGCGTCCACGGTGGACTGTCTCCCAGTCTGTCCCACATGGACGATATCCGCCAGATCGCACGACCCACCGATGTTCCTGATTACGGCCTGCTCAACGACCTGCTATGGAGTGATCCGGCGGATATGGAGAATGACTGGGAATCGAATGAGCGAGGTGTTAGCTACTGCTTTGGCAAGAAGGTCATCATGGAATTTCTGCAACGGCACGACTTCGACCTCGTCTGTCGAGCACATATGGTAGTCGAAGACGGCTATGAGTTCTTCAACGATAGGGTCCTTGTAACGGTCTTCTCGGCACCAAACGTAAGCCAAGATTCGTGCAGCAATATGACATCTACTAATGCAATGCAGTACTGCGGCGAGTTTGACAACTGGGGCGCGGTTATGTCCGTGTCCGGAGAGTTGCTCTGCAGTTTCGAGCTGCTCAAGCCACTCGACTCGAGTGCTCTGAAGAGCCACATCAAGAAGAGCAGGAACAAGCGTCAGAGCATGCTGAACTCACCAGTGAGTAATTTATGGCCTCGGCCTATGGATTTGAAGCGATCTTTAGTGCCACCTATATATCTTACTCGTACTGACTCAGCTCCAGCCTGCACACTACGCTCCGCAGTCTTACTAATCTCTTGCGTCTTCCGTAGGGCAGCGAGAGCGAAGGATCGCCTTCATCGATACTCGCCAAAAAGTTCACACCTGATCCAGAGTGCGACAGACTTATGGAGAAATACAAGCATGCAGACAAGCTGAGGGGTATAAGACGGTGACAAGGCCAGGACCAGCTCGGTGGCTCCGAGGACCGCGAGATACTTGTGCCTGAACAGTCCTTCTCGACATCACCGGAGACGCCATCGTCGCCCAACCTTGCTCCGGTCCAATCACTGCTGGCGCCACTAGAGATCGAAAAGCCGGACCGTCAGAAGGATCACTGGCGGCAGAAGACTCAGCGTGCCGCATGGGAAGCGTCGCTGCCGACAAACTTTAAGAGACATTCGAACCATGTCACGCCTGGACACACCCTCGAATATATCAATCAAGGAGTACCGGCGGCAAAGAAAAAACCGGAGGAATTTAGCGCTTCATCTAAGTTGAAGAGAAGGAGCTCTTCTTCGCAGTAGTGTTTGTAAACATAAGCGCTCTAGCAGAGCGGTCAAAGTTGACAGCTCTTGGGGTTGTATCTTGACATTTGTCTACGGCAGCAGGATCATTGAAGTATTCTTTTACGACGATGCCGATCACGGCACGGTCACGGCATCTGGGTTTGCTTTCACACGGCGCGAAATGGGGCTTTTGATTCCACCTGGAGCTCTTCACTGAGCGAAGGTGTGTAGTGTAGCATACTAGTCAGAGTGTTGTCTCTTGTACTTGGCTAATGCTTGCTTGAGTAGGATGGTACGCACAGAAGGACTTGCGTCTTCACTTCTAGATGCAGTATTATTCATTACTTGCTACTACCTGGATAGGTCCCGATCCTTGTCCTCGTGAGTATGCTGTGCTTGTTTGCTCTGCATCATTGGCGGAGGTAAGTGCTCTGGTGTGGTTCGAAGGAGCACACTATCCACTCCTAAGTACCACCGGAGCGTGCTCACTCATGATACCCAACATCCGGCGTCTCTGCTGTGGATCTCTTGCCATACATTCAGTAAGTGCACGGGTGCCTCGATCTGCTCATACTCGTATCAAGCTCACTGAAGTACACTTTAAAGGCCGTCTCTTTCTCCTTGGGGCGACGCATCTGCAACAGCGACCAGATTTACCTGCACGCACACTTATGACTCAGCACCCAAGGACCAAGGACAGCCCGTGTTGTCCGCACTTCATGCTGATCTGCAGGGACGACGATGCGAGCCGTTAGAAAAATTGCAATCGGCACTATCAAGTTGAAGTTGTGGATTGACTACAGTCAGCGATGGCGCACCGTCATACTGGCTTGATCGACGGGAGCACTGCCCACGAGAATATATGCTCACCGTGTCTCGTTGTCACAGAGAAATGGACCGGCGCTATCCGTGACGGACACGTTGAAAGGGTACATTCAAGCAGCCGACTTGCGCTCATGCTTGTCAGCCTACAGTTCTCGACCACAACACATGACTTGCGGCTGAGCTAGAAGATCGGCATCCTTCCAAATCATCACTCCAGATCTTCGCCTGCGGGTAGCATGCGGAGAAGTGGAGCTGTCACCATTTAGAATCTGCGGGATATGATTGGCTGTTTCTGAAAGCTCCAAGTGAACGAAGTGGGTGGTTGTCAACAACAACCCCGCCGGATCAGCTTCCGCCGCGGCTGCCAGCTCTAAGATCTGGAATAATGCAACACGCTACCCCGCATATCATTGTCACTTTCACGCATCCAGTCTGGATCGTGAAGCTGAAGCATCGGATTGCCATGATTACCACGCGCGGAGAGGCGGAAGCTAACCTGCTGTGGGAATATAAGATGGACACAGGATCACAATGCTTGCCCGCCGAAGCAGGATTCCCGACTTAAAGACAATAACAAAGCAAATTCAACCATGGGCGACACAAAAATTGTAACCTGTCCGATCTCACACCACAAGATTGCCAACATCCACAATGGCAAAGTTCCCAGCGGAACCGTCAGGGCCGGTGGTCAGGATAAGCCTGCACCGGGCAAGTACATCAAGTGGGACGCTGAAGGCGTAGAGACCATTCAGCCGGGTGAACAAGAGAAGATCAAGGAAGTCTCAGACCAGTTCAACCGTTTCCAGATGATGAACTTCAACGAGCACATGCACTGCCTACGAGGTACACATCTGAAGACTCAGGGTGTGAGTAGAAAATCACTTCTCAAGTACATTAGCTGATAGTCCTAGTGCGTGATGGGTAAATTCATTGTCCATGACAACCTACCAGAGCATCTCGCTCAAGGCATGTTCAAAAAGCCTGGCGTTTACGATGTCATCATGCGCTACTCGTCTCTTACGCCGAAAATCGTCCCCGACAATGCACCGGCACCTCGTGGCATCGGTATGAAGATTTTTGGCATCGAGGGTGAGAAGCTCTGGGGAGAGGACAAGAAGACACAGGACTGGACGTTCAACAACTATCCCATCCTCGAACTTCGTGACCCGCAGACGACATATGACATCGCCGATGCCCTGGAGCGCAACTGGAACGACATCCCCAAGTTCGCGGAAGAGCAGTCGAAGCGTATAGACGCCGATGTTGCAACATTGGGAGGTGGACTCCCGAGACAGCACAGTAAGTACATTCCAAGAATTGATCATGCGATACTCGGACTGACAGCCCCAGTGTACGCAATGCCAGAGTACTCCCAATCGGCCTACCGCCACGGCGACTACGTTGCCAAATACGGCGTCTTCCCGCTCGCGCAAGAGCAAATCGACCGCGCCGACACGGACATCCAAGACTCGGATCCCATCAACATCATCTCGCAAGAGAACCGGCGCTTCCACATGGCGCACAAAGTCACCTACTCGTTCTGCGCGCAGCTCCTGCAGGACCTGACCGAGCAGCCCGTCGACGACATCGGCGTCGAGTGGGACCCCAAGAAGTACCCCTTCGAGCAGGTCGCGACGCTCGAATTCGAGCCCCAGGACTCCTGGCTCCCGGAGTTCAGGACCTGGTGGGATGACCGCATTACGGTTAACAGCTGGCACGGCCTCAAGGAGCATCAGCCCCTCGGCAGCACGAACAGGATGCGCAGGGTCGTGTATGCGGAGAGCAGGAAGTTGAGGCTTAGGGTCAATGGGTATAGGGATTACATCGAGCCCGGGAGTATCCAGGAGGTTCCAGCTCCGTTGCCGGCGCCGCAGCTGCCGCTTAGGCATCAGCCTGCTGTTACGACTGTTGAGGCCTGAGGAGGGAGGTTTCTGATGCGTGTTTTGGTATGCTATGTGCTGCAGCCAGTAGCTTAGTACGGACTGGGATCACAAACTTCCAGCATCCGAGCTCGTTTTGAAGTGCTTCTATTACAATACACGAGTACCTAACGAGTGAATCATCCCATCTTTAGCTTCGTCACCTCAGCACCTAGCGCATCCCACTCCTGCTTTTTGATCATCCCTAGCCCTTTCCTGTAGGCTATGCCGTGACTAGTTTCAACCCACAGAACGTTGTAGTAACTTTGCAGATCTGCGAGCCACGCCCGGGACTCAGGTGTAAGTCTGGCTTCTTGGTCGCTCCTTGAAGTTGCGGGATTTTCTGGGACCGTACCGTTCCCGTCATGGTTCTTTGGAGGAACAAACCGCGAGAGCAACCACGTGTATGCTCTGTCATGGTCTCCTATATCCGCCAAAGATATTGCGAGCAAGAGGAGCTTTGCGTTCGGCGGACGGAGTTGGGGCTGCGAAGCTGTAGGGATGACGAATGATGCCTTGCACTGCATACGATGGAGAGGTCTCGAAGTACGGATCCGGGCAAGGATATATTCGTTGTGTATGCTTGGGACCGCGGTAAAAACGGCTCGGACGACCTCGGCGGTACAGCTTAGGATGTTGGTGTTGACTTTCGATAAGTCTGGCTCGCCGGGACCAGCGGCAGGAAGAGGGTAGGCGTATTTGTTCTCGTGTCCTCCCGTACTAGGGTGCGTGTAGAAGTGCTCTTTGTCGTTGCGGTGGCGTTCCCATCCTGCTGGGATGGGAAGGTCTGGATCCTGACGCATGGCCTGGAATTGATAGAAGCCGTTGAAGATCTTCTGATTCCTGGGCAGTTCGTAGGTGGCCACGGATTGCAGTGGCGCGGCTATCGTCCAGTCCGATGATTCATCCTCGTCAACATAGATTCTCCCATGATGAGGATACCAGCTATTCAAGCAATCAACACCGCCTTCCCAACCGGTCCATGACCAGCTGGGCTGTTTGCAGCGTTTCCTTTTGCGTGTCCCTTGCGTTGGCTGCCACAGCAGGGCAATATCAAACAGGAACACTGGGAGCCCGTGTAAGATACCGCTTGGAAAGATCGGTCTCATGATCTCCATGGCTCCTGCATATGCACGACTGATATCAGTGGTATATGTGAGCTGGCGACTGGAGTAATTCTCGACTATCATGCCCCATCTGCCAAGGGAGGGGAGTCTTGGGACAATGGACATCAGGCCCATGGGGATACCGAGATGAGGACGATCCGCATGCGAGGGTGTGGTCGTTTGCGAACCGTCGTGAAAAAAATCGATGTCTTGACAGCATTCGCTCTGGAAGCATCGACCGCAGATCCAAGTGACAAGACTATTAAAGATCAGGAGACGACGTGAAAATAGCGACTCTTGGAAGGTCCAACCCCTCCGACTCCACTCTGAGCGCTCCGGATAGCCCCCTCCCTTTATAAC
The DNA here is from genome assembly GCA_001599375.1 of Phoma herbarum. Classification (NCBI taxonomy): domain Eukaryota; kingdom Fungi; phylum Ascomycota; class Dothideomycetes; order Pleosporales; family Didymellaceae; genus Phoma; species Phoma herbarum. Next base: position 1,769,918 of record BCGR01000002.1, read on the forward strand.
TTCTTGTGGCTTTCGCCACAAACTTTGGAGCGACCTGTACGCTGGGGTCTTGCTTCTGCCTTGTTCAACGTCATCGTCGACCGTACGATGTGATGTATCTGAATATCGATGGAGCCCTGGAAGACCGTGATCCGCATGCTTGCCGCCTGCTGCTACTATGGTGAACTCAGCGCTGGCATATATACATGCCATGGCCTTAAGCATCGGTCCAATTTCCTGGGCATCAGCGTCCTGAGCGATACAAAGACAGTCCACCCACAAATACTCCATGTCGAGTTCCTGGACTAACTTCATTGCATCGCGGATCGTAGCCGGTAGGCGAGCACTGTCACCAGAAGATAAGGCACCGGGCTTCTTGAGCGCTTCGACATTGTTCTTCGACAGCATGGTGTAATGTGGGTTCTTCCGACGAAAGTTTTTCCCCCACACATAAGACAGGGCAACGTACGGGGTTGAGCTGGCAAGTGTGACCAGACATTGCTGGTTGACATCAACCAAGTGAAACTTGTCAAAGTGTTGTTCCAGAGCCGCCGAGTAACGATCGTTGCAATAATCCCCATGAGTCTTGCGACATAAGTCGTACCACCTCTTTATTCTCTTGAGGTCAATGTCGTGGCTGAAGGATTTCCACTCTCGTGCACTCTCACGGGGTGGATCACTCCACGGAGCTCGCTTCCACCTGTTCTCACTGTACTGGTAGCGGAAGTCCCTCTCGTCCCTTCGGTCCTGAAAATCACCAGTAATCCAGCCTGGGTGGATGTTCTGACCAACCTGGAACCATTGGCCGTACACGTTGTAACTGTAATCATCGACCTCGCTTGATGCATCAGACATGGCGAATTCGTTCTTGAAACTTCGTATCTATGATTCCCATAAGTATGAACATCCCGCCATTTCGGTGCGTGGTTGAACTGTTATATCCCAGTGTACTTTCAGCTCTCAGCAGCTGAACGTGCAAGCGAGCGAAGTCGTAGGCTTAAGCGACATCTTGCAGAAGATAACCTATCGCCCGCCAGTCTAATTCACATGTCTGGAGAGCTGAACTGGCGAGGAAGTCACATTGGGTCGATGCGGTTGCTGCATCCTGGCAGCAGGAAGCTGAACGTGATCGATCAATAAAATGTGGTTCTGCTGTCTGCCAAGACACTAGTAAGAACCGTCCTCGTTTGCTGCAAAGTGAGTCCTGATAGCATTATTGAAGACTTTGCAGGCTTCTTCGATGCGTTTCCGCATGGCGAAGCCATGCTATCGGTATGGACTCTCGAGCTGAGGTAATGACCTAAAAGCGTACGAAAGTTCAAGACCCTTGGGATATCATGAGGGTCCAGGATCTCTCCATGAACCAACACAATCCAATTTCAAATCGTCATCACTCTTCTGCCTGCCAGATGTCCGAGTAAGCACCTGGTACAGTGAGCTTTGACTTGGGTAGATTTAACCTGCGGTTAGTTTTGAAACACAGCCGAAATCGCCGCGCTAGCGTCTTCAGAGACGCGCCCCTATCATCGTTCTCCATCAAATATAGGACTCAACGGTGACGCTGACGATCTTGTAGTAGGGCCAAAGCTGCTGACGTACACGGTGACTGTTGCTGAGTGGTGTGAGCAGCCGCAATGATCGACGTTCGGCTGAAGTTGTGGAACACGCAAGCAAATGAGGGCTGTGCCTCTCGGGCTTAGCGAGGCTTTGGTATCACAATCGTTTGGGCAATCCCACTCATAGCTGACTGTATGAGCTGTTTCTCAAATACTTTTTGATGAGGGCAGCCGTCCTGCATGATGGCTCGTGTGGAGTGCAGTGTCCGTGGCTGTGGACTTGGGCCCGTCAGCGCCTGTCAGACTCGCACAAATTGCACCTCAGCACAGTCGGGTGTTTTGCTAGACAAGCAATTACTCGGTACACCGCTCTCTTTGCGGCGAGCTCGAGATGGATTCCTGGTCGCGAGAGCGGTGTCTGCGGGAAAACAAAAGAAGCACATGCTCCCCGCCGACCTCGCGGTACCCCTCAAATGTGCAGGCGGTAGTATCAGCAACGAGTGACCTGCATATCGACCACACCCAGGCTGCGCGAATTCGCATATGAGTGGACCGAAGGAGTTGCAAATGCAGTCGGCCCCTCTTAGCGCAGCCACATTCGACGGACAACAGATCCCGCACGGACAGCCAATGCTCTCCGTGGTTTAGCGTCCCGTCGCAGGGCATCTCGAACGTGGCCGGGTGGAGAACGGGTCAACCCTGCTATCGTTCGGCTGAAGAGCTCGCATGGCCAGACAGTCCAGCTGATGGCCTCGCATGATGGATACTTATAGTCTGTCATGCCACCGCGGGGTCCCGTCGAAGCACCATCGAAGCACCGTTTGATCAGCTATTTTACCCTGCATCTATGTCCAAGTGAGGGTAATTGCTCACTGCACCGACCCAGCGCACCTTCCGTAGTACGGCCCCATCCTCGCTTTTAGTCTCACGCAAGGATAACCAACTGCGCCGCTTAATTCAAACTTCGGCCCTGCCCTGGCAGCATCCCTCGCAGTCTGACCTCGCGGAGTCCCTTTGACGACATCGTTATTTTGGCTGAAAACAAAGAGGCGGCGCGCGGTACATTGTGCGGCCGCATTCGAACAAGCAACGAACGCACGCCACAAGAATCCGCCCATGTCCGTTTCCGGCGCCCTCACCGTGTCAACCCGCGAGAGGTAGCTTCTGCAAACATACTGGACGCGCATAGAAAACAGGAACTGCTGGACAGATTTTGCTTCTCCGAGTCCACCACTGTCTATTCTCACCCCATCTCACCATGCCCGAGTCCACAGCACCCACAACGCGGCGACAGCGCTCGTCCAATCAGCAATCGAGCGCTGTCTACGGATACCACAACACATTCCACACCCACGCGCAGCTGCCGCTCGGCAGCCCACCCGCATACGCTCGAATTGACGATAATCTGCGCTACTTGAACGATAAGGCGCGAACCGAGGCAAAGGCAGAGCGCGCCGATGTGCTGCCACCGCCATACTCCTGCACCGTCGAGATTGGTGGTGTGCTGGGCGTGCGCCACGAGTTGCTCTCCCCATTCCACGTGTCTGGCCAGCGCGACTGGTCTGACTGCTACGTGGTTCTGCGTGGCACGCAGCTGAGCATTCACCGCGCAAAGCAACCAGGCTTGTGGAGCAAGAGCAAACAGCCCACAGCAGGCCGTTTGATCTCGTCGTACACACTGCAGCACGCAGAAGTGGGCATCGCGTCAGACTTCAAGAGGACGCCCATCATCCCAAAGTCGCCGTTCGCACACCTCGTCCCTGCTTCAGCTCGTCACAAGCTCTACGAGACCGATCCACACCTCTTCGAGCCTGTCCGCGAGCATGCCATTCGAATCCGTGTAGAGACAGAGCAATTGCTGCTTTGCGCACCCTCTCAGGAGTCGATGCTTGACTGGGTCGAAGCGTTCTGCGCCGCTATCGATATCAGCTCCCCTATCGAGGACCGCAGCGAGCCACGCTACCGCAGCCTGCCTAGAAGGAACAGGCGCCAGCGCATACTCGACGGAGGTCAGCTTGGCGAGGATTTGGACAACCTGTCAAACCTCGACGCCGGCAGACGGATCATTGCCGAGCAGGAGCGCATCATCCGCCAGCTCTACCCACACCTGGCTATGGGTCAGCAAATGGGCAACGTCACAACTGTGACTGCAACCACAGACCCCGAACTCGATGAGTTCGACCCTGAAGACGTGCGATTCCCAACACGCAATGGCCTCACACGTGTTTCTTCACAAGACGAAGAGGAGGAGCCCCCTTCAACAGCGTCTGCAGACGCCAAGAATGGCTCTGTCATTCGCCCTACACCCTCACAAGCTCTTCGCTACCGCCGGCGTTGCGCCCCAGTGCTGTTGTCCTCATCACCTCGCGTCAGCGATGTCGTCGTTTGCGACGGCAAGCGCATGCGCATCAACGTCAAGGAGCAAACACTCATCGAATACAGCTCTCACCCACCACGCTACGATGCACACGGCTTCAAGAAGAAGCGCGCTCCCAAGCCCACTGCAATCGAGATCCAAGCTCCCGCCACAGTTGTCGTGGAGAAGATCAACGGTCCAGAAAGGCCAGCATCACCTATCCGTGCAGCCAGCGACGACTCCATTGCGTCCATCACATTCGGCTACGATCTGGCGCCCACACACTCTGAGCAGGATGCTGATCGCATCGACCTCGCCTCGTCATCTGGCCCACCATCTCCAACAGCCATGTCTCAGGCCAAGATGGACGCCACGCGCCAGCTTGGTCACATGGGCAAGATCAGGGCCAGCATTGACGGCCGCGACAACGAGATCAACGCCGTCGCTCTTGGTGTTGGTCTGCTCATCTGATCATCCACCTTTGTACATACCCGCCACTCTAGTAGATAGTTCCCTTTGTTTTTGACAGCGATTAGCGACATGGTTCCATTGTTCATGGTTGAGCAGCATCTTAACCAGCAGCAGGAAGTTGGCGACTCAACTGCTTTAGAGATACCCAGCATAGTTCTAGAGGAACTGTACATACTTCAATCACACATCTTCACCTCACTGCATGATATCTTTTGCGCTGTGCTGATGAGTCTCGATGGTGGTGCGGGGACCCGAGCAAGTTCGAGCTACATGCAACTAGGTGCACCTGCGTCCCACGACCCGCCTTACCTCCACTTGATCAACACAGCAGTCCAGCGTCACTCAGCTTGGCAATCTTTGTCAACTTCCTTGTCCTCGTTCAGGTCTGCATATAGTGAGAGATCAGAATGGGGGACACAACACTAACATCATGCAGCTACACCACTTAGCTTTCCTTCCTCTTCTCTTCAACATGGCGTCAACAACATACTCAACATCGTCACGAGACCTTCTTCACCGCATAACCACCAACGCTGCCCGTGATAACATCGATTTCACCGTTCTTACCTTTTACCAAGAAGCTCTCGACTCAATCAAGGCCCTTTCAAGCAATGCATCCACCACACCCCTCCCAGACTTCACCACTGCAACCAAAATAGACACACACACGCACCCCATCCCCTCCTGGTTCCGCGACCTCGAACTCTCAGCCGCAGGCCGCGAAACGCCCTCCTGGAACCTACATTCGCACCTGAGTTTTATGGCAGAAAGAGGAATCAAGAGGTCCATCCTTAGTGTCAGTACGCCGCAGGCCAACGCCTTCGCCTCCCCAAGCAAATTCGAGGGCGATGCGGAGTTGAGACGAAAGAAAACCGTCGCGCTCGCGAGACTGTTGAACGAGTACGTCGCTGAAGTTTGTCGGCTTTGGCCGGAGCGGTTTAGCTGGTTGGGCGTCACGGCGTTGCCGTATGTCGACGAAACGATTCGGGAAGTTAGGTATGCACTGGGGCTGGGCGCGTGCGGGGTGAGTGTTTTGACGAATGCTGAGGGTGTGTATCCTGGAGATGAGGCGTTTGCGCCTTTGTGGGAGTTTCTGCAGGCAAGAGCGGAGGCAGCTGGTGGGAGGGAGGTTGTGTTTGTGCATCCTACGGATCCGGTGGTTAGGTTGGAAGATGGGCGGTTGATGGACAGTCGACCTTGTAAGTGTTTTCTCTTTCCTACGTCCCTTCTCTTTCCTCTCTTCGTGACTGGCATCCACGTCTCGCAACGACAGCGAAATGGGAATGCAGAACTAACGAGCAAAGCACCCCTACGCTCCGGCCTCGGAGAGTTCTACTTCGAAACCGCGCGTGCCATCTCCTCTCTCACCGCGTCCTCGTCAACTTACTACAGTGCCCTCTTAAAGTACCCTTTCCTCCACTGGCGCGTATCCCACGGCGCTGGCGCCTTCCCAGACATCAGCGAGCGCTTCCTGCTCGGATTCCCCTCCGTCTCTGCGGCCGCTCGTGAAGCGTACAAGTCGCGCCTGTGGTACGACAGTGCGGGGCCGGTGTGGCCCAATCAGATCAAGGGGGTACTGGAGGGCATGGGGGTTGGTACGGAGCAGTGTGTGTTTGGCACGGATTATCCGTATGGGATTGGGTTTTGGGATGTTGATGAGAATATTAGAGGGTTGGTGAATGCGGAGTTTGTGAATGGGGAGGAGAAGGAGGGGGTTTATTGGCAAAATGCTGAGAGGTTGTGGGAGGGGAAGATCTGACAGTTCACGGGGTTTCGTTTGGGACAGAGGAGGTGTGGTATTCAACAGGCAGGGAAGAATCTTGCCAAGCTTTGGATATGACGATGCCATAGAAATGATGGACGTTGGCCTTTTTCTTCTCGACAACGCCTCAAGTACCGCGACGCGGATTGTTGGCGCAGTACAGAGCAGTGAGCAGGTGACGAGGTCCGGGATATTGAACTAATGAGACCTCAGATCGGGCCAGAGTTCAGTATTCTCGGACTAGGACCCGTCCACACACGGTACTCCCCCATTTCTTGACATGCCCATTGCCGCCCGAAAACCTACGAACTGCGCTTGCCATACGGCTCGAAGGGGAACAGCGCAGCAATCGCCGCCATGAAAATGTACAGTGCGGCGCAGATATAGATCGGTACGGGCGTGGATGTCTGCGCAAGGTCAGTTCAGTACATGTAGCCAGACATCCGCAACTCACATCGGCAACCGTAGCAATAACCGCGCTCAAGATCCCCATAATGCGATTCCACCCAATCGCGATCCCGTTACCCGTCCCTCTATGCGCGCTTGGAAGAACTTCCGGGGTATACGCATACAACGTCCCATAGTACACATTCAAGCAAAAGTTAATCACGCAGGTAAACACGACATTCTGCGTCGCCGTGCGAACCTGCGTATACGCGAAGAAAAACGCCATAGTAACAAGCGCACCAATGACCATAGTATACTTACGTCCCAGTCTCGTATGACACATGTAGCCGGCAAGCACAGGCCCCCAGATCCCACTGAAGTTGACGAGCGTGTAGTTGCGCCAGGTTATATACGCGCTGGGCTGGCCGAAAGCAGCGCCACGGGAAGAGAGGTAGGCGGGCAGGAAGACATTGTACAGCGGATACGCAAGGCCGATCAGCGTCCAGCTCAGCCAGATGAGCGTCGTGCTGATGCCGATGCGTTTCGTGGCGTACAGGCCCTTGAGATGCACGCCGATGGAACCCGGGGACCACTTGCTCTTTCCTAGGGTTGAGCGGGTGGTGAGGGTGCCGCAGGCTTGGAGCTGCTCGAGGGTCAGGCTGCAGGGGCGATTGTACTTTGTGGCGATGCCTTGGAGGACGTCGACGGCTTCGGCGTCTTTGCCTTCGCCGATTAAGAATTTGGGAGTTTCTTTTAAACGAATTACAAAAATTCGCGCCATGCTCATGACGAAGACGAGCGCGCCGGATGCGTACCATACGTAGCGCCAGCCTTGGTTGTTTGACTTTGTGCAAGGGGCGGCATTGGGAAAGTCTGCAGGATCCTGGCAGGAATAATTTGGTAGGAAACCCCAGGCGAAGAAACCGGCGATGAGTTGACCGATACCTGAGTGCGTTAGTTACTTTGTGACCTTGTACTTGCCATCCTCGCGGTGGACGAGTCTTATACATACCCCACCAAGCTGCCATGAGTGTGAGCATCCACTGGCGATTACCAGGCAAGTACTCAAGGAAGACTGCAGTGTCAAGGACAAGATTGCCTCCAGCACCAAATGCACTCAAGCACACGAACAAACCCAATACCTCCCAGTTCGGGCTCGCACCTGCCACGATAGCAAATATGGAACAGATGATCAGCGATACGTTGAACGCGATCTTGCGTCCGATCACGTCTGCACCGATGCCCCAGAACAACGCACCGACAAGCATGCCGACGTACGCTGCGATGGTGAGGCCATTTGGATAGCCTGGGTTGAACTCGAGGGCGGCTTGGCGAGCGATGATGGATTGGATCAGCAGGATGAGGGAGTCGACCGCGTAGCCGAAGCCATTGAGGACGAAGAGCTTCCTGAATGATGCGTCAAAGACTGGTTTGCAAGTTGATCTCTTGAGATTACTTACCATTGGTACGTCGTAAAACCGATCTCGTCAATAGTCTATGTTGAGAATCAGCGTGAGGATCATCATGTATTACATCGCGCTTCTTCCAGGAAAATTATTGCGTCGATCTATATGTTGTCCTCCATGGAAAAGGCGTAGACTTACGTTATTAATAAGATGCATCTTACTGTTCAGTACAGGATCTGTGTGCTCTCTGCTCAGGATGTCACCCTTGCCGAGGCTACTCATATCATCACTATCAGGTACGCCGTGCCCGCCATGTTCGACATCTTTCCCTTGCGGCACCTTCGCTTCGGTGTCGAATATCTTCGATTCGACCATATTTGCCCCAACACTCAGGTCATGCGACACGTCTCGTGCTCGAACAAGGCAAGGTCTTTGTAAAGGTTTGTTCTGACATTGTTAGTGAGACATGCCTCTGTCGTTGGTATGCGCGATCGTGACCGTCGTACCTTCTGGCGCGGCTTGGAATCGCGAGATCGTAAATGCGCCGGTTTTACGGTAGCGAAGACATTTCAGGAACCCGCGCCTTATGTACAAGGTCGCACGGGCGAAAAAGTACTTAGAACCCTTCTCCTTGGGTTACAGTGCTTGTCCTACATCAGTATCCACGGTTGTGCGGAAGAGCCAATCAGAGTTGTAGGAGCGTTGGATGGTCGGCACGTGGGGTCGCCGTGATTGGCTGCTAACCCAAGAGAAGAGGGGATCGTCGCTGCGTTCCTTGGATCCTGCCGTTGTCGTTAGGCCAGCTTGCTAAACCGCAAGCAAGTCGCACGTTCGGTTGGCGGCATCCTGGGATTCGTGAGATGTAAAAGCTGGCATCTTAGTGCATTTGTGTGCGTAAGCCGCAAGGTGGAGATGCTCATGCGAGACGGGCGAGAGGGTGAAAATGTGACTTGATTGGGATATACTCAGCTAGGTATACCTGGACCTTGCCACAATGCAATGACTCGTCTGTGGCCGAGGTGATCGTGCGGGAGGTCGGGAGACACCGAAAACATACACTTAACATGTGCGGGAACAACATCCGAGATGTTGGCCGAAACTCATACCCCAAAACGCCCGCTTGAACAAACAAATCGAAAGAAGTCAGATCCCGGGTCATCATTCATGACCAGGTGCCGCCGGTGCTGGCGTGCTCTCCTCACTCGCGACCGCGTTGTCGCTCTCGTTGCCCATACTGACTGGTATCGGTGCAATGCGCCTCTTCTTGTTCTCGCGACCGTCTTCCTCGGGAACAGACTGCAACTCGCGCTTCTTAACGCCAGACGCTGCAGAATCATCGCGACCCGACTCGCTCTGTTCACTTTCCCTTCGTCCAGTCGCAACTCCAGGAATACCGCTGATCGAGCTGCTTGCGCTATGAGTGTTGCCCTGTCCATGGGCCGGGGTGAGTGGTGGCGTCCACATAGGGACCGGCCCTGAGTTTACTGCTGCTAGACTAGGCACCGAAGACATCGCTGGAGTGGGTGCATTCATCGAACTAGGATCGCCGACACCAGGAGCGAACGACGATGCCGTAGCGATACTGGAGACGGAGTTGCTTCTTGTTGGGCTTCCAGGTCTCGCTGGTATAAAGGAGCTTGGCGACGCTGGAAAGCCCGCTGAAGGCTGTCGCTGCATCGCGGGTGGCTTTTCGATGGTCTGTATGGGAATATTTGTGCCTGTTGGGGTAGGTGTAGGCGTTGAATGATTCGAGGACTGTGCTGCATTGACGTTGATAGCGGCCGGAGTAGCCTGTCGCTTCGTTGCCGAGGCGAGAGGCCCGGTGTATTTCTCGCCCAACTCGCCAGGTGCGAAAGTGACTGCCGAGCAGAAACCGTCTGAAGAGGTCATGAGTAACGTAGAACCATCACTCGACCTAAGTGGTGTCAGCATGATAATCAAGGCGACCAAGGATTGTGAACATACCAGGTGATATCAGTGAACGTAGCGAAGTGCAGATTGCTGACAATGCACAACGGTTTCTGTTGTTGCGTGTCGTAGATGTGTATTGCGTCTTGAGTTGCAACAGCATATATGATACGGTAACCCAGACTGAAAGCTGATGGCGGGCCTGCAGGTGTACCATTGCCGTCAGTCGGTGCAGGTGACGCGGCTGGGGCAGGCGACGGTGCACTTGTCAAGGGTGGTGGGTCCATAGAGGAGTGCGATGTGGGAGCCGCGGATGGTAGGACCGGTTCCGGTAGAGACGGCATGTCATCGTCCATGGAGGTGTCGATAGTGACATGCTTTGTCGGTGATCCATCTTGGCGGAGTGTGTAGTAGATAGGTGAGCAGCGGACAGCCACAGATGGCTTCTTGTGTCCAGGTAAGAATGCGACTGGAGGCTTGTTCAAACCAGCTCGAGTGTAAATGTAAACGGTGTTTGTGACATCCTCAGCCGGCTTGCCCACGTCTGTTAATGAGGGATGGACAACCTTGTACTGACCAGCTGGGGTGAAGAGCAGGCTGCCATCGGGGGCAAATGTCAGGCGACGGAAGAAGGAGGTCAGAGTCTCGTTGAAGTAGATGGGTGCGTTGCGGACACCCAGGGTCCCGATGCTGCTTATGCTGGGAGAGTTTGGCATGACAGCCGGCAATGGCATGGACGGCGCTGGTGAGGCAGACCGCCGCATAGACGGCGACGACATGGCGCCGAAGGACGAGCGGCGGCTGTGTGATGTGGGAGGAGGGTGCATGGCAGGCAAAGCCAGAGACTGCGGAGTGCCAGGCATTGATGGCACAGGCGAGCCAACACTCAAAGTGGAGTCGGCAGCGAATGAAGCTCGTGCGCCAAAGTCAGGCGGCGCAGGGCTATTCGATGATATGCGCCGAGCAGGCAGGTCCATCTTCGTGACCTTGTTGTGCGGGTCGAGTGCGAATTGACCGTCCTTGGTTTTCAGAGTGTAGACGTGCACCGAACGATCAGAGGACTGGGTTGCAATGAACTCGTTCAGCGGATCCCATGCCACGCCCTGCACATAATGGTTGTGCTCGGCGATCTGCCGTACAATGGCTCCTGGTACAGTTAAGTAGTCGTCCACGGGCGTTGAGGGCGCGAGTCGTACCTGTCTGGGCGTTGTAGATGCGTGCAACATTGTCCATACTACCTGTAATGAAGTATACACCGTCCGGAGACCATGCAAGGTCGTAGATCTCTGACCCTATCGACCGGCACATTGTCTTGACTCGCCATGATTCCTTGTCCTCGAGGCCTTCCTCGAAATTGTGTGTGTTTGTCTGGTTCTCAGCTGGTACCCACAACAGCACGTTGCCGTCGTCGCCAGCGGTAGCCAGCACTTCGCCTAACAAATGTCAACATATGTAGTCTGCATTTCGATCGGGATAACATGCCTCGTGGACTCCATCTTACCACGTTGACTGCTTGTGTGTGCTTGACGAGTGTTGAGAGATAGGTGACCTTGCGGTCTTCTCCATTGTTGTCGACCTTCCAAAGCTGTTCCTTGTCAGCAGCCGCATCGTGTCTTCTCAGGGTTCTAAACACGTACTCGCACATTGTTGTCGCCACCAGCTGTCGCCAGTCGTCCCTTGCCATGGGGTTCGAAGTGGGCCGAGTATATGGGAGCGTTCTCGTTGTGCCAGGACACCAACAACGGAGCAGCCTTCATTGTGGGTGTCAATACGGCTCGGGGCCGTTCGATGTGCGTATATTCGAGTGACGTTCGGTTCTACGGAGGTGTCTGCAGCTCAAGTGCTGTACGCTGAGGTTCTGAAGCGCCGCCGGCCAAGAGGTGCGGTGCTTGGGGTGCGTGCGGAGGATGGCTCACGGGTGAGCGGTTTGCTATCGTTCACGAGCGTCACGGCCAACGTGAGCTGAGGCCAAACGGCGATAAGGCTGCAAGATGAACGGAGGAGCAAGAGTCGATTCTGCAAGGCAATTGACGATTCCTCGAACGGTTGGCTGGCCTGCACTCACACGACGAAGCGCGATCGAACCGCGTACTAGCCCAAAGGAGAGGGTTTATTAAGTTTCACCGCGTGCAGCCCTCGTAAGATGCTTCGGGCACGGCACCGCCCACAGTAATTGACCATTCGCCGAGACTGCTACGCGTTTCAGTCCACACCGACCCGTTTTTATCGTTTTCATGCAGTCAGACCATCCTCCGGGCGTGCCATCTGACATGCTGAGCGCCAGGTACCGTGCAGCTTCGCAGCCGTTTCCCAAGTAACCGGAAGCGCCCATTCGTCTGAAGTTCGATCCCTCTGGCAAAACGACTTCAAAGATAAGGAAGTAGGCCGTTCGCGCAGCGTTCTTGATGACGATCGAAGTAATCAGTGACAGCAGCTTTACACAGTAAGCTTGCATATGCTGAAGGAGTGAGGTACCAGCTCGCGCACGGACGCATGTAGCTTTCACGATGACGAAAGGTACTATCCAATCACCTCCTCGACCAGACAACAGCAGAAACATCGACGAAACTCACAGGAACCATCTTGCAGAACCAGCCGCTCTGAATCGAGACGTATGGCATTTACCCGATGATTGATCAATAGGCAATCAATGAACAATCAGCGCTTACTACTTCACAAGCTCATAAAGTGTTCAAGCTCATCACAATACTTGGAGCAGTCTTGAGCGACCCTCCGTAGTAGCAGACACAATCAGTTATAGGGCAGAATCATCACAGCTACCGTACGAACTTCTTTGATTGCGAAACGCTCGCCGATAATTTTTGGCGGCCTCACTCATTCTCAAAATTCTCTGTCTTCCTATTACTCAAAAGCCAGCCTTCCACACAATAATGCCAGAGGACCCCAGCCGTCTCGACAACGAGATTGAGCTCCTCACAGCAATATACCCCGACCAGGCCACCTACACACCCAGAGCACGAGAGCTCAAGTTCGCGCAAGACAATGCAACATTACATCTGCGCATACCGGACGGCTATCCAGAAGCAGGCCAGCCGGACGTACTAAGTGCGACCGACGCAGGCAAAAACGACCTGCGAACGCAGACCAAGAGCGCGATCTCCGCGCTGAACCTGCCAGAAGGCGAAGAGGCCCTCGACGCAATCATCTCCGCGTTCCAAGGCGTCGTTTCAGAACGCGTGGAAACCTCCAGCATGGCATCCGCAGAGGCCACACAACCCATCAAGCAGACACGCGCAGCCCTGAAGGGAAAAAAGACGGTAATCATATGGCTCCACCACCTCCTCAACACGAACAAGCGCAAACTCTGCCTCCAGCCCCCGCTCGCCGGCATAACGAAGCCAGGATACCCGGGAGTATTGGTGTACTCGGGACCCGTGGAGGCGGTCGATGAGCACGTCAACGAGTTGAAAGGGCAGAACTGGGCGGCGTTCCAGGTCAGATTCGAGGAAGAAGTTGAATGGCGGTTTAAGCATGGTGAGGGGGTCAGGGAGGTGGAGAGCATGGCTGATGTAGTGAAACTGCTTGAGGTAGGGGAGGCGGGTGGTGGTGTGAAGGGCGTGCAGAAGGGCGAGAAGAGGGGGGGTGAAGAGGGAGCAGGGCAGGGACGGAGGCAGAAAGAGGAGTTTCTGAAAGCTGTGGGGATCAAATGATGGCGGCATACATGGCGAGTTGAGACTTGGATTCTCACGTTGAGGAAGAACGGCGCTTCGGAGGCTCTCGTATGCCACAATCCTCATACCATCGTCATACTATCGTCCACTGTCTTAGTTCGGCCTCACGATCCCCCCGTCCAGGCCGAGGTCTTTCGCTAGATCCTCGCTCTTGCCCTCGCCCTTCTCCCGGATAGCAACGCCCTCCAAACCATCAAACCCCTTGAGCGCCTCGCCATACTTCTCAAACACGCCCTTTCTATACCCGTCCGCAACCTTCCGGACAAAACTACTCTCGTCCCACCTACTCTCAAGGAAATCCTCAAACTTCTCTCCACCTTTCCTCTGCACGCCCCACGCGGCCTTGTACGCGGATCCTAGCGCACACGCATTCCCGCCAATCTCGAGCTTGAACACGCCCTCGCTGCCGCCGAGGACTTGGCCCGCGAGCTCCGCGATAGCACTGTTCGCCGCGCCTCCGCCGACGAGGTAGATGCGGCGAGGTTGCGCGGGGAGCGAGCCTTGCGGCTCGACGAGCGATTGCGAGCGCAGACGGAGGGAGAGGAACTGGGATTCCAGGATTGCGCGCGCGTCGGCGGCGGGCGCGGGCCAGGCGTCGGTTCCCTCGGCGCTGGAGAGCCCAGATGAGGGCGTGTATGTGTAGCGCCATACGCCCGCCTTGACAGCGGGCACGATCTCCGGGCGGGGGAAGAACAGGCCCAGTCTCATGGGATCTGTGTTCTTGGTCTGCCCGAGAACCGGCGTCGAAGTCGCGGCCGCGTTGAACGCGTCCCAGCTCTTGTCGTTCACGCCGTTTGACGAGTTGATTGCGTCGCGGATGTGCTCGCGCGCCAGCCCGCCGTTCTTGTAGCACAGCATGAACATGTACAAGCCCGCGGTGGTGGGGTGGTTCATGAAGTGGTATGCAGGGTCGGGTTTGTACTGGTTTGTGCTCATCAGGAAGGTGGTGCTTGTGCCGAGGGACACGATGGCGTCGCTACTCCTGAGCGGCAATGCCAGGATCGTGGACGGGTTATCGCCCGTGAACGCGACGATCTGCGTCGAGCTGGGGAACCCGTACTTCTTCTGGAAGTAACTGGAGATGGTGCCGAAGCTCTTGCCGCCGTCCTCGGGGACGTCGCCCAGCTTCTTGCGCAGATCCGAGACGCCGTTCGAGCCCCCAGCCAAGGCAAGCAGATCCTCGTGCCACCGTCCGTTCTTGACGTCCCACAGGTTGGCGCCGGTTACGTCGGAGATGTCCATTGGCGCAATGCGGCCTAGAAATATGGAAGCGAGGAAAGAGGAAACGAGGGTTATGCGTGCGGTGGCCTTGTAGGCGTCGGGGTACTTGGTGTGGAAGCGGAGGATCTGGGGGCCAGAGAAGCGCTTTAGTCTGTTAGTCGCGCTCTTCTACTGATTTCATCTCATCACGGATGAGTCTCGAGTAGGGTGGGGACGTACGTGATGCGCCTTACTCCCCGTCGCCTCAGCGAGATTCTTTGAATCACCCAACGTCTTATCGAAAGCCTCGACCTGCTTCTGCGTACTCGCATCCTGCCAATTCGGACTGAAAGGGTGGCTAAACGCGCCCTTCCTCTCGCCCTTTGCACCGCCTTCAAGCTGTTCCAGCAGTGTCTTCCCCGAATCCAGATTAGCAAGAAGGTGCTCAGCATCCTCGCTCCAGAACACAGTTCCATGCTGCATGCCCGCACCACTGATGCCCTGGACCTTTGAAAAATCCGCGCCCTGCTCTTTCAGCCGTTGCAGCACGAGGTCAATTGCTTCGAGGAACAGAGCAACGGGCGCGAATACCTCGCCCTCGGCGGGGTTCGTCAACACACCCTTCTCAATGCCATACTTTGCGCCGAAATCCGCGTCGAAGTCGACTTTGGCTTCGTGGAGAAGCTTGAGATCAGAACCGACGATGATTCCTACGTAATGTTAGCGATTGAGGGCGTAGTGGGGTAGCTGCGGATGGTGGGGGCTCACCCTTGAGCTGCTGGGTGCTCAGATCGAAGCCGAGGAACTGATCAGTCATTATCATTAAATCGCAGAGGTTTAATCAGAATCGCAGTGGTTTAATCAGAATCGCAGTGGTGAGGACGAGGAATTTGGCGGGCATGAAGAGATAGCATGCTCAGCTGTGGTCGTACTCAGAAGCCGCTCAGGGTCCACAATTTGACGATAGCTCTACATCACGTATTTTGCCGCCGGAGTCTGCGGCGAAGAGCGTTGTTAATTGGCCCGCGGATAAATTCTTACAGAAATGCTTGTGGTTCGTCGGTATTTGCTTCAGCGCAACGGTGCCGTCGCCGATCGCGGCATCACATGGTTCGCCGCGGGTAATAGCTGAAACGAGCATTAGCGTGGAGACGATATCGCTGGCAGAAATAAGATGCATTGAATCACACAACGGGTTCAAGATGGTGTATATGCCCTGACCCTGTATCTAACTCCAAAGCGCCGCCTGTTCTTTGTTCTTCGTCTATACAAAGTGATGGTACAAGCTCACTTCCTCCTCCGCGCCGTGTCGGTGCTCTGGCTGTGCTTGTGCTCGTGGGCATGATCATGGACATGGTCGTGGTCATGCTCTGACTCTGGAGTAGTCGTTCCTGTGACGTCGCCGGTGATGAACTCGTCAAGGAAGTCGGGCTCGCCTGTGCTGTTGGTGACAAAGCGAACGCGAACCTTCTTGACGCCCCTGACTTTCGCGCCTACCCGCTCACGTAGCATGTCCTCGACAGCGCGGGTCTGGTCAACTGTCCACGAGCCGGGTACACCGACTTCGATGTCCATCAGGTAGTTCTGGCCAGCTTTGACGCCCTGTACTGCTCGCACCTCGACCTTCTCGGTCGCGGTGTTAATGCTCTCCAGCGCGTTGGTAGCTGCTTTGGTGACGTTCTCTTTCATCTCATCCTCAACGCCGACGTCGGCGAGCTCGAGAAGCGCGGACTTTGTGTTGCCCCAACCGGCCTGAACTACCATGAGGGAGATGACAAGGCCGCCGACAGGATCTAGCCATGAGGCGTTGTTGAGGACGTTGGAGCCGGCAATCAGGAGGAGCGCAACGAACGCGGTCAGCGAGTCGACGCGATGGTGGTAGGCATTGGAAGCAAGGACGGTCGACTTTCGCTCATTGGCAACTTTGAGGGCTGGGTCATGGGTTAGCAGGCGATGTGGAGATGATGTGTGAATACTTACTCGCTCGGTATAGCCACTCCTTTATCAGGATCGACCCAGCAGCCAACCACGCAGCATTGATGTTCGGCCCCAGGTCGTCTGCGCCGTGGTGATGGTGGCTGTGTGCCAGCAGCCCCAGATTTGCGACCGTCTCGGCGAACTCGGGGAAGAACTGCTGCATGATGGTGATCAGGGCCGACCAGCCCATCATGAAGCCTCCCGCCAGCAGGATGCCGCTTACACCCAGCGAGCCCAGGCTCTCTACCTTTCCATAGCCGCTGGGGAACCGCTGCGAAGGGGGCTTAAGTGACCAGCCGACGGTCGCCAACGTCATGACGTCGCTGACGAGATCGGTCAGGCTGTGGATGGCGTCGGCGGTGAGTGCTGTACTTTGTCAGAGCATTGTCCTTCTTCTTCGCTGTGCTTCTTGCTGCGGCGTACCCTGGCTGTTGAAGACGTAGCCGCCAAACCCCTTTCCCACGGCCATGCCCAGATTGACATAGAGCCCGATGCGGGTGATGCGCACGCCGGCATCGTTCTTGTTTTTCGACAGCAGGAAGGTGTTGTCGTGGTGGTGGTGGTGGTGGCCGTGGCCAGCGTGCCCGTGGCTGTGTGTAAGGCTCGTCATGGCAGCAGCAATGTGTCGTGTGCGGTGCGCGGTTGCGGTCCAGTTAAGAGACGACGTTGCTATTTGCGGGTATTGTGCGCCGCTTCCAGACAGCAAGGGATTGCGATCCTTTGTATGTGTCCAGGTTTGCAGGACGCGCAGCTGTGGGCGGAGAGCGCCCGGGTAGCAGGCGTAGGGCGACGTGCGATTCAGCCCGTGCGACTGCGCTGATGCGGCCGCCTGTGGGAGAGGGAGCGCGGCGCGTCGAGGTGAATGGGGGCACGCGCGTCTGCAGACAGCAAAGCCATCTCTCCGGACGCGCAGCAGCATGGGTGGGATGCAGTGGCAGGCTCCGCGCGGTCCTCCTGGGTGGCAGCTCTATGCATGTGCAGCCATCCTGCGATAAATCCGACGACGGTTGCTGCCGCCGACTTCCATGTCAAGCTTGGTCAAGCATCATCATTCCCGCAAGTGGGGCCCCGTCCTGGCCCGATTGATGCAGGCACGACGTACCGCGGTGGTACACCCATGTCAGCCCATGTGCTCCTGCCAGCGTACGCTGCTTCAAGCCTCACACGATACGTCAATCCTTGTGCAGCCTCGCGGTCAGCGTCGTCACGTCTACGGCCAAGAGTCTGCGAAGGTACCTGCATGTTTCACTAGCCAGAAAACATCCTCAGGAACGCGCGTTCCACTCAGGTTTGCGCATCCTCGCTAGAAGAAGCTTCCTCATCAAGCCCTGCTTACGAAGCCCCGTAAGGCTTTGACTTACGACCCAGACGTGACTGGGTACCTCCAAGGTGCTGCTTCAGCGATCCATGATTCAACACTGCCAGATTTCTTCGACTGCCTCCACGGTCATGCCTCGTCGAGCTCCTTAGGATCCTATTCTGGAGAGTTCTGCGCAGAAACCACATTGAGTAACTCCCTCCACATATCACTCTTCCTGATGTTCTCCCCTAGCCCCGCGAATCCTTCCTGATATACCTTCCTTCCGGCCAATTCATTGGCAAACAACAACCGCTGGTCAGTGTTCCACCCTCCCTGCCCTCCCTGCACAAACATCCCATAAAGCACACCTGCAACAAACGTATCACCCGCGCCGACGCTATCGACAGGGCGAGGGTCTTTTGACGGATCGGAGTAGTTCCTTAGAGGCCTCCATGCCCGCGCTTCGGAGATTATTGGCCGTTGGTTGGTACCTTTCTTCAGGGCCACGCATTTACCTGCACCCCAAGTGCAGACTAGCATTGCGTCAGGCTGGGTATTGTCGATTTGCGTGCGGAGAAATGTCTTGGCGGGATTATCGCTGTCGCTGAGGGGGAGTTCCCCTTCGTAATGAGCCTGTGACATGTTAGCCTGAAGGTAGTCGAGAGGTTTTCGGGCGAAGACAGTCGGCCTCAGGATGGGGTGATCGAATTCATGTTCTTTCTATAACCGGCGAGCCAGCCCGGAGGTAGTCAGGAACTTACTTGCGCCCAGATCTTCGAGTAGAAAACCAAATCCACCAACGCCGCGACATCCTTAAGGCCCACTCTGTCCGGCTTCTCGCACTCCACACTGATCCTCACCTTCTGACCATACCCATACTTCTCCCTCAGCCACTGGACGCAAGGCAGGAGGACTTCAGGTATACGACCTTCGAAGTGGATCCACACATCGCCTTGACCGATTTTAGGATCGTCAATGAGAGGCGCAACGCCCGCCTTGAATTCCTCCACGGTCATCTCATCCAGTGGGTTCGCACTGACGATTGTCCTGGTTAGGTCCTTTGCGGATTGGATGATGTAGCTGCTCGCTGCGACTGGTTGGCCTTGTCGGTATTGAAATAGTCCCGGGCCCACGTCGGGCAGTGATAGCATGACGGACTTGGTGTCCGCTGACAGAGGATCTGGGACGACTGTGAGGAGAAACTGCTCTATGGAGTACATCGACTCTTTCCTGTCCATGTTCCGTGGCAAGAGCTGCGTGAAGACTTCCAGCGTATTGGCGGTGTTCCCGCCACGCCGGCGGACGAGGTTCGTGGCTCGTAGCTTTGTGTCCTCTTCTGGGTAGTGAGGGACCCTTGAAGTAGTCAGCGTTCTGAGAGGCTACCTTAGGCAGGTGATAGTACGAGAGAATGGTGTCCATGTAAACGGCACCAACGCATATCAGGCGTTGCGTGCGAGGCGGCTCGTCGCTGTCGCGATGCATTGTGGGCGACGTTAACTGAACAAATTCAGTGTTGGAGACGCGAAGTCCAACGCGACTAATGTAATCTGTGGAACTTACTGTTTGCTATGATGTCATCGTCACGAGGTGAAGAAAGCACGACTGAAATGATTTGTTTACATTTGAAGACCTTTCGCGCCATGCTACTCAGTAGAATATCGCTAAATGACTATGGGCTGTTACGCTCCTCTTCGCACATTCGTGGCCATGAGTGTGATTTTCTTCTTTTTCTTTCCCTTTCCACCTGCGGGCTTCTTCGCTGCTGTGGACGACTCTGCCTCCTCACCTAAGGACATAGCCTGTGCTTGCGCTATCATCTCCTCTTCTTGCAGCAGCTCCTTCTCCCAACCCTGCAACCAGCCGTCGTCAACGTCGTGATCCAGTGGAGCCAGCACTGGTGATACACCTGCAATAGCTGTGGTACCCCAAACAGTGCGCGGAGCAGAAGGACTTGTGGACGGTGAAGCCAAGGAAGCAAATCCTTCGCCTCGGCGAGCTGGCCACGGTGGCGATGTTGACGCGTCTTCGCCGTCTGTGATAGCCTGACCATCTGGGTTGCTGGCTGACGCTAGCGGCAGGAAGTCAGCTGCAGAGAAGCGCTCAGAGATACTGGGTCGCTTTCTGCGTGCTGAGTTGAATTCAGCATACTCTGCTTTCTCGGCCCGTAGTCTTGCCTTCTCTTCGCGACCTTCCTTGTCCTGGTGCTTCTTCCTTCTCCTCTCGATTTCAGGTTTAAAACGTTCCAAAACCTCCGGCGAAACGGTATCTGTCCAATCGCATTCCAGAAAGGCAACCTCGCAGCCATATGGTAGGTGCGCAAGGTATTTCGTGCGTTTCCTGAGCTCGTCGTCTACAACATGCCCGGTGGATACTCGCTCGACGCGTGGAAGGATTGTCGCAGGAAAAGCCGCAAAATTCTCAAAGGCAGCTTTGAGAATGCGGATGTCAAGCGGTGATAGGTAGTAATGCATTAGCGCCTGGTAGAAGAAGTACTCGGACGGCGTACGGCTCTGGTCGTGATGTTGGCGATTGCGGATTTCGGCAAGCGTTGCGGGTACGCTTGAGCGTGAGGTCTGCGAGGACATCGACATCTTGCGCTGTTGACTTGTCTCGCTAGGGGCCGTCACGGATTCTCCATCCTGACCAGAGGGGAAGAACTCCGGTGCGTCTTCGCGGAAGACGATGGGTGCTCTCTTCGGCTTCGGCTCTGCCGGCTTCAGCGCAGAGTCTGGCGGATTTCCGATGCCCTTGATCTTCTCTTTTGACTCTTCGATGTTGCGAATCGCCTTCTTCGCCCATTGGATATTGTCTTCTCCAAACATGACCTCATCCTCCTGTGCTTGCTGACGCAACTCGACGATCTCGTTCTCGAACTGTTCCAGCATGTAGTCCTCCCCGCCACGTAGAACCCGCGCATAGTCCATGACCTCTGCGGCAAAGTACCAGGGGATGTCTTCATCCTTGCCCAGAACCTCTGCACCATCGCGGGGCATGGCCAGCGTACTTCCAGCTGAACGCATCACCAAGCGAAGGACTACATCGCCGCCCTCTCGCGGTGGTTCTCCCTCCTGCCCCACGTACCAGCGTACAGGTCTTGTCTCGGTCGCGTAGATGGTGTCGAAACACAATGGGCACTTCTTCGAGCGCGCCCTCTTGACGGGCTGCTGCCCCTCGTCTTCAGAATGCATGTAGCGAATGAGACAAGGCAAACAGAAGATGTGACCGCATTTGGCCATCCTCGGAGCTACCGGAGTTCCGAGACATATAGGACATGACGCGTCCTGAGAGACGGACGAGGCCAAGATCTGGAGGACGTTATTCCAGTCCAGGTGGATGTCGGCGTCGACGCCCTGAGCGCGATAGTCACCACGCGGATCGACAATGAAGCGGTAGTTCGCGTGTACGTATCTGTGGTTGATCAGTCTGGCGTTCTGCCCGAAGCGCATCTGCCGCATACCTCGCTTTGTCAGAAGCATGGTAGCCGGAGCCAACGCCCCAGGTAGGGGTGCGCCTGTTGACCCTGCCATGCCCATGGCGGTCGTAGTGGTGGTGGTTCTGAGGACGAGGCGGCAGATTGAAGTTCATAAGGTGGGTTATGGACGTCTGTCCCTTCCGGTTGCCGTACGGACGCATGGCGAGCTGAGCTGTCAGTACGAAACAGAGCTGCGAAGCGCGCTGGCACTCACCGACTCGGCAATGGTATCCTCATCTGACTGTCGGAACTTCTTGGAGCCCTTGTTCTGCTTCCTCGCCGGCTGGTTGTTCCTCGGCGTCGGCGAGTTCTTGAAGGGCAGGCTGCCCCGCTGCTGGCCGAAGAAGTGGACGGTCGCAGAGCTCGACTGGTTTTGCGCGGGCGACTGTGGTGCGGCAGGCGCAGAGGCTTTTGAGGACGAGGCGGCCGAGGGTGGGTTCGAAGACATGATGCTACCCGCGCGAGGGGCTCACAATGACGGCGTTCCGACGCAGCGGACACTGCTCAACCCCAACACAAAACGAAGGAAAGAGGCGCACAGCGAGGGGATAAGGATATGGGGGGCGTTTGCGGGACTGGTTGCTTGGTTGTGAGCGTTTGGGTCCCCCAGAGGGATGGACTTGGAGAGTCAGAGAGGTTGCCACCAGTGGATCATGACGACCGTTCGCCGGCTAGAAGCATCACGTGTTCCAGCATGCCCGCTGCGATCCAGCAAATCGCCATGCACTTCGGATGCGTTTGCTCGTAGGAGGGAACATGTCAAGATTTTCTGTCTACGGATTTATAAGCTGTGCAGCGGTTGCTGCGGCATTGGCGAGGGCTCTCGAGGACTGCACAGAAGCTTTGAGCAAGGGTTCTGAGTAGCCGGCTAGATGACTTCATCGGCTCAGTGGGAGGAGCACGATGAGCCTTCAGCATGCTGGGCTTGATTCGAAACAGTCGTAGCCTTCAGAGCGTGTTTACAGAGGAAGCACTGGAGCTCTGGACGGCATCACGAGTGCAGTGAATCCACGGGTGGTATTGCCTGGCCCACTGACTCAGCTGGTTGATGCGTCAGTTCGTCGTGCGGCCGGCGGATTTGAAGTCTGTGCGGGCAGTTCAACTTCGACGAACTCCATCAGCGTTCACAGCAACCCCACGACCACGCCGCCCTCTTAGCCACGCATCCTCGCGTCTCCCATCCCCGGGCAGTCTCGACTGCGCTCATGTCGTGCTGATACAATGACAGCGTGTCTGGCCCGCCACCCCGCTGCCCGTCTTCTCTCGTCGCCAGTCGCGCGACCCTCATCCGCAAGCCAGCAGTAATCCTCGACCGCATCGTCGCCGCCCGCGCGCCCTGCCCACGCCGCCCCCGTCGCGTCGCCCATCGATAGGCGCGCCAATTAGGTCGACGCCCCGGCGCACATTCCCGTTGCCTCGCCGGTTGGACGCTCGGTCTCGCTGACCAGCGCCCGACATCGAGGCAACATCGCCGCCTGTCGCCCGTCGCCCATGATGCCAGGCCACATTCCGCCCGGTGGGCCGTTCCACCAGGGCCGGAAGCAGATGGAGCATCCATACCCGCAGTACCACTACGCTCCGCCGCCGCAGACACACTCGCCCGTCTACCACAACCCCTACGCGCCCTACCACCACCCCCAGCACTATGGCCCGCCGCACGGCTACCCGCACCAGATGCCGCACATGCAGCAGTGGAATCCGTACCACCAGCCGCAGCCGCAGCCGCAGCCGCAGCCGCAGTACAACATGCCGCCGCGCCAGTTCCAGCCCCAGGCCTCGCCTGTCGTCGTCTCCTCGCACCCGCACATGGCAGCCATGCCTCCGGTGAACCGTTCGCTCGGTCAGACGCCGCCCGTCGTCCATTCGCACACGCCCCCTGTGCAGCGCATGCACACTCCTCAGCGCGCTCCGTCCTCGCCCTCGGTCCACTCCCAGGTGCACATGCAGTCTCCTACGCCGCCTGCGCACACGACCGTTGCCAGTCCCCCACCTGTCACAGAACCCAAGCCCGTGCAGGCCGCTCCACCGACGCCGCCTCAGCCCACGACCTTCAAGCCGTTCTACCCGCCGTTGCCATGGCTATCCGTCCCCGATGCAGATTTCCCACCACGTGCGGCAGGACGGAGGAGGAGAAAGCGGGGTACAGTATCAGCTCAGGAGCAAGGCCTTGCCCTGCCTTCGCGCGAGCAGGACGTACAGGAGGACACCAAGGCTGCAGAGGAGACAGGCCCCGCTGAGCTCGAGTCTGCGGAGGAGCCGGAGGAGTCTCAGGCTTCGACCATCGCTGTTCCCTCGGACGCTGAAGTCGACACTCCCTCGACTTCGCACCCACCTTCTGAGATTGACATTCCGGCGGTGCAGCAGCCCGCTATCCAGACAACTGCCCCTGCCCAGAAGCACGCCCGCAACACGACCAAGCCGGCTGTGCCGCTGATTCCCATCAAGCCGGCCAAGCCAACAAGCGCAGCTTCGACCACCCAGAAGTCAGCCAAGTCGCCATCTACCGGGAAGCCACAGCCCAAGTCTGTTGAAGATGTCGCTGCGTCGACTACAGATGCAGCCAGCGCTGAAGAGCACCCGAAGCCCGCGGCACCCGCGGCGCCCAAGTCCTGGGCAGAGCTGCTCCGAGCAAAGAATGCCGCAGCCGCACCACAAGCTCAGGCGCAGCCTCAACCATCAGCTACTACGAATGGAAACACCAACACAAATGGACCGGTTGCACCCAAGAGCAACTCGCTCGCCGATGTCCTTGCCTCATACTCGGTTGGTGCCGAAAAGAAAGTGTCTTTCATCGAACCTCGCGGCCTTGTAAATACCGGAAATCTTTGTTACATGAATTCTGTAAGTCATATTCTTCCATGTCAGAAAACATCTGCTTATCAGTGCTAGGTTCTTCAAGTACTGTTGTTCTGCGCACCTTTCTACGACTTCCTGGACCAGACCGCAAAGCGCGCTGTGCACAGCTTCAAGTCTGAGACCCCTCTGGTTGACGCCATGATCATGTTCCTACGAGACTTCAAGGTGATTGACTCAGCCAGCTCGGTTGAGCAGCTCCGCCTGCGTTTGAAGACCGATGAGCTGGAACAGTACGGCGATCCGCTTACACCGGAATACGTCTACGACACCATCAGACGTCTGCCCCGCTTCGATAATATGAAGCGTGGGTCCCAGGAAGATGCTGAGGAGTTTTTGGGTTTCCTTTTGGCTGGTTTGCACGATGATTGTGCTCTTGTCATCAAGAAGGGCGAGGCACAAGCTGCCCAGAATGGCACAGCACCTAAGACAGAGCGGTCGAACTCGGCAGATGGTGGGTGGCTCGAAGTCACAGCGAAGCAGAAGACCTCGCTCACACAGTCGTCTGGCGCCGTCGAGGTCGAGACGCCGATCACTAAGATCTTCGGCGGCAAGCTTCGTTCTGAATACAAGAAAGCCGGCGAGAAGCCATCAGTCACCTTCGAGCCATACCAGCCCCTGCAGCTGGATATCGGCGAGCCACACATCAACAACATATCGGACGCGCTGAAGAACCTCACTCGCCTGGAGACCCTGGACAGCGCTGTTCGTGGCGCTAAGGCTTCCACCAAGCAAGTACACATCGAGACACTGCCGCCAGTTCTGATCCTTCACTTGAAGCGATTCCACTATGACGAGAAGGGCCCACAGAAGATCTGGAAGAAGATCGGCTATCCTCTTGAATTGGAAATTCCAAAGGAAGTCTTCCCTCAACACAAGCGCGGAGGGTTCCAGGCAAAGGGCGGCTTCCCGAAGTACAGACTCACAGGGGTCGTCTACCACCACGGCAAGAACGCCAGTGGCGGCCACTACACGGTCGACCTTCGCCGACAAGAAGGAAAGGAATGGATCCGCATGGATGATACTGTTATTCGTCGCATTCGTGCTGAAGATGTCGCTGAGGGCGGCGCTGAAGAGGATCCCAAGCTGCTGGCTGCTGCTCTTGAGCAACACAAAAACGACGCAGGCAAGAGCAAAAACTTCTTTGCTCAGATCGACATTGATGAAGAGGCCTCCGACAAGGGAGGCTGGAATCACGTCAATGGCACGGACAAGAAGGATACGAAGAAGTGGGCAGGTGTTGTGAACGGCACGGCAACGCCCAATTCCGCTGGAAAGAGGACGCCACTTCCAAAGGAGAACATCAGGGACAACAAGGTGGCATACATTCTGTTCTACCAGCGTATCGAGTCATGAGGGGACGGGCTCGAGCGGGGATAAGCAGGACGCATGCTCACGATTTACCACGACCAAAAGTCATTACAGCATAGCAATGGCACGGAAAAGCATATCCACAAGCGCAGAGCCGTGGATGAGCGTTCATCGGCACCGCTTGTCAGTGCACAAAAGAAGAGGAGGAGCATATAGGCGAGCAAGATACCCTTATGGGCGTCACATAGGAAGAAAGACGATGTATAGTTCAAACACAAACCATGACACCGTGACGCATGAACTCGAAATGGCTTGGCATTGCCCCTCCACCCCACCTTCGTGCATCGAGCTCTCGAAGCTCCGACAGCATTGACATAACAACAACAAACAGTTGATAGAGCAATTGACAGACACAATGCTCATCACAGAGACACACAAAGATGTGCCCACTCAGGCAGGTGGTGACATGAGTTCGTCGTGCCGCAGCGCTCTCTTTGCTGCAACTGGAGCTCACTGTTGGTGCAGGGGTCTTCATCTTCCATCCAACAATTGCGAACTATCCCAAGGCGAAGTTTCCTGGTGTTGTCGTCTTTTCTGAGATCTACCAAGGTGTGTGATTGCATGATCCATTGAAAACTTGCTCCGATTCAGCGTTTTTCTTACGACAAGTCTACGCCTGGGCATCACCATTGGCCTGACAACTCCGTGTGCAACATCTTCTCTTCCTCATCACCATCTCACATGACCCAGTGACCGGCCCCGTAGCACGCTTCGCTCGCCAGATCGCATCGCAAGGCTACATCGTTGCCGCCCCGTCCTCCTACCATGAATTCACCGGACCAGAGCCCCTAGCCTACGACGGCCCAGGCACTGACGCAGGAAACGAATGGAAGATCACCAAGAAGGTGTCCGCGTACGACGAAGATGCAAAGCTATCCGTCGACATCCTTCTCGACCTCGAGACCTGCAATGGCCGAATCGGCGCCACAGGTCCGTCTCCCCTCCCAATAACCCCACCCTCTCACTCCACAAACCCATTTAGATCAAGTTACCCGTACCGTATACACTGGAGCACACAGTACTGACAAGCCAGGTATGTGTCTTGGTGGACATCTGGCGTACCGCTGCGCGCTGGACTCCCGGGTCAGCGCCGCAGTGTGCTATTTCGCCACAGACATCCACAGCGCGACGCTCGGCGCGGGAAAGAGCGACGACTCGCTGCAGCGCGCAAAAGACATCAAGGGCGAGCTGGTTATGATCTTCGGCAAGATGGATAACCATGTGCCTGCCGAGGGACGCGATTTGATCCGCAGGACGCTGCACGAGGCGGGTGTGACGTTCAGCTTTTATGAACCAGCGTGGGCACAGCGTAAGCCACTGATTCATTCTCAGAAACGTTTCCTGTTCTTTGTGAGATGCGTAGACGTTCTGAGCTGACGGTTGTAGATGCATTTATTCGCGATGAACTCAGCAAAGGCCGCTACGACGCCGCGCTGTCGGGGATCTGCTTCGAGATGCTGAAGGAGCTGTTCAACCGAACCTTGAGATCTGATCTGGGGCCCAGGAGTGGTGGTGATGTCGAAATTGAAGATGTTTGCTAGAAAGCTTGAGTGGAGACAGTGCGCCGCAGATGTTGATATCGGCTCCAATGTCGTGCGAAGCTCAGCAAACTGCGGGAGGAGAAACGGTCTGAAAGATTGAGCTGTTGTATCGTCATGCTTGCAGTTTTAATCTCTACCATAGATGCTTGCTTTCTCGGTAGGTGTCCCCATCTGTCTTCCCGCAAATCTGTCTCTTCTGCGACCAACTTTAGGATAATCATGTGCTCTCTTGCCGTCTTTCCTCGCTCCTCTCTCGTTACTCACAGGCAAGCTCGATAAGCAATCCAAGCAAGACAGGGACCAAGAAGGTCTTATACATTTCTCGTTTCGGAGCCTGCGACAGACGATGCTCCATCCCCAGGTCTCAGAACGGCTTCACGCTAGTCGTACCCGGGACTATCACAGGCCCGAGACACGCAAGTCTGGCAATATGTTGTCGGACACCCAAGCCCCTCTATTGCGAGCATCCACGATGAATGGGAGGAGACGCTGAATCTTGAAAGGTGGGAGCTGCTGCATCGATTGCGCGAGGCATTGGTGGGAGGTGCTGAGAAGTTGCTTGCAACTGCTAATAGTAGAAAGGCTTAGATGTTCTCTTGCGCTGACAATACCGTCTACAATGGACATTGAGGGTCCTCGATAGGAATTACTCATCCACTGACTCTGCCTTGCCGCATCCAGTCTTTGGAACCTTGTCGTCGGGTTATCCTCCATTGAAAGGCATTGAAGCTGTGCGATTCGCTCATCGAAAGATAAGAAATTTGCCAATGATGTGAAGGACCAGACCAAGGATTCAAACAATACCAAAGGTACGTTGCGACATCCATCTAAGCGACCTTGTCACCCACGACTCAATGAGCCGTTCTCGAAGAGCTATTGTAATTGCTGATAAGGCTTCGCAGTCGGACTCGGAGTCGGCGATTAGTGATGGTGGTCTACCAACCACCCCCTCGGGATCCTTTGTTCTCCGCCCTGTCTACTCCTCATCGGTGTACCACTACCGGCACATTCCAATGATCACATCCGCGACAACATTCCTTGACATCCTTGACAGCGAGACATAGACATTTGGGCATTGTCCGGGTCTAACAATGCATCGCACTCTTCGTACAGCATGTCTGACTCCGACAGCATACAGTTGAACCCGATCAGACCGAAGAACTTGTACAGGTATCACAGCAATGTCTCCAGAGAGATCGCATTGGTCGATTTCCTGAACAATGAGGGGACTGTTGCGCCGGATGTTGTTGTTCACGCCGTGAAGGAGGGAGTCACGATACACGATCGCGAGGACATGTATCGTATGGGCAAGAGGCAAGAACTGAAGGTAGCTGCGATGCGAGCGAAACTGCCCCAAACATCACTTACTCCCAGCTAGCGCAATTACCGACCGCTCTCGGCGTTGAGCTTCGCCATTGTCCTCACTGCAATATGGGAGTACCTTATGATCGCATGCACCCAAGGACTTGTCAACGGCGGCCTCGCTGGTCTGTTCTGGAGCTACATATGGACCTTCGTCGGCTTCACGTTTGTCGAGATGAGCCTGGCAGAGATGGCGTCAATGTGGGTTCCAAGAGTCCACACATTTCGTATCAGACTGACACGTACTCAGGGCTCCAACATCTGGCGGACAGTATCACTGGGTTTCTGAATTTGCGCCACCACAGTACCAGCAGTTCCTGTCCTATGTCGTCGGCTGGATGTCGACGCTCTCATGGCAAGCAGGCAACGCTGCAGACTGCTTCCTCACTGGCACCATCGCGCAGGCTTTGATCGTTGTCAATAATCCTGCGTACGAGCCTCAGCGTTGGGAAGGCACTTTGTTCGTGTTCGCCATGGTATGTCAATAATAACAAACTCAAGAAAAATACGCAGCTGATACATGCAGGTCCTCATAGTGTACATCTCGAACATCTGGGGTCATAACATCTGGCCGCGAGTACAAAACGGCCTGATGGTCCTCCACGTGCTCGCCTTCCTCGCAGTCGTCGTAACGCTCTGGTGTCTCGCACCCCACCGAACGGCTAGAGACGTATTCACCGACTTCTCGAATGCCGGCGACTGGAGTTCTCTCGGTCTCTCACTAATGGTCGGCCAGATATCCGCCATCTACTCCATTCTCGGTACATCATTCACTACCCCTTGCATCGCCTTACTGACAGTGACCTAGGCTCGGACGCAACAGCCCACATGGCCGAAGAAGTCCGTGACGCCTCACGCTACGTCCCCATCTCGCTCTTCTGGTCCTACTTCGGCAACAGCGTCATGGCAATCGTGTTCCTGATCGGCTTCCTCTTCGCCATCGACGACGTGGACGCCGCCATTGACCATCCCTCAGGCTACCCGTTCCTGTATGTCTTCACCAACGCGCTCTCCCTGCAGGGCACAAACGCACTCACCATCATCGTGCTGCTGCTCGTCAGCGCCGCGAACGTGAACTTTGGCGCCAGCACCGCGCGCCAGACCTTCGCGTTTGCGCGGGACCGCGGCCTGCCGTTCTCGACCTGGATTGCGAAAGTGGACCGTGACAAGGAGATTCCGAGTAACGCCGTGCTGCTATCTTCGCTCATCGCGGCGCTACTGGCGCTCATCAACATCGGGTCCACGACGGCGTTCAATGCGATTGTCAGCCTGCAGGTCGTGAGCTTGATGTTCACGTACGCTGTGAGCTTGTCGTGTATTCTGTACCGCAGAATGACCTGGCCCAGCTCGCTGCCCAGCGCGCGATGGAGTCTGGGGAAATGGGGAGTGCTTGTCAATGCCATCGGCCTGACGTATGTACTGTTTGCAGGCTTCTGGAGTTTCTGGCCCACGTTCGCGGACGTGGATGCGGAGAACTTCAACTGGGCCGTCGTCTTGTTCGTGTCAGTGTTCGCTTTGTGTCTGATCATGTATCACATTCAGGGAAAGCATGTCTACATGGGGCCAGTGAAGGCCGTCAGGAGTCTCTCTGACGTTTCTGGCTCGACGTTCTGAGTCGAATCGCTTCTTCTCCATAGACCTATAGACCATAGATCTGAAATGCCCCTCACGAACATCATCTACAGCTCCCCAACACCAAAATACGCTGTGGGTCTTCCGGCTCCCACGGCTCAAAATACGAGGCAGACTGCAGTGCCAGCACGTGGTGGTCTTTGTTCCACACCCTCGGACACCAGCTCCGCACGCGGCGTCGATCTCACAAAGGGCATCCCTTGCTTGACCCCAGATTGAGCCATCCAAGCCCTCCGGCCGAGCATTCTTATCTAGACTTCTGACCCACAGATCAATCGTTCCAGATTGCGGTCCAAAAGATGGCGCTCTCGTCGCCGACGACGATAGCTCCCGCGTTTAGTCGACTCCCTGTGTGTCTAGTCACCTCCCTGTCGTCGCTACCTTACCGGCAGAGGCACAGCCTTACTTGAAACGTCCATCGCTGGCAATATCCTCGCCTATCAATAGCCAGTATGATCTGAATGATGTGGCTTACCCCCCTCTTCTACCAACCTTACTCGAACTGTGTTTTGCTAGCAACGGTTATAGGCTCAGCATGCAATTCAAAGAACGCGCTTATCTGTACCCTGCCTGAACCCTTCACGACGGCGATATCTGCCTGAAGGACAGCATATGCATGACTTTCAAATCTCCTTCTCACCAAAGGCTATCCGCACAGACACTCCGAGTGCACGACATGCACCACCCTCGAAGCTGATATCCAGCACCATGGACGGCCATGCAACGTATCATTCAACTGTTGTACCCATGGCAACCTCTCGTGCCAGAAAGATGATTGAGATCCGACCTCCCCTCACAGAGGTGTCAAACACAAACCAAAATGGCGTCATAGCCATCCTAACAGGCTTCACTCTTGGCCTGCTCCTCCTCTCGATCCTAGTTCGGCTCTACGTGCGCCGCAACACCGGCCGCCAACACAGCGACGGCTACGCGTTTTACCTGGGTGTTGTGCTCGGGCTCGCTGAAGTCAGTGTCACGCTGTGGCTTGTAGATAAGGGAATGGGAAAGAACACCAGTATGATTGGTGACGAGAGCTTAGGGAAGATGAAGAGTGGCATAGCGGCGACAAGCATACTTTACCTTGGGACGCTGTGTCTGAGCAAGATCAGCTGCGCGCTGATGTTGGTGTGGCTCACGCCGTTCAAGGCGCAGATAAGAGCCGCGTGGGCGCTTGTCGGACTGTCGGGCGTTTGGATGGTGTCTGCCGTGTCGCTGGAAGGGCTTGGATGTCGCGACTTGATGGGTCAGTGTCACGGGTACCGCGCTCGCTGGGTGTACATTTCGTTCCTAGATATGTTGATCGAGGCCGCGCTGGTTGGAGCAAGCGTGTTCTTGGTGTGGAATCGGAGTATGAGTGCGCGAGCAAAATTTACTGTCGTTGGAGCGTTTAGCTGCCGGATACCGTGAGTCGTCGGATTTCTTGAGGTGGCCGTTGACGAACTTGAGCTGACAAGAAGTAGGAATATGGCTATCACGCTGACGCGACTTGTATTCCTCAATACGACTGGCCCTACTGAAGCTATCCATGTCGCTCGCATCCAAGCAACTGCTCAGCTAGCTGTCGGGTACACAATCGTCTCTTGCGTGATCCCGTACCTACGCCCTCTCATGCAAAGCTATGAGAGTGATGACGTTGTACATGGCAGAGCAGGCTCGTCTTTCAAACTCAGCGATCGATCGAGGGAGAGCAAAGGCTCACGAGACTTGATGGGAGCGAAGGAGCTGCAGGCGCTGGATAAAGGGAAGGCGAAGGACATGAGCATTGGTGTCGGGGTGGAATTGAACGATGTGAGCCAGTTGTTGGGGCCCGCGAGGCCGGGGTTCGTGAGATTGAAGAGCGCAGAGGGTGTTGAGAGGACGAGTAGACAGGTGGTTTGATTAGCGCTGTGCCGGAATGCTCTAGACGTAGTGAAAATGTTAGATTAGATCTCATATGAACCGGTCAGTATCCGTTTGGAGAAGTTTTTGGGCCTTATCTGTCTGACCATGCCGTGACTCTTGGTTGATAGGGATCACTTGATGTGTGGAATGGTCTTACTGGTAGTCAGCTGTCTGGGTAGTGCGGTGGTGATATGTGGTTTGGAACGTAGTGGTGAGGAATGACAGGTGTTGGCGGATGACTACTAACACACTGCGGGTGCTCTTGCGCTGTTCGATGTGATCTTGCAGTGTCATGGGTGCTCTTGCTGTCACGGTTGGGAGGTGCGAAACGGTGACTGCCATGTTTCCGGGCCAACTTCCTCTTGCCCCAAGGTCCGTCTTCCTTTCCCGCTGAATATATATCCGCGATTTCCCGATATTATGATAGCGAGGTGGAGGTCGGCATACAAGAAATCCGGAAAAAGATCAACATGCGAACAGAGCTGCACGAACAAACCGATCCTCTTTGGATGTCTTGCACTTCTCAAAGCGAGGCCTACCGGACGTTCCATCCTCAGTGGTTGGTTCGTGGCGAAGAACGAATCGTGTTTGCATTCAGCCAAAGTGGGGAATTCAAATGCTGACATATATTACACTCCAAAGCAACGCAAATATGCAAGATGCTGATTGATAGTCTCCATTCTCTTTCTCCTATCCACAAGTCATAGCCTCTTCACATCCCTCCTAGTACTGACCAGCCGCGGCCTGGCAAGCCTTGAGCTGGTCAAGGTACCATCCGCAGATGGTCAGGCTACCCTGGTTCTCATCCATACACCTGCGGAAGCTGGTAACGTTCTCGGCGCAAGGCCCGGTCTGCGCCTGCGCGCTTGTGTTAACCTGGTGCTGGGACTGGAACTCGGTGCTCTGAGGCGCGGCCTCAGCAGGCGCGCTGCTGCCGCCGCTGAACCATCCGCCGACGGCGTGACCGATCGAAGAACCGACTGCGACACCGCTACATGATGTTAGTATGTGGTATACATGGCGTTGCGAATGAAGCAATGTTGTGACAGCGAGGATGGAAGACGTACGCAGCGGTAGAGGCCATCTGACCGAACAGGCCAGGGCCCTGGGGAGTAGCAGCGGCTGGTGGCGCTGCGGGGGCAGCAGGAGACGGTGCGGCAGCAGTCGAGTGCTGGCGAGCGGGTGCCGGAGCGGTGGTCGCGGGCTTTGCGGCGGGGACAGTAGGCCTGGGGCGGACAGGCGCGGCTCCTCCACGTTGACGAGGCATGGTTGCTGATGGATTGGGGGTTTGGTAGGGAGTCTGGGTGTTTGACGGTGGTGTTGAAGTTAAGATGGCAAACTGACCTCGGATTCCATTCTCGAAGCATCGAAGCATCGGCACGGAGCTTTTAGTTTAGCGGCGAAATGCGCGATACGAGCCCTGTGATTGGTTGGCTTACTCTGAATATCTTCACCAGGCAGCAGAATTACGATGAATTGCCTCAACCCAGGCGCCGGGCAGTCAGAGTGGAATTAGAGCTCACAGATCATCTCAAGGGTTCGAATCACGAGCGTTCGAATCACCAGCGTTCATGACAGCACTAGTCACAAGCAACCACACCGTTGTCAAACCGCAGTAGCCGACATGCGCTGCAGAAACCAATGCGTGATATTCAGAAGACAAAGGTCTATCGTAAATGCTAAACTCAGATCCGCAGTCCGCCGCGCCAAAGGAGAGTAATGCAGCAAAAAACGGCTCGTAAGCGTCGACATTGCCCCTGTCCGATCCGCCGCACAAGAGGTATGCAAGATGCTACCAAGCAGATGCTGATGTATGAGGGTATGAGGAAAGAGCACCAGCGAGACGGGTCTGCTGTGGGAATGTGCTAAGTAGTAGGTGTGTTCGTTTGCATCGGCGCTGGGTTTGATGGACGTATTATATTCAAGCTCCCGGGTGTCCACGACCACGCCAGATCATCGCCGTGCCTGCAGTGGGTCGCCGCTTATAAGATGGTGCACTTGCTCTTCTTCTTCTGCTGCGATTGTTGAGGGCGGGGGCTAAGGACGGCGCTGCATGAGATTAGCCTGGGGCCTCGGCTCGAGGGTGAGATACACACCGAATCGCCTCGTCAAAAACGCTCTTCAGGTTTCGCTGTGTGAGCGCAGAGCACTCGAGGTACTTCTGCGCCTTGATCTCCTTGGCGACCATGACGGCCTGCTCGTATTGGATGGGGGCCATCTTCTTCTGGCGCAGCGACTCCTTGGTAGCCTCGTCGTCGCGCAGATCGAGCTTTGTGCCGACAAGGATGATGGGTACGCCCGGTGCGTGGTGGTCGATTTCAGGGTACCACTGGACCCTGTCAGCTGCATGATGCATGAACATTGATGTTGCGGAAACTCACCTTCGCCTTTACGTTGTCGAAGGATGGCGGGCTGACAATGGAGAAACAAATGAGGAACACGTCTGTCTGGGGGTAGGACAACGGTCGCAGTCTGTCGTAATCTTCCTGTCCAGCAGTATCCCATAGTCCCAAGCTGATGGGCTTGCCATCGACCATAACATTCGCCGAGTAGTTGTCGAAGCTGCAACGGCATTAGCCCCGGTGTCGGTGATATTTGCAATCGGCCAGACTCACACAGTGGGAATGTACTCGCCAGGGAAAGCATTCGTTGTGTAGGAGATGAGGAGACATGTCTGCACCATTAGCCAGCAGTTCGGCGGCCCAGCAGCACGCGGCGGCTCACCTTGCCAACGGCACCGTCACCGGTCACGACACACTGTCAAATGTTAGCCAGGACCATCGTAAGGCGACACGCTCCGGCGCACCTTCAGAGACTGGGTCGCGGGGGCAGCCATTGTGGATTAGACGCGTCGTCGGATTAGGGTGTATGTAGATAATGCGGGTACGTGAGCCCTGTTCGGCGGCTCTGGGGGCGGCGAGGGTATCGGCGGTCGAGGTGGAGCTGGCTGGGCGGCGCTGGGCGCGGGGCGGCGAGCAGACTGATGGGCGTTCGTGGTCTCGTCGAGCAGAAGTCGCAGCTCTTTTCGCTTTTCGCAGCTTCTGCGAGGGTCGCGGGAGCTATCTGCAACTGCAGTAGGGGGGCTCGCTTGGCGGCGGCGGTTGAGAGCTTGCTGCGAGTCGCGCGGGGGTCGGCTCGAGTCGTGGCCGGGCGGTGGTCAAGGTGCAATAGTTCGTCACGCGTATGGCAGGGCGCAGAGCAGAGGTTGAACAATACAGGAGGAGCTTCAGAGCGTGAAGGAAGGTGATGGCTGGCGTCTTCACGCTTTCTTACACGGAGTCCTCTCACACATCAAACAGGCCTGCGACATCTCGCGCCCACGACTCTCACCACACCCAGCCATGCCTCTGCGATGCCCTGATAGGCACGGCGCACGGATCGGCAGCAGGAGCCACTTGGTCGCCCAGTCGCGCTGCTGGTCCCCATTCGCAGACCACAAGTAGCTTGAAGTAGCTTGAAGACCGTGTCGACCTCCTGCCTGCGCTGTATTGGTGTCCAGATACCGCTGCCTCCTTGCCAGGCACAGACACGGCCAGCCACAGCGCGCTGCACTTGACACACGCTGTGGATTTTCTCACGTCAATACCAGTGGGGCTGCCTGCGGTATTCTGTCTGTTATTGATCACCTGGCGCTGTGATTCGGCCTGCACGCTGCATTTTCACGACCTGCGCCTTCTACCCGCCTGCAGACCGCTTCACTCCCGGCATCCGCACCACCCAGGACCCAGGCAAACAGGTGGGTTTCTAGTTTTGCGTTTGCGTCCGCCGAATCACAGCGCCCATGCATGGTGCGAGTGCCATGGTGCATCAGCGCATGTTTTGAGCCCGCACTTCCGAGACAGCGAATCCTGAGTCTAGCGCGAGATCGGACTTTGCTTGGATCTCCGAGCAAGGCGGTGACTGCTCTCGTTGATTTATTATTCCAGGCTGTCTAACTTTGGGTATCTTGTGCAAATCCGATTCATGTATCACAGCTCAGTAGAACACAAATAGTTCGTCACCGCCTTCCTTGTCTTCGCCCAAGAATTCTTTCCTCAGCAGCAGCTTGATCAGCGGCTCGTGCAAGTCCTTCATGTCGAGGATGCCGCGCTTCTTCTGATCGATATACGAGACGTCAATGACCACGCGCTTCAGGTTCGCTGTTGAAAGCGCACCATCCTCAAGCAGTGCAGAGAGTCGGTCAGGTGTTCCAACGCCATAATCCACTCTGCGACAAGTCAACGAATGCTCTTATTATCACCTCAACATACGTACCTATTCTTCTTCAAACTTGCAACCTGGTCTGCGAGCTTCAAGTGCTTTGCGAACAACTTCTCCACCTTGGGATCCTTGACTCCCTGCTTGGGTAAGCCCGTCTTGAGCGATCTGCACACATCGGCTGCCCGAATGCCAGAAGCAGTCACGACGATTGTATGCGGTGCTCCTGGAGGCTTGTTCGACGTTGGCTTGAGATCACCGAACTGCTTCTTTAAGAAAACTGGAAGATTGTCCAGTTTCCGAGGTTCACTGTAGCTTGTACTATCATAGACAGTGCGTGCTATCTGCGGTCAGCGACTTTGCAAGATTAAGGAAGGTCTCGTACGCACCAGGAATGAACTTGTCTTCCAGCTCGACGCTGCTCAGGTCCTTGCCATATAGTCGTGTTCGAGCATTGACATAGTCTGCTACCAGCTGGCCGTCCATGCGTTCGAAAGCATGGTTTACACCCAACTCTTGATCCAGATCATCTTCGTCGATGTTCTTCGCCTTAGCCTGCTTCTTTTGCTTTCTCTTTGCTTTCTTCTTCTCTTTCTTGCTGTCGATGCCGCTTTCGGGATCTGCCTCCGCCTTCCTCTTTTTCGAGTTTGCTATGGGGTCAAACTCCGCCTCAATCAGAGGCACACCTCCTTCTGAATCCGAATCTGACATGTTGTTGTTTACGATTTGCGTAGCGCTACAGAGCAGAGCGTGCAACAGAAAAAGCCCCAAAAAGTCGACGGCCGAGCTAATCGATAAGGACAGGTACGCTAGCACTGTACTCGGCCTAGATCCCGGCGCGTCGAACGCGCTTTCCTTGTTGATTGACGACCATCAACAAGCCGACCTCGACGCTCTATTCTTAAAGCTGCGCAGCAATGTCGTCCGAGTCTGCCCGCAAAAAGCAGCGCCTGTCTCCCGAGATAGCTGCGACCCCAAATGCCACAGCTCGCACTGAGCCGATCACGCCCTTTCGCCGCGCAATCAGCGCAGGCCCCACACCAGCCGGACGGACACCCACCTTTCGAACCCCAGGCACTGCTGCCAGGACTCCGCGAGGCGGACCAGCAACACGACCAATATCCGCGCGCAGGGCAGCGCCCACAACACCACATGCAATCAGAGCACTAAGAGAACGAGCAAATGCTGCGCGAACACCAGGAAACAACCGGCGCAGGAGCGGGAGGGTTCAGCGAGAGACGCCTCGGGACCTTCTGCGCAACCTCAGTAGAGGTACTGAGACACCCTCTTATTCTATCTCTGGATGCCTGCTAACGCTTCAAAGCTCTCGCACGTGATAGCCGCCCTGTCGAGCCTGAACCTCAGACACTCCCTCGCCGAAGCCGACACTCTGCGCTCGACCTCCCAGATGTCGTAGATAGCCCCGATGTTGCTGCGCCCCGGCTCAGCATGCCGCTGGAGGACATGTACGACGATGACAGTTTCCATGAACGGCCACCGAGACCATCAATACTCCCAGAATTACCGGACGATGTTGACGGCGCCACGGTCCAGTCTCTCGAATTTGGACGTCGCGCGCTGAGTGAGGATCCGCGATATGCGAGGAGAATCAGTGACAGGTTTGCTGAGTTCAGCGAGCTTGGGGCAGTAGGCGAAGAGTTTGAGATCGATGGGACGTTTATCAATCGGAGGCGCACAGGGGCTTTTGATCCGCTGCTTGAGCAGACGATTGTGGAAGAAGATGAGGATACTGTGGAAGCTTTGACAGGCCGGCGCGACGGACCGTCCAGCGATGCAGACCTTGGTGTGTTTGGTCAAGGAGATGACGAGACCGAAGAGCCCACATTTAGATTCCACATCCCCGAGCGGATACGAGCCCCTGTTGGAGAAGAGACAGAGGAGCGAGTAGAGCTGGACGAGACCGTTGCATTGCCAGATGTTGCAGAGGACGAAGGACTGGATGTCGAAGGAGAGGAAGAATCCGCACTCGATGAGGCAGAAGAGACGGTAGCATTGGACCTGGACGAGTCTACGAACGCCTTCGGCATGACAGGCTGGGAATCAGATCCGGGCGGAGAAGATGATCTCGAGCTCGCAGCGTATCGTGAAGAAGAGTCCGCCTTAGACCGCAGTCTGCAAGCACCTGAGGTCTCAGCTTCCGTCCAAAAACGCATGGGTTCACGGCGGAAAGAACTCAAGCTATCACGAGTCGGTCTTGACTACCCATCCTTCCCAGCTGCTCCAGTCAAGAAACTAGCACTCAGCTTCATGAAATCGCAGGGCAGCAAAGCGCAACTCAACAAAGACGCGCTGGCCGCTCTCGTCCAAACAACAGACGACTTCTTTGAACAGATCGGCATCGACTTAGCCGCTTATGCACAGCATGCAGGTCGGAGGATGATTGAAGAAAGTGATGTCCTGGCGCTCATGCGGAGGTATGTTACATTTCCACTTGCTGTACATATACGTACAACCCACTATTCCTACAAACGCTGACGCAATTAGAACGCGCAAGACAAGCAGCAACACAACGAGCTTCTCGCTCGCGCAGAAAATGCTGCCCAGGGAGTTGCTGCAGCAGCTCAGGATGGAGTCGCAGCCTAAACTCCGGGGCCAAAAGCGGAAGCATTTGGCTAC
The DNA here is from genome assembly GCA_001599375.1 of Phoma herbarum. NCBI lineage: Eukaryota > Fungi > Ascomycota > Dothideomycetes > Pleosporales > Didymellaceae > Phoma > Phoma herbarum. The sequence goes on from BCGR01000002.1 coordinate 1,808,858, forward strand.
TGTACAGGAGGAAGAAGAGGGCTGAAGCTGAAGATACGAGGCATGGTTTACGACCACTCTGAGCTGTGCCGCACGCGTCGTTGTGTGCCCGAGAGCGGCTTCTTGACGACCATCCAGAACATGATGGACGTGGCGAAGCTCAATGCGTACCTGACGACATTAGTACAAGCCTATTAGTCACCGAAAGGGGACTGTACCATGTGAAAATATACTGTGTGTGGTTGTTCCTCAGGTTCACCGTCGGCGCCCGTCCAATCGGTATACCCTTGGGTTCGCGCTCATAATTCGTGAGTAAGTCCGGTGCTGTCATCGTTAGGTACGCTCACGAGCTCCCTTCCCAATGGAAAGGGAGATACTGGGAATCACTCACTCATCGTCTCCTCAATCCACACCCTCTGACTCCCACTCCACTCCGCCATCTCCTCCACGTTCGGGAAAAACCACTTCCCCTCCTCCGGCACATTCTTTGGTGTGAACATATTCCCCTTTGGCGGGACTCTCAAAAGTCCCTCGACCGTGACTTCGCCCTCCGGCAACGCCCCATTCTGCCGCCGAAACCACTGCTTCACAGCATCCTTCTTGATCCACCCACGGCAACACAAAATCTTGCTGCTCCTCCCCTTCTCATCAAACCGCTCTAGCGGCGTGACAACCGTGTACCCGTCTTCCCCGTCTTGGAGTCGCGGACCGATCAGCATCTCTTGATCGTGCCTCAGTATGCCCGTGGCGTACACCTTCCGGTAGTCGAATGCTTCGACCATGCTCTCGTCGATGCGCAGCGGCAGCTCGAGCGGCGGGAACGTGAGCCGGTCTTCGAATCGCGCGATCAGCTCCGTCTTCCAGCCTAGCCGCTGCACCTGCCAGCACCCAAGCAGGAACGCGGTGATGGGAATTATCGCCAGGATGATGAGGCCCGGGCCGTGTTGCTTGCCCACCCGTGCCATTTTTGCCGGCCGGTCGAGGATCGAGACGAAGTTTGGGTCCAGCCCGTCGGGTCCGTGGGCGTATCGCTTTTGCACGAAGAACATGACTTTTGGCTGTGAGGGTCGGGTGGGTGTGCGGAGACATTGCGGGCCGTGGGATGTTCGGGTTGTGCGGGCAAATGCAGAGGCGCGCTGTGTGGAGTATTGCCTGAAGAGGCGCAGGAAGGGGTGTTGTTTCGACATTGTTGGCGTGGATTGCGCAGGCGCGCGTGTGGAGTGGAGTGGTGACGGGTGGAGAGCTCATGACATTTGAGATGGAGATCAGGCTAGTGACGGATGCGGGATGGCGGCCGCGGGAGAGAGCTGCATCGGCGTGAGCTCATCCACGAAGACCATGAACACCGTTTTGAAAGTTGTACTGATTGCCAAATATGGCAGAAGTAAAATCCTCCTTGCCAGCTGAGCCGGTGTCTAGCGTGAGAGCAGCAACTAGTGTGGACAAAAATGCACTCATCGACCGCCTGGACACCCTGCTAGAGCAGTACCTGAACACTCTGGACGAGTACGAGAAACTCATGCAGCAACTCGCAAAGCAGCTGTCTTCCGTAGGTCCAGTTTTTTGCATGTTGTAATTTCGTCAACTTACGGTCACAGGGCTACTTTTCCCTCACCCAAGCAAACTTCCACAACCGTTCTGGCGTGCATTACGGTCAAGACAGCTACGATGAACGGGTCCAGGCAACAAGGAAATTGTTTGTACTGGTGAACGTGGTTACATTGTTCTTTGCTGATAAGATGTAGTGTTGTGACTGAGGACGAAGAATGCAGGATGCGCTTCTCTACCGTTTCAATGTTATCAACTCCAACATCCAAGCCATCAGAAGGCGGACAGGATGGTGAGAAAGAGGTGGAACATGTTCTAAATGAAGACGCTGAAGTGGCAGAAGAGGAATCGAGTGATCAGTCTACAGAGGATAAGCCCAAGGAGAAGACTGAGGATACAAAGCCGAAAGCGATGGATCCAATCCGCATGTTCGGTATCCTAGTACCTCCAGCGCTTCGCTCTGCGCAGGCATCATTCAATGAGGCGGTCGATGGGCCGGTGGTGCGAGTAGCAGCGGTAGCGGGTGAGCTGAGAGCGTTGGAGAGGGAGATTGGGCGGGCGAGGAAAGCAGTGCGCAAAGCGTAGAGGGGAGGCTTGTCTCCATCGATAATACGATGAATCGTTCGAAGTCCAGAGTCATATCCACACTAGCTGAGGTACGTCCTGGGCTCTACGTCCAAGGAAAACCTAGCAACAAGCCTGGATAAGCCTGGGGACACTGACGGTCATCCGCATCAGTTTCTATGATCGTCTTGCAGATGGCATGCTTCAATTTTCTAGGATTTGGCAGAGAAAAGTGAACAATGTTCATTGGAGCAGGAGAAGTGTTTAGTCATCCAAGAGACGTCTTCACCTTGTGGCTTATTGTTGACTTACTCTGAAGTGCGAAAGCCGAGTCGAGGCCTGGAACAGCTAGCAAGGTTGACTTTTCAGCTGAGCAAGCCACGTCTCACTCCCCGCGATTGCTCCAGCTATCACCAACGGCAAATATCGCACCAGATGCTGCTTTCGTCCGTATTCATGCACCGAGACTGTTCAGCCGCACGTGAGAGCCGCTAAGCGGCGGACTGAGCGGCTGTCTGGATTGGTCTCATATTCACAACACTATACAAAGCTTCTGCAAGACTTCAATTTGGCCTTCGCATTGGTTGAAAAACTTTAACTGCCTTTGAATACACTCCTTGCTGCATAATCTGTCCTCGAGTCGTCAGGCTAGTGGAAACATTCAGTTGAGTGCATTTCTTCGAAGATAAGGCATCGATCAATCGTATATCTAAACGGAGCTGTACTCTTGGGCCCATACAGCTTCGATAAAGAAAACTGTGCCCTCAGACCTCTTATCCAAGCAGTCGACATGCACTTTCTACGTTCCTCTGTCAGTCTGGCCCTTGCTTGTAGCTCTTTAGTCAGCGCGGCTCCTGTCGATAAGTGCAGTCCGGTCGATGCGGTTTAAGCAATCCTGCAAGGATTGCTCAAATCTCAGGCATCAGCTTTATGTCTTTCTTTCCTTGGAGGAGATGAAACCATCCAGCAGACCCAGGTTCGTCGTTTTCACCTTCAACAGACAGGCTTTTTCAGCTGATACAGAACAGACCCGTACAGTCACAGGACCTGCTGCGACTTCAACGGTCACAGCAGCTGCGCAAACCCAAACAACGACCGTGAAAACTACAGAGATCGACACAATTACCCAGTTTGTAACGCAGCAGCAGCCGGATGTGGTAGTGACGGAGACTAGTACTGCTACAGCCACACGAACCGTCTATCAGAAACGTGAAGCCTTACTTAACAAGTCAGTCGCGCTTGCAGCGGACCTTGGATCTGGGTTCTATATTTTCAACGACAAAGCCTGCTGAACGATACCTAGTCAAAAATGCAATAGATCTTGCCGATTTCTTGTGTCTTTGGCAAAGACTTGGATTACATTTAAGATTCGTGTTAAGTGCTATTATAGACTCTATTCAGCTACGGCTGTATCTCCAAGGAAGTTTCGGCTCGGCATCTTGACGGGTGGTCTGTGTCGGGACCAGCGAGGTGCCATGAGACACTCAAGTAGTTGTCGATTTCTTCACAAGAAGTATCGAGGCTGTACACCATGTCCGAGACCAAGTCCGAGTTTGCAGTAAAAACCTCAAACGGCTCTGGATCACCACCGCGCCCTCTGCAAAATTGATGCATGGTACCCTCTTGCGAGACTATAGCTGTGGGACTTTCTGTAGGTCTCGTACTCAGCATGGACCCGGCTAATCGATGCCCTGCTCGGCTTGAAGGCAATTTGCTAAGCAGGTGCATAATGTTGGGGCTAATCTTGATGGCTGTCTTGTACCATGCCAATATTGCTACATGATTTGCATGCTACGATTCATCGCTTTTCGAGGTTCGGATTTCTGTGAGCCTCGCATGCTCATCACTGGTCGATATAGAGACCAAAGTGGACAAGATACAGCCATAGCCCAGAGAGAATTTATGGGCTGAGGACCCTCGAGTCTCTTGCACGACAACTTCTGGTCGGCGTGAATTTGAATGAATGATGTAAGTGAATCAGTATTTGACTCCTCGGTTGTATCGCAGTCACGCCCGATACCAAAGTCTGCGATGCATACCTGAAGCTCATTATGCCTGCGAACGAGCATATTGGTTGGTTTGTTGACCATATGCTTCACGTTCTGGGCGTGAGGAACCTGATCGCATGTGCGAGACATCCTGGTAATTCCACTGGTCGACGTTGGTCAGAAACCCAGATATATTCCGCTTACTCATCCGTGAATTGCTCGCGAGGCTCTTTTTATATGCGTGAGTGCCGCCCAAGCGAACAATGTGTCGGTGCTGGAGACGCTGTAGGTGCTCGACTTCAGTCACAGCAATCTTTTTCGTCAACCGCCTGTTAAATGATGTCATTTTGCGCGCAAGCAATACTCGTCGACACCTGGCAGCTTGAACGAACGCGGTTCCGCTGTGACCAAGAATGATCTTCTCTTCAAGAGGTATGAGGTGAGATTCGTCAGGCCGAAACTCAACATGCTCGCCCTGACCAGACCAATCAAGTTTGTAGGGGAAGCAACAGCTTTTTCGTTTCGCGGGATCGACCCTGAGTCGTTTGCGGTGATAGGCGATGATGCGAGAGAGGTTTTCTGGCTGGCATGCAGAGCATTGATGACTGCTTGGGCATCGACTGTGACTGAGATGGCGTGAAAGCTCGCGAACTAGGCTGACGCAGATTGTCATTGGCAGGACTAAGGAAGAAGCCTGTGGACTCTGTGAGAGCGTATTGTTAGCTGCCTGTCTTCTTCCGGTAGCTCTCTGAGTTGTCCTTCCTAGATTGCAAGGCTGAGAAAAGGAGATTTTCGCCGCCTGGTGAGTTGGCTGCGTCTGCGTGAGGTTCAAGTCCTCTTCTGTAAGCTCAGCCACTGCAGGATGCAATTGGCTATGTAGTACTTGCATTAAGCACGGTGAAATGTAGCCTTGCATCGCGCTGCGCACCGGACACCGATCATTTGCCGCCCTCCAAATTTCCGCAGTCACCACGCGTCTAATGAAAAGTAGTAGATCATAGTTATATTGGGTGTCCCCACGGCTTCGATACATTTCCTTGAGATTAATTTTGCCATGCTACCTATCAACAGGCATTACAGACGGCGCATGTAAATCATTATATGTACCAAGAGGACCCTTTCCCCGCTTGAGTACGTTGGGCGAAGCTTTATTGCGCATACATAGAATCAATGTACGGCTTCAGCGCGCACAATCCGAACTCGACTGCCTCCTCTGTCCGGATCGTTCGACTTCCCTGCCCTGGGACTAGATTGACCCATGAATCGAACAAGCTGTGTGCGCTCCCTTTGCCGAGCCCTTTCTCTGCAAGTACGGGATCGTTTGCGACAGCTGGCTCGATTCCAGCGACGCCACCAAAGACAAGCAAAAGATGGTTGAACTTTTCGGGCGCCTGCACTGAAGGGTCGGACGTCGTGGAGGGTATGAGATCGCGTACATCGACGCCTCGCTCAGATGTGCCAACGGTGAAGTCGTAACCGCCAGAGAACTCACACTCAGAGAATACAGTGCTGAGAGACGAAGCTTTGCGTACTGAATAGCCCCAGTAATACCCTGCTTCCTCGCGAGGCAGCGATGATGCACAAGCAGTCGCCTCAAGATTTTCGCACTCGGCCTGTGACAAATGTGGCCAGTTCTTGGGGGGTTCTGAGTTGGCAAACCGCACTGTGGTGCGCATAGCGGGCTCGATTGGTGCGCCTTGTGGTACTGGAACGACCACTGGGAAGGGCAGACCGCACTTAATGTACACGTACTGATCAGCCTCTCTCGAGCTCCTCCTTTTCGAGCTTTGTTTCGTCGCGGATGCCTCTGCAGGGCCCATGACCACGCCCTCGCGGAACTGACACCACTCGTGTGGCCTCAGATGATGCGGCATATCCATACTGGGCAATGTTCCTGTCCATTCAAGATTTTTGTGTTTCTGGAAGATGCTCAAGCTTGGATCGTCGTGGCTGTACCTGAGGTGTGGAGGGCATTCGGCAAACGCAAGGACGTGGTAGAGGAACTGGTCTGGGTTCTGCCAGGGCTCATCCTCCTCTGAGATGCTGTCGAGGATCTCTTGTTTCGATTTGTTCTTCTTACCGCGTGTATACCGATCTGACACTACATTGGGTGTGAACCCAGATGGATTATCATCAAAGACAACGATCTCATCAACGCAGAAAACTGCAGCAGCGCGCGCAATGCGCCCTACTTGCATGGTCTTGTGGTCCGGCTTTTTGGCATTGAGTAGCCAGCTTCCAGGTAGCGCAATGCTGACAGTCCAATTCCTAGCCTTGGTGGGCTTGAAGAGCGCTGTGGGGCGCGAAGTATCAATGTTCTCGGCATCTTGAGTTTCGGTCTTGCTCTTCTTGTTTGGACTATCTTGCTGGTTTGTCTGGTGGATGACTACAGCAGCATGCTTGCGCTTCTGAGAATATGTCAGGGCTCGTGAGTAGTATGTGAAGGACACCTCGCACCTTGCTGTCGACCATATTGGCGGTGTTCGTATAAGGACTGCTCCGGTAATTGGAGTGTTCTAGAACAATAATGATGCTGTTCCTAGTAATGCGATGCTTGACACGTGAACGCGTGAAAAGAGGATGGTCGAGTTTTCGACTGAAGGTATTTTTGGTCACCCCAGCACGGTCCTGCATTAGCGGCGGCCCTAAATATGGGGCGACGATCATCTTCAGTTACCGTAAGGCAACCACGACCGCGCTTCGAAGCAGGCACTCTCTCTCCGCGTCCCTCTTTCTACTTATTTCTTCATTGTGTGCATTGGCGGTGCAAACTCTCATCTTCCCTGTACAAATCGAATTTTCAGTTTCCGGTAATATGGTGTCAGAGACGTCAGTGGCCCCTGCTTCGCATCGCTCTATGTCAGCTCACATCCTCCAGTAAAACATCCTTCGGCGACACGCTGTTTATGTTCCTCGCCCTTTACCTCACGACATTCTTCTCTCTCGATACATGGGCTGCGGCTCGTAATTCCCCGCACCGAGCCCCTGGCAACAGCGCGTTCTACCGCCCTGCGAACGTTGCGCCTGCACCAGACAGCTACCAGGGCGGCATGCACGGCCGCGGCAATGCTGGACCAGGAAGCGGAAGCGGTGGAAACGGCGGCAACGTTGGAAGGGTGCCACAAGCGAGAGACTCAAGGGCACCTATGAAGATCGGTGGCACTGCAGCTTGCGGTGCTTGCATGTTTTGATTGTCTTTCTGTGCTCAAATAGAGAGAAGACAATATCTTAGCTTACACGTTGTCACAATGGCTCGCTGGACCTATTTTCACGTTCACCGCGCCGCCATTGCTGCGATATGTCTCGCGTTCTCCTCGAATATCAGCTTGATCACCGTCGAACATTTCCGTCCATCTGAGAAACTACGCCTCTCATCCTGACAAGACGACAGAGCATTACTTGCACATCCGTCCTTAGTCTACTTATCAAGCTTCGACACATGACCCACGGATACCTCTTCGACATCGACCATCAGCATCGCTAAATCTTGAAGACAATCTATGAGCCCCAGCGAGATTGCATAATGCACCGGGCCCGAAAAGTATGCATCAACGCCGGCTCCCCAATTTTCTGTCGGCCTACGCACTATCGGTGCGGCGTGCATAATACCGTGTGACACTGTTCAGAGGCGTGCTGTCAAGGTACTGATATAGCGGCTCACGCAGGAGTCAACTAACCTCAACAGGCTCGCAGGTTGGTATTGCAATGGTAGAACAAGGGTTTCGACTGATTGGTGCAGGACAGCATCTGACGTGTAGCATCGATCTGACTGTCCTGGTGGGCCAAGCTCAACTCTACGATGTCACTGAATCATACTAGTCTGCCATCTCCCAGTAGTAGAGGAACAGATCATTCTTAGCTAACCCAGTACTTTCAAGCTTCACACGTGAGTCGCTGTGCACTCTAGACGTCGGCTTTCGTCTGGAAATCGTCGAACTCGCAAGGCTGAGCCGCATGCCACGGAATACACTGGTCATGCTCGATGCAAGTTAGCGATGACCCTCGATTGTTCACTTCTCGATTGGAGTGCCAATAAAGAAGTAACATACATGGCAATGTTGCTTTTGTAGGCACACTTCCTCATGCATACCCGCCACGGCAAGGGGTCACCCTTCCTGTATACTGACCGCTCCGTGAAGATAGCAAGGACGTACTTGGCTACGACTTGGCATGACAATGAGACAAGCCTTGAGGAGCTACATCACGACGTCATCGTTGGTATGGAGGCAATCTTGATCTATCCGCGTCCTGGACGGATTGAGATGTACTCCACGTGGATATTCCAGACCTCTTGGACAGCGCATGACCATATCAACACCCACTGCATTACATAGATGGGAAATATACGCCGAGGTCAGCTGTCAATTGCGTTGCACTTCAAAAAAGCCCTCTCATTGCTTTTCGCCTCTCCCTTCCCCCCACAATGATGCCGGACTCCAAATCCGACCGAGCATCGCAGTCGCAAACCGTCACTCGCCCACTCCTAGCAACCTGAGCATAACAGAGGCAGAGAGTCATCTCCGCTGGAAATTAGACCTCTATATCGTCCTTTTCGTCGCCCCGCTCTACGCCCTCTGCACTGTCGACCGCGTCAACATCGGCAACGCGCGCCTCGCCGGTTTTGAACGCAGTCTCAACCTGCATGGCAATGACTTCAATACTCTGCTCTCCATCTTCTATGTCTCGTACATTCTGTGCAGTGTGCCTGCTACGTGGGTGACGAAGTGGATTGGGCCAGTGAGATGCGTTCAATCTGCTCATCAGACCATCTAGGCACGTTGGCTAACACCCAAAGAAAAAGCGCTTGCCATATCTCGTGTGCAAGAGGAGCTTGTTACAGTCAGCGAAGTCCTGGAAGCATTCGATATGGGAAAGGCTCTAAAACGGCTGGATAGTCCAGTTGTTTCGTTCGCTTCCATTTCGCTGGGTCTCATCCAAATCACCGTGCAGGTAAGTCTCCTCTCGTCTGGTCGCTTCGTGGCTTTCTGACACTACTAGGGTATCTCGTTCTTCACGCCCACTGTCGTCCGCTCGATTTACCCAGATTGTAGTGTGATCGCCCAACAGCTCTACTCTGTACCGCCCTTCGCCGTTGGAGCTTTCTTCACAGTTGCCTTGTCTGGACTGTCTTGGCATTTAGACCGCAGAAACATAGTCATGATATTAGGGGCGTTGATCTCGTTGATAGGATACGCTATAATTCTGCGCAGCACCGATATGGACTTGAGGTATGGGGCTATGTTTGTCGGGGCGAGTGGGGCCTTCCTGTTTGGTTCGCTTGCCAATGCGCGGGCGAGTGCAAATGTAGTGAGTGATACTGCAAGATCCTCCGTAAGTGCTGAACTTACCATCTGGACTTGAAACTCTTTGCTAATCTAATTTACTTCAGGCTATTGGTCTGAACACGATGATGGGAAACATTGATGGCCAGTCGCTACATGGAGCTATTTGCCCAGCGACGCGCCGCGGTATAAGGTTGCGACCGGCCTCAACACCGCGACCCTAAGTACTGTCTTCTTGACCCTTTCACTGCTCGGTTTGTGGATGAGGCCTGACAATCGCAAGAAGGACATAAGGCAGACCACGGCGGAGGAAGCACTGAATGGAATGAGCTTTGGTGGGATCCAGAATCTGGATAACAAACATCCACATTTCCGGTGGAGCACATAAGCCGGCGTCGGAAAGACACATGAAGTGGCGAGGTACCTGTTGTGCACTATCAATACATTCGGTCCGAGAACTTTTCCAGCCAGACTGCTTTATTTGTATAGGAGCACGATGCCGCGCTTTGCGACGTCTCGAGTGAGGAAACCTCGTGAGCACCAAAAATTGACATAGCCGATGGATGCAGTTTGAGGTTCGAGATCGTCATACTGTGAACGCATCAACGCTCACGCCATCTGCGCATTTGGAAGCCATATGACCTCGATCCATCGCGGTGGTAAACGTTGTCTGACAGCTTTAGTTGTCGTTTTGCGAATTTCATATTACGGATGATGTTCTATGTTGATGTCATAGGCGTAGTGACCAGACGCACGGGTGGCCCAAGCTTCGGGGGTTCTTCGACTGAACGATCCACGAACAGCAGCAATCTGACTTCGACCATACCAACATGGCAAGTCGTGTTTTGGCACCGCGCCTGGCGAGACTGCCGCTGCGCAGGAACCTTCAGACCGCTGCACCAGCCGCCACATCCCGTGTCCCAGGCTTCGCATTCGCATTCGAGTAAGGAAGGCACGTTATTCAGCTTATGGAAAGAGCTCTACTAATAGACGTAGCATTGACGGCGTCTTGGTATAATTGCTCTCTGCAGGCTGGAACCAGTAGTGACTGACAGCCCGCTAGGTTCGAAGTTCAGACGCGTTGCCGCGCGCTCATCAAACGCTCTCATACCTCCATGCGCAGCGCATACCATTCATCCTGCTCACCAATGGCGGCGGCAAGCACGAGACCGAAAGGGTGGCCGACCTGACCCGTAAATTGCGCGTACCTCTTGATACCAGTATGTTCGTACAGAGCCACACTCCATTCGCCGATATGGACCAATATAAGGACAAGACGGTCATGGTGGTGGGAGGGGAGGAGGACAAATGCAGGCACGTTGCAGAAGCTTATGGGTATGTTTGCCTATGTTAGAAGCCCTCAAAACGCCCTGCTAAGCGTTTCTAGATTCAAAACAGTCGTGACTCCCGGCGACGTACTGGCGGCCTATCCAGACGTCTGGCCTTTCTCACAGCAGTTGCTACCATATTACAAAACATTCACACGACCGCTCCCGGCTCCCATCGACCCCAGTTCTCCTTCGTCCTCTCTTCGCATCGATGCAGTTTTCGTTTATAACGATCCTCGCGACTGGGGTCTTGATGCTCAGATTATCAAAGATGTCCTGCTCTCTGAGCGCGGCATTCTTGGTACACTTTCTGCGAAGAACGGGAATGCAACGCTTCCGAATAAGGGATATCAGCAAGACGGACAACCACCTTTGTATTTCTCGAACCCCGATCTATTGTGGGCCGCTAAGTACCACTTGCCACGACTAGGCCAAGGCGGGTTCCGTGAGGCACTGGAAGGTATCTGGTCGGCCGTCACTGGTGGCGAACGGGAAGGCGTCAAGCTGCAGAAGGTTGTCATGGGGAAACCATACAAGCCCACATATGAGTTCGCAGAGAAACGACTGATTGCGCATCGGGCCCATCTTCTCCAGGGAACCAAGCAGGAACCCGAGGCTCTGAAGCGTGTGTACATGGTCGGAGACAACCCTGCCAGTGATATAGCAGGTGGCAACAACTACGAAAGCCCGTATGGGACTGATTGGGCGAGTATTCTAGTCTCGACCGGCGTCTACGTTGAAGGTACGCAGCCGGCCGTTCAGCCACGGCAAATTGTTGGCGACGTATGGGATGCGGTGAGTTGGGCCGCAGCGCAAGAAGGCTGGAAAGGTTGAGTAGGTGCCAATCTGGATGATAACCGACATCTTTAGCCATGCTTGCGCGCCGTTACAGGCACCATGGATCGTCAAACTCTGATGCCGAAGCGCCTCCCATGTCGTGAATTGTTGTTTATGCATCATTTCTATTTCTCAGAATTCACCGGAGAGACTTGCGATCATGGTGAGCTCCCAGCTTTGCGATTCTCTCTCTCCTCGCACTCTTCAGCAATTCACTGCCTGGGTACGTTCAGTAGCATGCGCGCAAAAGGCTGCGCAGCATGACATCAACCTGGTTGGACTCTTCTCGGTTTCAATGGCTGCTTGGTGCTGTCGAGATGCCTGACCTTTCCTTGCAGTCCCGGTTTTCTGCGTCGAGTTCACCGTCACCTCACCCCCGAGCGCACCTTCCTTGAACAGTTCATCATCACAACGCATCTGGGCAGCTGCGTAAAGTTCATAGCTCCCCGCCACAACCTTTCTGCCCAAAAGCTTGCACTCAAATCCCTACGAAGCCCTGTCGCATCCTACGAGTTGTCCTCGAACGTCTGCGCGCAAAGTGGCTACCTTATCGAAAGCTCGCAGTCGCCGGCGCAGTGAGTCTGCACAATCGAATCGTCACATTTTTGCTTACGTCGAGCGTCTGGCAGGCCGCCGTGGCGCTACTGCTGCACATACTGCCAAAGAACGACTGCCAGTAGGCACTCCTCACTCTTACGACAAGCCTTGCCAGTTAGCTACTGGAATTGCGCCTGCGGCGAAGGAGCAGGCGCCCAAGTCAGACCTCATTTCGCCACGCCATCCTACCAAAGACCCCGTGAAGGCCTTCACGGATCAGACCGAGCAAGTGAAAGCCATGGCTCTCCGCGGTATCGACGAATTCGAAGACGATCAAGGTGATCATAGCGGCGTCTCACTGGCCGGTATCATCAAGCTGCAGCCGAATCGCAGGAAGATGAACAAGAGCTGGCGACCAATGCAAGCATGTGACCTGGGAGAGGCTCGCGATACAGGCGATGATATCAGCTTTCGATTCGCTGATACCCATGGTTACAACGACACAACCACCAACTCTGAACCTCAGCAGTCTTTAACTTGTTTTCAATTGAGACCATCCACATTCTCAAACGCCACGTCTGCCCATTATCAGCTTGGTGGCATTGACGCAGGCGTCATCAATATCGAAGGCACTGCTCTCTTTGCCGGTGCTCGGGACAAAGTCAACAATCAGGGTGAGGCGCCACCCTCGACCGAAGCAACTCGCATGCGACTGTTCGGTGACCTACCTGACCTCATTCGACTCAGCGAGCAGGTGGGCACATTCGATGGACAAGTCGTGTTCATAGGTCACCCCAACCGGGACATTTCAGCACATCAATGGTCGTCTTCGTCCTTTGAATGGGTGAACATCGGCCGATACTCTCACTCACAGGGCAAAGTGGAAGGCTCGCTGGCTTCGGACCGTCTCCGGGGTGTTGACGAGCTTCACGATACCATCGAGCATTTCAAGCTGGCTGCCGAGAATCGTCAAGCGCTTGTCATCGAAAGAGGCCGGCCAGAGAAGCAAGACACAGTGGCTGGACCTGCTTTGCGCGGAGGTATTGGGTTCGTTGGACACCCTCATGTCTCACAGGACCCTTCGACCAAGACCTTCCGCATTACGGATCAGGCACGAAGCGGAACAGGACCATCCCTCCGCCCTACCGCTCACACTGTGTTTGCCAAAGACGTGTTGGAAGATCCATTCATTGTAGCAGCCGATGTCTCTCTGGCGCAAGCTACGAACGACAGCAGGTTTCCAACCACCGCCGTGAACTCATCTGGCCCCTTGGATCTCACCTATCGATTTCCTATGAAGCTGAGCGCAGACGTATCAGTGACTGGCTCTAGTGCCCTTAGTCTCAAGGCTGCAGGAAGTACCTCCGGACTGTCATCAACATCGGGATTGCGAGAAGTTGCTTTTGGAGAGGAGGCTGCGTCCCGACGTGGGCCTTCGTTCATTCAAGATGCACGACTCCAGCAATGTTCCTCGAACACGTCTTACCAGCCTTACGACGACCATTTACAGACTTCCGCTAAGCTTAAGGAGTCCCGGATTACTATGCCCTGGTACAAAGATGTTGCTGCTGATTTCAAAGTGTCTAATCCTGCCACTCGGTCCATAGCACCAAGCCGTCCGGCCTTGTCAACCACCTACACATCGTTGAGCCTCGATGCGGCTGCTGCGCCTTACTCGCAGGCTTCTGCAGGGAAGGGGATGACAGCGACCTCCGAATCTACTACTAGCACTTTGAATGCTCCTGGCATCGCTCTACACTATAGCGATCCAGATGGCTTACGGAAGACCCAACAGTATGAAGTCGCAAATGGCCTAACCCAGCAAGCCCCAACTGCGCAAACTTTCAAGGGCCCTTTTTTCACCGACTCCAAGCCAACCACGCACGACCCCACTGCATCGCTCTCTGTCCACGTCAGCGAAGAAGAGAAGCTGATCACTTGGTTCCGCGACGGCTATCGTCCTACACGTCAGAAAGAGTACGCCAAGTCTCTTATTGCTGCCGCCGTGGCTGCCGATAAGAGCAGGCACCTCGGAGCGATCGGTGGAGCATCTGCCAAGTCAGAGGATGGGCCTTACGCGAACACTGGGCCTTTTGTACGTCTGTATGAGAATCTCTCCGAGTATGTGGAGGAGCACCGTAATGGGGGCGGCCACTCATACTTTACGCGACGATGGAAGCCTGCAGCTCCCCAGCTGCGTGAGCCAGGACCTGAACCGAGCAGGAGCTACTTCGGCAAAGGCGGCAATCGACCATTATGGCCAGGAGCGACGCTCTTGAGGCCCACGGATCGTCAATGGGTTTGAGTACGTACAAAGACGATGTGTCGTGTGGTCTCGGACCTCAAGAAATGTCAGAGTAATCCCGGATGCAGGTGTGTGATTGACCTAGAAGTAGGCATATCACTGAGAAGTAGCATCACTGGACATCAAGTTCGTTGAACTGCAGCGTGCAGCCATTGACTGCATTCTCATCCCAGGTCTGTTCATGGTCAACATTTGCGCAGGCCAATACTTCTCAAGATATGGAATAGATAGTCGACCAATGCATGATGGATGCTGAGCTGCAGGGTGATTGATGTGTAGACTCCCGAAGCTTGGTCTGTCCTCAGTACTACGAAATCCTCACTTGTAAAGTTGGCGTCTAGAAGAAAAAGTGAACATGGAGTTCTTACAAACGCCGACGGACTTAAGCAGCGGGGAGCAAACGTCATTCTCGACGCTTCCACCACGCGATATCCCAGCTTTTGGATATCGACCCCGCGTCGCCACGCATATCGACGACCTGCACATGCCAACATACGCAAACTACCTGCCCGATGAAATCCTTCTCGAAGTCATCGCCTACATAGAGGCGTGGGACAAGCGGTCGGCGCAAGCCACGCTCGCGCAGTTCTGCGCGGTGAACCGGTAGCTCTTTCACGTGTCGTATTTCTTTGCTTCCCATGCTAATGGTTTCGCAGACAGTGGTACGATGTCGCCATCCGGGCGCTCTATGACCAACCCTTCCTCGCGGGGCGCGCGTACGACCTCTTCGTGCGCACCATCTGCCCCAGCGTGCTCGCGCACATCAAGCACCAATCGCTCTCGTCGCTGGTGCGGACGCTCGACCTCTCGCACATCATCCACCAAGGCACCAAGTCCACGACCGCGCGTCTGCTCGGCCGCACAAAAGCCAGCCTGCAGGTCTTTGTCGCCCCGCAGGCCAGCTTCGCGGTCAACTGCTGGGCGTCGCTGTCGAAATGCGAGAAGCTGCGCATTCTCGACCTCAGCCTGGTCAGCGAGTGCATCAGCTTCCAGTCGCTGGCGCAGACGCTGCGGAAGCTGGGCGGGATCGAGCGAATCTACCTGCCGCGGTGCACGACGCGGGACGAAGCAGGCGCTCTATCGATTAACGTGCGGTGGCCACCGAAGCTGCAGCACCTCTCGCTCTCGGGGTCCATCTACGGCAAATTCCTCTGGGATCTGTTGCGCCAGCCCGACCACTTCCCGCCGTCGCTGTACTCGCTGAGCATAAGCCACAGCCCGGGGCTGGACCACACGGGCATCCGGCCGCTGCTGCAGAGCATGTCGGCGACGCTGACGCACGCCGAGCTGCACGACCTGCCGCACGTCAAGCACGGCAAGCTCAACGGCGTGCTGGACTGGCTGCCGCAGCTGACGCACCTGACGATCGCGCTGGACTACATCGACGCGCGCTTCGCGCACAAGCCCGACGCGTTCACGCCCGCGTGCTGGCAGGCCGCCAAGCCGCTGCAGTCCCTCACGCTGCTCACCTCGGGCCAGACGGGCATCGATCCGTCCCGCTGCTTCACGGCCGTCGACCTGTACGAGCTCATCGACGAGCGCTTCCTGGGCAGGCTGCGGTGGCTGTACATCAGCCAGACGAGCGAGTGGGAGAACGAGCAGGATGGGGCCGAGGTGGGCGCGCTGGAGATGCTGCTGTGCGATGATTTAGATCGGGAGAGCTGGGAGAACAGGCGGTGGCATTACGAGGATGTGGTGTTCGGGGGCACGTTTGACGAGTGGAGGGGCACGAGCCAGGGGAGACGGATGAGGGCGAGGTTGGGCATGATTAGGGATAGGTGACAGAGGGGGTTCAGGGAGATGGTGTAGTGCTGTCGCCCTGGACGGGTACTGGCTGGTGGTGTGAGGAGAGTGAGGGGAAAACGAAGTGGATTGCTGGACGCATCTGGACAAATATCTCGAATGCTGGATCTGGTCAAAACACTGTAATGCTGGATGGATCTGGTCAAAAATGGATCTGGACAAAACTGCAATGCTGGATGGAACTGGACAATAACTGGAATGCTGGATTGTCTAATCGCGCCTCGCTTGGCGCAGGTCTATTCAATCAAATCAATGAATCGTTAATCATCGCTCCCGACAAAGACTCCAAAGACTTTTTTACGCGCTTCCGTTGGCGGCTTTCCCCTGGACCTGCCCCCTGACGCCGCCCTTGCCGCCAACCTCGCGGAACAGCGCGGTGACGCTCAGGTCGGTTTGGATGTTGATCTGAACCTCGACCTTGGCGCCCTTGGTCACGCCACGAAGCGCGGCCTCGGCGATGGGCGTGCCAATCTTCCACGTCTTCTCGCGGAGCTCCTCGTCCTCGTCTTCGCTGTCGTCGTCGTCTGAGTCTTCGTCGTCGTCGTCGGCCTTTTCGGCCTTGGGCTTCGGCTCGGGCTTGGTGACCTTGATGTGGCGCGCGCCCTCGACGAGCTTGATCAGCACGTCGCCGCCCTCGCGGGGGGTGGAGATGGTGGCTGTGCGGCGGACGGGGAGCGGGGTCTCGGCGTCGACGATGGCGTGGAAGATGCCGTTGGACTCGTCGCCGGAGATGAGGAGGACACCGACGGCGGTCGAGAGGTGGGGGGTGACGGTGACCATGGGGTGCAGGGACTGCTCGATGTCGTCGGCCTCGAACTCCTGGATCAGGCTGGCCTGGATGGCGGCGCCGCGGACGGCGAGCTCGGAGGGGTTGATGGCGGTGGGGCTGGTCGAGGGCGCGAGGACGGTGGTCGACTCGGGGAAGGCGTTGGCGACGGCGGAGGCGACCTTGGGGGTGTGCGAGTTACCGCCGGCGAGGATGATCTCGGAGATGTCGAGGGGGTCGAGGTCGGCCTTCTCGACGGCGTGGGAGACGAGGCGGGTGAAGGCGCCGAAGAGCTTGTTGCCGAGCAGGTCGTAGCGGGTGCGGTTGATGGTGGCGGTGAAGTCGACGCCGCCAGCCAGGCTCTCAACGGAGAAGTTGGCCGACTGGCCGATGGACAGGGACTTCTTGACCGACTCGCACTCGAGCTTGAGCTTGGCCATGGAGCGGTCGTTCTCGCGGGGGTCGCCGGCCGACTTGTGCTTCTTGATGAACTCCTTGGCGAAGTAATCGATCAGGACCTGGTCGAGCTTGGAGCCGCTGACGTCGAAGTCGTGGACGGCGGCCAGGATGGTGTAGATGCCGCCGCGCGAGGCGATGACGGTGACATCGGAGCGGGTGCCTCCCAGGTCGGCGACGACGATGATCTTGTCGGTGAGCTTGGCGTCGGGGCGGGCGTCGTAGGCCAGGACGGCAGCGGTGGGCTCGCTGATGAACTGCAGGACCTCGAGGCCGGCGTCCTTGGCGGCGCTCTTCAGGGCGTCCTTCTGGGCGTCGGAGAAGTTGGTGGGCACGGTGACGACGGCGGCGTTGACGTCCTTGCCCAGGTAGTCCGAGGCGGACTGGCGCAGCCTCCTCAGGTGGCGGGCTGTGATTTCGCTGACGGTGACGGTGTTCTCCTCCTCGGCCTCGCTGTCGCGGATCTTGAAGGCGACCGTGTTGGCGCTCTCGACGGGGTGGGCGGACTGGTGGGCGGGCGTGGGGTCGATCGACTTGAAGCTGTGCTGGTCAGGAACCACAACCACAAACACAAACATATCGCGCCGCGACAATCGTGCTGCACTCACTCCTGGCCCAGGAAGTCGCGGAAGTAAGCGACCGTGTTCTTCGCGTTGCGCACGAGCTGGCTCTTCGCCTGGCCGCCGTGCAGCTCCTCGCCCTCGACGTACGAGAGGATCGAGGGAATCTGGCGGTCGCCGTCCTCGTTGGCGATGACCTCGGCCTTGCCTTCCTGCTGCGTGTCAGACTCTGCTTGCGCGTTCCCGGCACCCGGCCACTCACGCTCGAGGTAAAGGCAATGGAGCTGTACGAGTTTCCGAACGAGATGCCAATCGCAACCCGCTGGGCGGGGTCTGCCTGTGCGCTCATTTTGGCTGTGTGTATGTGTGTGCGGTGCGGTGCGGCCTTGCGCTGTGTGCCGAGTGTCTCAGGCGGTGCAGGAGATGTCGAGTCTCGGATCGTCGTGCAGAACTCTGGCGTCTAGAGTTTGCGGTGTTGATTGCAGACTTTCTGTCGGCGCTTGGCTCGAAATGCTGTCTTCGAATTTTTGACTAGCGCCCGCCCGCCGTCCAAACCAATCCCGCGGCCTCAGCCCTCCAAAAGTTCCCAGCTCGCGCTCGGTGACGTCCTGGCCCGCACCACCACCACCACCGCCGCCGCCGCGAATCGACACTGCCATGGCCACCACGCTCAACGTCGTCCTGCCCGGCGACGTGATCCCCCAGGCTGCCCTGCCCACGGGCACAGGCAAGAAGAAGACACTCACACTGGGCCCGGGCCTGCGCCACATCCCGCCGAACACCGTCGCCAGCACCGTCGCCGGCACGCTCGTGACCGACAACCGCAAGAACGCCGCGCTGGTCGAGTACAACAGCGGACGCGTACGTCCTCCCGTCCTCTGCAATTGCACACCATCGAAGCTGACAGTCGCCGCCAGTACACGCCCTTCACCGGCGACCTCGTCATAGCCACCGTCAACGGCAGCGCAGCCGAGAACTTCAACTGCCTGCTGACCCCCGAGACACCCCCCGCAGCCCTCCCCCACCTCGCCTTCGAAGGCGCCACCAAGAAGACCCGCCCCCAGCTGCCTCCCAATTCGCTCGTCTACTGCCGCATCGCAAACGCCGGCCGCGACCAGCCGCCAGAGCTGACCTGCGTGGATCCCTCGACGGGCAAGGGCGAAGGGCTGGGGCCGCTGAAGGGCGGCATGGTCTTCAACATCAGTCTGGGTATGGCCCGGAGACTGCTTGCGCCCAAGAGCGAGCTGGTGTTGCTGGATGTCTTGGGGGCCAAGGTTGGGTTTGAGATCACGGTGGGGAGGAACGGGATAGTCCATGTGGACGGAGGGAACGTGCGGACGACGCTGGCGGTGGGGAGGGGAATACAGGAGGTCGATCAGAAGGCGTTGGGAGAGAGTGCGCAGCGGAAGCTTGCTGCTGATATCTTGAAGAGCCTTTGAGATGGGATATTTGAGTCTGAGATGTCTGAGTTTGGCATGTCTGAATTTGGCATGTCTGAGTCTGAGATATCTGAGTCTGAGTTGTCTGAGTCTGAGGAGGAGGACCGATATCGAGAGCGAGGGATCCACAGTCCGCGATGTTGCTACATTGCTCCAGCACACACGCGCATCCCAACTACGCCACCACGGCGACCGGCGTGGAAGAAGCAACGGACCTGCGTCATCTGCCGCAGTTGACCCTTCTATCTAAGATAGAAAGACTGCACATGAGCAGCGCCGCACATGCTTCTGCTCCAGTGTGCAGGCGAATGACCCGGAGCGTGCGAGCGGTAGGAGACGGGTTTGAACCTCGTTCCAAGCAGGAAAAAAGCAAGGTAGAAACCAATACTACTCGAGGCAATCAATTGCCGCTGACCACTTGTCAAGCTCTTCGGCGTGGCTGCCGCCTTTCCACCTTTGCTTGATGAAGCGGTGACTTCGCGCCTTCTGCATGCATTCACGTGGGCGACGCGACTCAATTCTGGCAAGAAGCACGGCACTACTCAAAATAATACGTCCCTGCTGCCCCGAGCTATAGATAAAATTCGCACGATAGTGGTCAATTGAAACGGCTTCACAGCACAGACTGAGAACGGAGTGTTTTACAAACAAACACTATGGCCTCACCTCAACAGCGCCTGGCAGACATCACTGACTACCTCCCTGTTTGCCATAGATCGCCCGAGAGAAACAGACGTGGCCGAGATTCCTCGAGAGTACGACTATCATCACGAGACCTTGCTCAAAACGCATGGACATCCCGACGCTACGCCTTTTACCGCCGACGATTTCACACCTGGAATTTGAGATGGAAGTGGAGACCCGAGGCACTCGGGACTGTTTGCTTACCTAGAGACAACCCATCCCGTGCTTAAAGCACTGTCTACGACTCATCCTGGGTACTGCACCACCGACAGTGACAACTCACCGTTGCACACATCAGACAGAAACCGTGCAGACGCATCAAGCGTCCCCGAGATCACCTGCGAGATAATTACGATGCTGTTCTCAAGCTACCCACATCGCAACACTCAAGTCCTGGCTTGATTGGGGGTTTTGGCCCTGCAATCTTCGGAAGCTCCTCGCTACGCGCGCACGCTCTGCTGTCAAAGGCAAGTCGAAAGACCTTGGAGTCACGCACCCGGGCATTTCTGTTCTCGCCGATACCTCCATCGAGTGAATATTGGAGTTTGGATGCTCTGCATGAGGAATTCGCACACGGTCCTTGTCGAAATTGGATGTCGTTGGTACTCAATTCTTCAATCCGGACACGTATCGGTTAAATCCATACGAATTTAATGGATGATTCTTGCGTTCTCGGGCAAGTTGACTTCTGAAGAATGGCAAACCACCAATGATCACCACATCCTTCGTCAATTTAACGATTCAAGAGTTACGGATTTCGGAATAGCGTCCACGATCTGTAAATCATTCCTCAAGGTTGTCTTAATACGGGAACGAAAATGGCGGGTATGCCCGACGGAGCAACGAATTTTCAGAATGGAGTCAGATAGCTCTGTCAGTCCGTCTCCTCCCTGGTAACCTGGAATAGTATTGGTCACCACGGAAGGAAAAGCCCAGACGAGTTCACGCCCGAACTTTCAAAGAACTAGGGGCTAATATCACGTTCATTTCCGCCTTTAATAGCACAGATCTCTAACAAAGCGCAAAACTGTCCACTACTACACACTCTTTCCGCGTGGAACGTCCTTCGTCTCAACAGATGATAGCTCCTACACTGCTACCTACCAACGTTGTCCTTTCAACTTCCTCTACACCATATCTTGCTTCTCAATACAATGATCTGCTAGCGTAAATCTACGTGCGCTTCTACCTATAATCATTTGCGTGCTCTTCTCCTTGTGGCACGTCCTCCACGCTTTCCTCCACACAGCATTTCCTCTACACATTCCTCTACGCCCACGATGCCTCTACATTACCACTGCTTGTGTAAGCATATCCTTAGCACCTTGCTATCCTTCTTTTGCCTCGCCGCTACACTCTAATAAAAGTTGAAGCCATGCATCTACTTGTGATAACAACACAACGTGTTTCTAAATATTTCAGCAACCACCCGCCTTGGAGCGGCCAAGAAGTAGCCTGATTTCAGGTTACTTCAGGGAGCCCACAGATTGCCCCTTGGAACGAATTCTTTTTTCCAGAGGCGTCCTGCAGAATTTAGACTCCGGCGGCTTGAGTGGCATTCAAGCTGCGGCTACTTCGGCGGCTCACCCCCAAACAGTGCCAGAAAAGTAGCCCATTTTTGGGCTTGTTTGGTGACGTTTCGGGCGGTCTGCTTGACAAATTAAGCCATTCGCCCCCCCTTTTTTTTTTTAAACAAGAAAAAAGAAATGTTTCCAGAGGCGATCTGCAGAAACTAGACTCTGGCGGTTTGAGAGGCGCTCAAGCTGCGGCTACTTCAGCGGTTCACCACTACGCAGTGCCGGAACATGGCCTACCGTCGGGCGGTCTCGAGCGGGCTGGCAGGAGACACTTTCAACAGCCTCGTTAATTGGCAGGTTCCGTAGCTGTCCTCTGGAAAACGATACTCTGATGCAAGCAGCGCCGTCAGATATTTCGGCGAGTACCTGCCGTTAGGGCCCAGAATGTAGTCCATTATCGGGCTGTCTCTGGTCATCTGATAGGCGGTCCTGCGCCAGGATGGTCTGTCACCCTAGAATGGTCCATATAAGTCCTCTGGGAAGGAGGTGCTGGCCTCCGACGTGGTTGAGGACCGTAGCGAACTTGGACGTGATCTGTTCGAGAGTTCTGCGCACATATCCTATCGTTGTTGTGGGCCATGCTGTGGCAAGATAGGTGGAGGAGTAATGACTCTTGAGTGGATCGTCCAGGTTGAGAATGCTAGCAGCCCGTGATAACGAGCGCAACAAGCTGGCGAAGAGCTATGGCAGCATTCAGTCTGCAGGCTGCGTCTGGAAAAGGCAGGGCCAAGACACTATGATCGATTAAACATGAGCTGTCACGAAGTCACTTGTGTACTTAGTAGATGTGTGAGGCACTCATTTCAATTTGCGATGTCTATTCGTAGTGGTACCGTCCGCACTCTGTGGTTGATGTAACGGAAGACCCGCTTCTCTTCGCTCATTCCAAGGTTTTCGCCAGAGATGTGACCTGCAGTGCGTTCAATCCAGGGCAGCAGAAATCTTTCCGGCAGCCCTGCGGCCAGCCTTCAGCTTCCTCTTAAGCTTCTTGGTCTTTTGCTTCTGGGCGAGCAGCTTGCCCTTGAGATGCTGGATAGTGGCCTCTTTGACGCGGCACTTGTGAGCGGCTTTGTCGTAGAGCTTGTTCAGGTGCCGCTTGACGGTCTCATGAGCCTCAATGTCGCCATGTAGACCCTGGATGATCCTTGAAGCGAGTCTCTGCACTCGTTAGAATCAATCTTTTTGATGGCGTGCACACTTACAGGGCTGTAGTTGTCGAAGCGCATCTTGGTGTGCTTGCTGCCGCCGAAGATTGTAGCAGTGCTGGCATTGTCAGCGCCGTAGTTGACTGACTTGTCGTCATCGCTGTTACTGGCGGAAACTTGGTCCTCAGCAGAGTGTTCGGGTCCGTTTTCATCATTATCGCGGCGGCCTTCGGGAGCCTTGTTCTTGAGCAAGTCGGAGGTCTCGGACGAACTTTCTACATTTTTGTTAGAAAGGAACTCAAATCTAGCCGTTGTAGTATCCGGATACTCACCATACTCAGAGTCTTCGAATACACGTTCCATGGGAGCCTCCTCGATCATGTCAGCTGCGCCAAGATTGGCGTCTGGAGCGGGTTTTCCGCTGAGCTTGTCCCCAGACTGTGCCTCTGCTGCGTCCAGGAGGCTCTCGGTCATGTGCTCGTGATTAATTGTGCCAACGTCGACCCCTGAGCCACTGTTACTTGCAAGCTCTTCGCTGCTGGAGCTTTTGCTGCTGGAACCTTCGCTGCTGGAGCCTTCGCTGCCGGAATCCTCGCTGCTGGAGTTCTTGCTGAGGGTGGTTGCGCTCGTCCATCCTTCTTCGACGGAGGCTTCAGCCATTTTGACTGTCGGCTGTGCTTTGACTTTTTGATTAGGCTTGTTCGCCATGACGAGATGCTGGACGAAGATTGTAGTTGACTTAAAGCAGATACAAGTGGGTTCGTGGGCGAGGTGCTCCTATTATAGCAGAGGTGAGCGCAGTGCGACAAGGTAAAGGTACCTTGGTCAGCGGCAGTGCGAATTCTCGTTTGTCAAGTTCGTCGTCAGACCAGTGAGAGAGACTGAAGTATATTCGTTGGATTCGTTGTCAGTGGTGGATGGACTTGACAAGAAAAGTGACCAAAAAGGCAATCTGCAGGCCTCAAGTGACATATGAACTAACAATAAGGGAAAACCCTTCCCGTAAGAGTTTTGCAGCATGAATTTTTGTGCAAGGCGGATCTGGATAGCCACTTCCCCTCACCCCTCATGATCATCTTCAGAGTCTTCTGTTTGCGCCAAAGCCTCCCTCATGGCGTCGATATCAGTGCGAGCCGTCTGCAGGGAAATCCTGGGTTTATCCAGTGCTTCAATTGATGCCCATCGCAGCATTGCAAGAATCTCGTGAGCTTTACGGCGCTGGATGCTGACCTCTCGGCTGGAAATACTGCCGCTTGTGAGGGAAGCCCAGCTTCTCGACAGACGGTCCGCTCTTTCCTTGTCGCTCTTCTTTGCAAATCTCTCCAACAATCGCCTCGAGTGGTTCGAAATAGCGAAGTCCGCCTCTTGTTCGTCGTCTAATCTGCCCATGATCTCTATCGCGGCCTCGACGTACAGCTTGGATGCTTCCGCAAGGATCTCTCTGCTGTAGACTGCAAATGATTGCAACGCTCCAATGTCCTCCAGGGTGACAGACGCAGATGATGACGGTCTCTTTTCACCCAGTGCGTCCAGAAAACCAAGTGCTCTTCCCATGAGCATGGAAGCCTGTTCTGCGACAAGCAGAATGAAGTGCTTGCTCTGAACAGCCCATTTAGCCCTCATATCCTCAACTGAGCGGATCTTGTGGATATCATCGACGAACTTATCGACAGGAGTTGGTGTCGTCAGGTCACCGACACGCCTGACATAACTCTGTGTTTGCGTCAGACATGATGATATAAGGCAGCTAAGATCAAGCAAACATTAACACCGCTGGAGCGCGTCGACTTACGTAGGCTTTGTGGCAGCGTATGTCCTCAATACCAAGGTCGATCACTCTGTCGATGTCGTGTTTGATTTTTTCAAGTCGGTCAATCAAGCGAGGAAATCGGTCGGTGAAGGCATTCTCCATGCGAACCAGAGCTGCCTTGTACAGCGCTTCTTCGCGTTTCGTCACTTCTGGAGTAGCCATCGTGTCGTGTCAGTGCGTTGTTACTTCTTCAAATCCGCCGCAGTTCCAGGCTGCGAAGCAAAACGAACCAGAAAGTCTAGTAGGCGCAGTGCCAAGTCTTGCGTACAAGTGAAGACGAATGTTGCGCAATTAGTTTGCCGTGCCGCCCCTTCACCTCAACTTCGCAGCCAATTTGAAAACCGTCGTGCCCCACCAATCTCCAGCACATTTGCCTCATCGTTCTCAATTACCCGATTGTCCCTTTGCCTATGGCTTGTGTGCTCGATTTGGCGGCACTCAGCGACGACCAGCTTATAGCCGTGGTCTCCATTCTCCGCAAACAGGATGATACCGAAGGTCTGCGTTTTCAAGTCCGTCGTCTGACGCATTCTATGGTCACTCAAAAGCTACACGCAATGGATATGGTACGTCTCTCGCGGCTTTGAAAACTGGAGATCAAAATGGTAACAAGAGCGAAAAAAGCTCAGCGAACGATCAGGGCTCAATGAATGTGTCATCACAACAAGAGACACGCGCCCACCGATTTGAGCATGCAGACAATTTGCCACGCGCAAGGACAAGTAGCGGCACGAAGAAGGACTTTGAGAAAGATCCAAAGGTGAGTTCTAGGTCATGCATTGGCATGCTCCAGCGTCTAGAGAAGAAGGCCTGATGCGAAAGTTTATTTTTGGATGACTGATAGCCAATAGACCGGGCAAACTAGCATCCAGCTCCCACGGGTGGCAAACGTGCGCACACTCCAGCCTGGGAAGGTCAGGCAAACCCCGATCCCTCTTCCGCCAGCACCTCGATCATTGAAGCTCAAAGCGAGCCAGGTGAAGCAGACTCCTATTCCGGTCCCGTCGAAACCTAAGTCACGTATCTCGAAGCATCACGCAAAGAAGTCCGATCAGGCTGATGGGGCTCCAAAGTCTGTTTTCAGGGCAAAAAGGAAGCGTCAAGGAACATCCGAAGTGGGAAGAGGCGATGACTCAGATGGAAGGCGCGAAAAGAAGAAGAAGAGGGCGACTGGTTAGCAAACACGCAAATCCACTATTCATTCACAATTTGGGTGAACGATGACTGCAAGAGGCAATCTCCAAAGTAACGGTCAATAATTGTGGGTATCCTTGCAACAAGACTCTGGTACCAAGAGTAACTCGCTTCCAGACCCTGGGTCTGGTAAGCTAGCGAGGGCAGCTATCGCTTCTCGAGGCGCGATCGAGCTGGAGGATCAATTCCAGATGCCGTCTGCTGTATTTGTTCCCGAAATGAGCTTCGGTAGATAAAATCCATATACACCAGTCCCAAAAAACGATTCTGGAAGCCCTCATTTGTATCAGCTCTAGTTCCAGAGGCGTTGTATGGAGACAGATCTGAACCTTGGTACAGATGAATAGGCGACCCGGTTGGTACAGTAGCAGGCGCAGACGACGCCTCACCTGTCCATGCGTACAGTCCAACTCTGCATGGCCAATATCAGGTGAATTGTTTCGAATCACTGAGCTTTCGTAGAATTCTTCGGCAGATCCTTTGACTGCATTTGTCCGCATGGTATCCTGTGACGCTCCGTGTCTCAACCAATGGTACATATTGACGTACTATGTCCGTACAATTGAACTGGAACAGCGATCACGGCACTCAATAAGAACCAAAGCGATAATGAGTTGATTGAGCTTCAGACAAAGCTTTCAAAGTAGTGCTCCATCTTTAGTATGCCTTGAAGGATTCTCTGACCGTGGTTTCCGTGCAGGGCAGTTGCAACGTGTTGCACGCGTGGATCTGCAGGCGCAGATCCCGCAGCTCGTTCTTGCACGAGCGGCGCCGATACAGACATGGGGCTTAAGCTCATCCCACATTGCACCTTTGGGACTTACGTTGTCATAAATGTTGGTTTGCCATCCTCACGCCGCGTCAGCTACTTACATTCGAACCCTTGCGCACTGAACCAGCGAAACCTGATGCACAACCACGGTAACGAACAAATTGACTCAATCGATAATCAAAATGGATCCGCGCACGTTTCCTTCCTACGTAGGCGCCGCAGTCCTCCCTAGTTGTCACATATCCCCCAAGAGGATCAAACTTTGCCGGGAACCCTCCACCGAGCACACCTACCAGATCATCGCAATGTCTCCCTCAAGCTCGCCAGAAGTCGACATGCGACATCCAAATCGCATAGGTATACCAGATCTACGTCCGCTTCCATTGACAACCACACGACTAAATCACCGCCCCGGCCCCTGGCTGCAGGTCATGGTTAGGATCTCAGAGATCTTGAGCGAACAGACCTTCGCATACAACCACGTCGAGGTCGTCAAGAGACATAGAGACGACGAGAACCCCGACGAAGCTCTTCCTTGTCTTCTCGTAACAACGGACACCTCCATACCTGGACAGCGGGACGTTTGGTCACGATGTGCCATCGAGGTCTACCGACTGCTCCGAGAACTCGATGTCAACTGGGGTGTCGAGTTTATCGACGCTGTGACCCTCTCTGGCGAAGATATAGAACCGATATTGGACACAGATAGATCGCAGATTGCAGCTTGGGAGCGCCTAAGCGGTGCGATACTCGAACAGATTTGTGATACTCAATATCTATCGCTCGAGGCCGGGTGGGTCGTATCTGGCAATCAAGACCCTCAGAGAAGGGCAACGATCTTTATCTCCGCCAGCGATGCCGAAGAGAGAGTCTGGGATGACATACTTCCGCACATAAAGGCGGAGGCAAATCCCGACTTCGAAGTCGAGGTTCGATACCTCGCCACCCTTTCCTCGACAACGTCTCCGGTCCCAGAAGCCAGCTCTGAAACACGTGTAGGTAGTTCACTACAATCGGCCGAGATTTTCGATCCCTGCATCATGATAGGCGCTTCTATAGGGTGCGCTGACGACGATCGTACCGCAACTGCAGGTCTCCGAGTCCGCCTATCACACGCTGAAGTTGGCGATCTTGGCTATTTTGCGCTCACAAATCATCATGTTATCGCGAAAGGGCCGCTTAAAGACTGGCCGCTTCAGACACCTTTGCTACCTACTGATCCAATTTGCATGCAAGGACGCGCCGTTATGGTCAGCCCATCGGACGGAGACACCGAGGCGCTGCTTGACGTGTGGAAAGGCGAAGTTGTCACGAACCAGACGAAGGTTGCCAAGGAGCCCTGGAACCCGAGATGGGAGCAGAGGCTGAAGGCAGCCCAAGATGAGGTTGTTTACTTAGAGACCAAACCATCTCGCACTTTAGGTACTGTCTATGCCTCGTCTGGATTTCGCACCATAGACAACGAAGTCCTTGGAGACTCATTTTCAAAGCAGATGTCCGAACTCAAGGAGCCGGTGCCGAAAGAACACCAGGCTCTATCTAAAGCCATAGCGGGTCGTAGGCTGCATTGGGGTCTTAATTGGGCCCTGATCAAGTTGGACCCTTCTCGTCAGATGTCGGCCATTCTTCCCGAAGGCACCGACAAAGTGGCGATTCCTCACGCCGCTATGGTACGCCACTGGCGCTCTATCGATCCCTGCGCCATTTACCAAGTGGCAAAACATGGGCGAACGTCGAAGTGGACGACGGGGAGGATGAACGCGATTAGTTCCTTCCTGCGTCTAAGACAAGACTTTTCTTCTGTCGTCCCCATGGAGATGGGCAAGGATTCGGAAGACAAGTCTCGCTTTTCCGACCCCATCCTCGTGTACGGAATTCTATCGAACACGCCGAACCGTGAATTCATTGCCCCAGGCGATTCGGGAAGCGTCATCCTTAACAATCAGCCGGACAAAGATGCTTCCGTGGTTGGTTTGGGATTTTGCGCCAACAACGCAACAAACGTCAGTTATATGACGCCCTTTGACCTTTTGGTCAAGGACATTGAAAATGTCACAGGGGCAATTATCATCGAGCCCTCTAACGGGGGCATCGCGACTGGTATGGATTGATGCGTATCCGGGTTTCGCGACAGTGTCAAGGCGTAACTCGTTGAAACAGAGTCGGTAAAGGCTAAGGCGGAAGAGCAGCAGTTTCTGCTGAACACACTGGCTACCTCCACAATGTCGGTATCCGAAAGAAGAATTGACGGTTTTTCGTGTAATAGAACTAGATCACTTCGTAGCCATCAAATGAATTCCGACTATATAAGTCTCTTAAAATCTGGAATTGAATACCTCCTTTAATTCTAGGCCTACTTCGATCAGTGCGACAGCTGGGCTGCAAATGGAATATGTCTTTCGGATTCATTGGGTGAACGGATCCTCCTATCTTTTCGAAAGCCTGTCGCTTGATCGAGGCGAGACAGATCACACAGCGTCTCGAAATCTGCCGTAAGCATTCGAGCCTCATCCCATGCTCGTCTCAATCGAGATGAGACAAGTATCAGTCCGTCCAGCATACTGGGCTCTGAGATAGCAACCAACAGGGCTGTCTGCTCGGGGTACATAGCATTTAGATTACGGCTTCTGAAAGGACAGCCCATTTGCTCGTTTCCTAGCATTCCTCGGCGCCTTCTCTTGAATTGGGAGAAGGCGAGCTTTGCACAGGACGTTCTGATGGTGCGCGCCGGGTCGCTCGGTTTGCTTACTATATACGCCGATCTGATGGTCGGATTTTTGATTCGACGACTAAAAACAAGAGATGAATCGCACAGATGGAGATCCGAGGATCAAGGCAATGCAAGAGAGGGCTGGGTCGTCGTGCATTGGGTAAAAGGGAGTTGGTGGTTTCATTTGTAGGCAGACTTGGCGCATTGTAGTTTGCTGCACTGGCGTGCCGGGGTTGGCTGTGTTTGGTCTGCTGTAATATGAAGCCATACGTGCTGATGGGTCACGTCTGCAGAGGATATGAGGCGAGGGAGTGGATTGGACGTAGCGCGGGGACATACCTCATTCTGTTGCACTTGGGAACAGATGGCCTGCTAGGTCTCCACAATGGCGAAACGGTGCAGAAAGGATGTTGTTGCATAGCCTTCACAGATAATTACATCCAGTCAATCTATTGCACACGATGTAAGGGGAATCCAAAAAGAATTGATCAGGCTCAAGCTCGATTGTGATCGAATATACTTGATGCCTTTTACAAACAGGTCTAGCTAGCACGAACAGCATGTCTTTCACTTCAGAAAAGGTCCACTTCGCTCAAACTTTCACTGACCGGGCTTAGAACGATTAGTGGTCCTCCATATAAACACGTTGCACGGCTCCACGTAGGTTTGTTCGCGCACCAACTATCAATCACAATGTCCCAAAAACAATGCAACCCGCTCCCAAAAAGCGTCCCCTGGGCGTACTCACTCCCACAACGTCGACCCGTCCGCTAGATCTGCCCGAACAAGCATGCACTTTCACACCCCTACCCTTCTCTGCGATTTACCGTGCAGAGTTCAATTCTCCACCGAATTATTGCAAGGAAAGCTTCAATATGCTTCGCAGGGTGATACGTGATCGTAACCTCACGGCCTCAACGTACACGACCAGGCGTGAACTCCTCCAGCGCTTGCGACAGAACGACTTCGGGGATGCTCGAGAGTACCGATACTGGCAGCTCAGCATCGCGAGGAGGCTCAAAGTCAAAATCATCCTTCACGCCCGGATCAAAGACCGCTACTGCTACGACTTGCCGGCTCACGCACAATTCCCATGCGAGCAGCACCTCGAGGCACGTCCTGCCAAGATCCGTGCGAGCGTCAACACCGCGGATCCTGTTCGCGAATCTTTCGTGGATCTGCCGGGCGAAGCACGCAACTTGGTCTACACCTACTGCCTGTTCGGCGACGGCCCCCCGGACAAATGGGAGGTCACGTCCGTGCCAATGGCATACCCGGCTACTGCCGACAATACAACATGGAGAGCCGCTTCTGCGAACGGCGTTTCAATGTCGCGCTGTGTACCTTCACGCTCAGCGTCCTGTGTGCAATGAACAGGCAGATTCGAGACGAAGCGCAAGGCTTCTTATAGGAGAAGCTTGACTTCCAACGCTTTTTCACGCGCCGAAGCCGGTCTGCAGCAGAATTTTTTGATCAAGAATGAGCTGCGCCCTGTCCTCGACGGCATTGCGAGGGTTCTGGCTTCTCTGCAAAAACTGTAGAGTGTCTATCTGAGAATGGACTTGTACACGCAACGCGGTCGCGGCTGCGGCTGCCCTCATTGCAGACCTTGGCACCATGAGCCGGACGACACCTTGCATTTCGCTTTCAGCGGTAAGCGCCAGGATGTGCTGTGGGAGGAGGTCGCGAAGTATTTGCGTGCTAGGCGCATCGTTCGGGATTTGGTCAATTGTTGGCGAAACAACAAGGTTGAAGAGCGCGAAGAGGTGGAAGGAGAGGATACGCACATGAGCGATGGTAGTGATGATGGCGGTGCAGGTAAGACGCGCAACAGCAGCGAGCGCCCGATGTTGGTTGGTAGGATTCGTGTGGACCTTGTTCATCTGGACTGGGCGTGGGACCGCTACATCAAGGACGCCGAAGCGCTCGACTATCAAGCATGGTTGCAGACTGCGCATGGCCGTGCAGGGGATCAGCAATGTCTGAGAGCCGTCGAAAAGTGAAAAGCTGGGTAGAGAAAGGAGGCTAGAGCAAACGGGGAGGACGGGCAGGATGGGGATGGAGACGACTATAGCTAGATCGATGGATATTCAAAAAGAACCTAACTGGTAATTTAGACTCACGGATGACCAGCGCTACAATTTCGCAACTTCCTCAACCGATGCCTCATGGACCTAGTCGTCGACTCAGCTCCCCATCCAGCCCACGAAAAGCCTCACAAGCTCACAACTTCATTAGTGACTTGCACGGATGCAGTATTCTCCACAACAGCTCAACAGTGAGAGTGGCCTTGTTCGACTGTATGGCACCACAATGCGACTTCTGGATGGATCCGATTCATTTGTGCTTCGAGCTGAGAGGTCAGTTGTTTTTCTCGCTGTTGTCGCGGTGTTTTCGCAGCCAGTAAACAACCTGCGGTGTGCTAGCCAGGTGATCTATGCCGTGCTGGGCGTCCAGCCTTGCGGTGCCTGGTGTCCAGACCCGTCTCCGCTGGCCTAAACTGTACTTTCCGCGCAACACGGGATTGGCGGCTCATCTGATCGAGACAAAACTTTTCCAGAAAGGTTAGTTGTGGCTTCCGCGCCAGGCACATAGCATGAGCTGGCGTGTGCGAAAGGAGAAGCTTCGCAAGCGACGAGGCTGACCGGCGGGAAAGGCTGTCGCAGCCAGCCACAAGCCTCGGACTGTCCGTGCAGGCACGTGCACATACTTGGCAAGATTGTTTTGGCACTGTTTCCAAAACTTCGACTCTCGACTGCGATCATCTCGCGCCCGTTCTCGGCCTTTTCCAGCCAACACTGCACCGCACTCGAGCTTGTGCATTGCAGTAAACTGTCCCCTTGCTTCTCATGCGATCGAAAGAGTGGATCCCATGTTATGCGGGGAAATTTATGAAGCTCAAGTCGAATTGCCGTTTCAGGCGACGCAATCAAGATCTAGCTTCAACGGGATGACATTATCGATTAAGGTGCCTCGAAAGTTGACGGGCATACCGCCATGGACTATGCTCGTATCAACGCAAACCACAAGTACTGCGCAAGGTTGGGGAGCCATGACTCCGCGAGGAATCATTCCCACGTGTACGGTGTAGCTTCGCTTCGGCCTGCACGATCGACCCACATCGACAACGTGCTCCTCAGCCGCCATGGCAGACATAGCACGAAGCTGGTGATACCAACATGGCTACTGAGACGCCTCTGATCTGGATCTGGGTAGGTGTCGCTGTTACCGACAGCCCAGATGCTCAAACACCAGTCGGGCATGGCGATGCCATCTCGCATCTAGACCAGAACGAAGGAGGACAGGAGGTATAAGACTCCTCTCATCGCTGTGAAGAAGAAGTCACAGCAACTCGTTTTTTACGTCCACAGACTTCTGGTGTTGACCACTTCAATATGCGTTACTCCTTCGCCGCCTCTGGCCTTCTTGGCCTCGCTGCCGCCGCTCCCCAGATGATCAACATTGATGCTGCCTTGGCTGTTCCCACCCCCACAGTCTTGGGTCCCAAGATTGAGGAGACGAAGCCGCCCGCGATTACCTACAACCCCACAGCCGCTGCTTCTGCTGTTGCAGTGATCGTCAAGAACGAAGGTGCCATCGAAAAGCGCGACCTGGTATATGATGCATTCACCGGCATGACCGTCGAGGAGCGAAACACAACCATAAGCAAGCGTAACGCTTGTGATGCGCAGCCTGTCGGGTAAGAGTATCACATGACTGAGATTGGCATTGTATCTAACATCCAAAGTGCTGGACCTGTTGCCGATCCTGACACCGCCGACTCTTTCCTTCAGGATTCCCGTATCAGCGCAGCTGCTTTGGGCGCTGGCACTCCTTCCGGTTACAAGCAGTCGTTTGTGAACAAGGCCGGAAGCTCCCAGCAGATTGGTTACTTAACCTACAAGAGCTATGACACCTACGATGTCGAGGGCTGTGCTGCTGCCTGCAACAGCGAGACTTACTGCCGCGGCTTTAACATCTTCTTCGAACGCGATCCAAGTCTTGAGCCTGGGCCGAATTGCCCTAACCCCGCTTCCACGACCAACATCAAGTGCTCTCTCTATGGATACCCTGTCGCAGGCAAAGCTGCCACCAATGAGGGTCAGTGGCGCGAGCAGTTTCAAGTTGTCATTGCTGGTAGCAACGGTTACAGCAAGATCGACAAAGCTCTGCCGACCGTCAATAACTTCAAGAACCCGACAAGTCTCCCGGCAGCCATCAATGCGCCTCTTGACAATGGCTACGATACCTACAACGGTATGCG
Organism: Phoma herbarum; assembly: GCA_001599375.1. NCBI lineage: Eukaryota > Fungi > Ascomycota > Dothideomycetes > Pleosporales > Didymellaceae > Phoma > Phoma herbarum. The sequence goes on from BCGR01000002.1 coordinate 1,842,406, forward strand.
CCTTTTCAACGACAACCCATACGACCCTGCCCTCTGTGCTGCAGCATGCCAAGCTCAAACAGACTACGACAAGGCCCACCCTGATTCCGACGGCAAGTACAAGCCTTGCAACTTCTTCACGTCGTATATCCTTACCAAGAGCGACGTTCCTCTTGGCACCTACTGTACCCTCTACACTCGGACCTGGGACTCTAGCTACGCCACCAACACCGGCTACTACTATGGCGATGACGAGTATAAGGTGGTCAATGCTGCCTCTTACGAGATCACCAACCCTAGCTCTGGAGTCATTCCTTCTACCTCAACCAGTACTTCCTCGACCTCCACACCAACTCCGACATTCACTCCATTCCCTGCTGGCGTCAACGTGTTGTCGAACCCAGGCTTTGAGTTGGACACAAGGGTTGGGCCTAGCACGACGATCATGAACTGGCCAAGCAGTGGAGGCGGTCTCGTTTACAGCTGGAAGTATCAACCGGGTGCGCACGGAGGATCAGCTTACGCGTGAGTGTCATCACATCCGAGTAGAGTACAGGAAAGCTGACAATTACCCGCAGGATTATGGCCAAGGCGAGTTCTGCAGCCGCTCCAGTCATGTCACAAACACTCTCAGCATTCGACACAACCGCGTCCTATTCCCTGACGTTCTACTACGACCTCTACCAGATCAGCAGTGGCGCTAGCTGCACCCTGACTGTTACTTTGGGCGATGTCAACATCTACACCAAGGTCCTTACGCTAGCCGATAACCCGAGGCCGCAGAACTGGAAGGCGGCCACTGCCACTCCCATCACTCCTTCATCACATGAAGAGACTCTGTCGTTCCAATACACATGCTCAGGGACCAATGACATCAGCTACATCTTCCTTGATGATGTCAGTTTGAAGTCTGTTTAATACGCTTGGTGCTAAATTTCGAGGGCCTGATTTAGAGCTTTTGTAGACTATAGAACGTATCAATTGCATCTCATGTTACTATACCTATCACTATTGTTCTCTTCAAATTTTCTGATTTGCCATAACTGTACCGAGGGCTTTTCTAGATCTTGTTTTAGTTAGCAACGTACCTAACAGGTCAATGCTGCCACAGGTGAGCGCTGCACTTTTGCCAAGGGTTGCGAACATGGACTTTGGAAGAGACGACGTTGGATTTTGTTTGTTGAAAGTTACGACACCCCACGGTGAGCACCAGGGAGGCCAACACCCCACAGAATGACAGCACGGCCCATGACCGTACTTGTGACTGATTTGGTATAGTGGCCTATGACATTGGCTTCAAGCGCGCTATGAGATTCATAGTACACTCCTAGGACTTTGAGGGAAATCCCAACGAGTCCCACGAGACTCTTGGACTTCGTCTCATAGGACTTTGAGCTTCATGGAATACCGCGAGGATATAGCAAGTAGGAACACAACCTCATGATTCGTGTTTATCCTTATTAATCAAGGTCTCCTTTGGAATCTCAACCCATCCTACGAGCTACATAGTCTACTCTACACTACTCATTGTTACTTATGTTGCAGATAGGTGTTTCACCCAGGCATCTCACCTTACTGTTCCAGAAGTCTTACTCGAGATTTTGGCGCATCCATACGAATCGTACAACTTCAATATGCTTTTAAGCCTCATTTCGTCGATTTGTTGTTAGACAAGAGGGTTGAGACCTGAGTAGGTAAGGTGCATGACGAACTGCCCAGCCCGATACATCCTGCTCCTGCCGGAAAGAGCTAGAGTTTCGTGGGACGACTAGCAGCACCCACGACTATCCAGTCCTTTGTCGGCGGTGTTGCAGTAAAACTTGGCCTCGCTTCCCACTTCTTCATCCACTGTTGCAAATTCGGTCTTCCCTTCCGCCACTCAAGACTCAGGAAAAGCAGGTGCTCCGTCATGGCCGTGGCAACGGCCACGGCGACCTCATCAGCTGAAGCCGGTGCAGCGCCTGGTTCTGGCAAAAGACCCTCCGTAGCTGCAGCCTCGAACCGATCTAATCCACGCAGGATCTTTGTCTTTTGTCCTTCAACCCACTCTTTGAAGTACAGTCCACGCTCTTTTCTGATTCGTACCTCGTACGTGATCAGCACCGCTGCATCCATGATGCCATCTGCACACGCATGCAGCGCCCTCGTCTGCCAGTACTTCGGATCCTTCTTCGTCTTCACGCCCGCAAGCTCGGTCAGGTATTCGCAGATGACCCGCGAATCGAAGATTCCAGTCGGAACGTCGTCCGTGACCAGGCAGGGTATCTTGCCCATGGGGTTGTACTTCGCCACGTCGTCGGTATTGTCGCTCCAGCCTTCAATCGGAATTGGGGCTACGACGACTTTTTCAAGCGTGATGTGTTGTGCGAGTTGCAGTTCGTGGGCGAGCGCGAAGACTTTGCGGGTGTATGGCGAGAAGGGGTGGTAGATGAGCCGCATTTTGGGAAGTTTCTTTGCGGGACCCGGTGAAGGCGCGGCTTTGAGAGTTGACACTTTGACGATCCGGAAGTTCCAGCGTGGGAAGTGCAGATGCAGGCCTTTGCTGTTGCGGATCACTACTTCTGAGACTGTGAGCCCGATGAGAATGCCCCGATCTTTGTGGGCCTGGCCGTAGTCTGATGGGTAAATTTCGACGTTCTCACCCTGCTCAAAGCCAAGGGGATCGTTCACATCGAATGAGAGGGGTTCGGGAGATGATTTTGTGTTCAGGACTTGGGCGCTCATCGTTTTGCCATCGAGTGAGATTGGCTTTGCGGCGTTCTCTTTCGAGGCGTTGACTCGATTCATGACGCGCTGGATCCACGCATGGGTTTTTGGGTATTTGTCCGCACCGAAATGCTTATCAGGAAGCGCGCCTTTCATGCCGCGGTCTACGACAAGCCACTCGAAAGGCCACACAGCATCGATGTCCGCAATACATGGCCCTTCAGAACCCAGTATCCATTGTCTACCATCGGCAAGGAATGTATTCTCAAGCAGGTCAAATGCTTGCTGCATGTTCTGCAGGCCATCTGGTCGACCAGCCTGCATATTCTCTGCGGTCATGCGTCTGCCGCCCATCAACTTCTGTCTGTCATCGAGAAATGTCTTGTTCTGCACCAGGCTGTTGGACGACCAGTATGGCATGAGTTTGACGGCACTGTTGAAGAGGCCGCTGTCGCTGTAATGTTCGAACAGCTGCCTCAACCCGGCCTTTTCTGCTGTTATTGGCGCCAAGGCACTCGAGGGATACAATGACTCAAGTTTGGAGATGATAAGGCGTGAGTCGATATACACATCTTTGCCGATTGCCATGATGGGTATACGCCTGTACTTCACGTCGATTGATGCCAGGTCAGGCCTTGGCATTACTGGTGGTTGTATCTGCCCAGATCAGCACATGGCACAGTGCATCCTTCGGCATTAAAAAAAAATCTCGACTTACGCACTCATCGTAGTCAATGCCACGGAGCCAGAGATACCATAGAACACGGTGGGAGTAGATGGACTGCGCATAATGGAAGAGAATTGGTTTCTCGGTTGGACTCATATTGTTTAGCCACGCCACGAACGAGCTGGCCTCTTGCTAATGCTAAAGAGAAAGTCGAAACTCAGGACCTATGTTGAAGGTATTGGTCGCTTTCAAGAGTCGCGCGTTCATCGCACGAACGTGTAACGTGTTTACCCCACACGAGGCTCATGACATCGGACCGAGCCGAGGCTCGAAGATACCGAGTCAACCTCAACCTCATCATTGGTTGAGTTGCATGTTGGTGATACTGCTTGTGCTAAAGGGTGGAAAGCTGCGAAAGAAGATGACAGCTGCGTGATGCATAGTCCTCACGACTGGCAGGACGGTGATGTGAAGAAGACGGCGCGAGTCGCTTGAAAAGCAAGTGCGCACAGACCCATTGAACTTGCCAAATTTGCAACGACGAGGTCGCGACCTGCTCCAACCACATCAGCTTGTATCAAGATGCCGAAAACAGACGAGGGTGCTGCACTTGGCCATGCGTCTTTCTGGGACGAGCGCTACTCGAAGGCAGGAGACAGTACCGAGCCTACCCATGAATGGTTTCGGGACTTTGCGTCCTTAGAGCCGTTCTTTGAGAAGCATTTGTTCGCAAACCGCAAGGCAGAGTCAAAACCAAAAATTCTTCACCTGGGAAGCGGCGACAGTGTCAGTGTCTTCAAGAGATCTGTGCCCGAGCAATGATTAACGAGTCATCAGACTGTACCTTACGATCTTCTCAAGAGAGGCTATGACAACCAGCTGTGCCTTGACTTTTCTGCTGTTGTCGTAGACTTAATGAAGTCTCGGCACGAAGCCGAAAAGGGCGTTTCATTCCAAGTTGGCGATGTCAGAGACATGAAGGACATTGAATCAGGCAGCATCGATGTTGCGTTCGATAAGGGCACATTAGATGCAATGATCTTTGGCAGTCCGTGGAGCCCGCCAGAAGAGACACTGGAGAACAGCGGAAAGTACATGAAAGAGGTAAGAAGATTAACTTGAATGGTCAAAATTCCGAGGTTCTGACACGACTAGGTCCAACGAGTTCTCAAACAGGATGGGTTCTTCTTGTACATCACTTATCGACAACCTCACTTCATCAAACCCATCCTGAACCGTGATAATGAGTGGGACTATGAGATGGAGATCTTGGGAGGAGGCGATAGTAGCTTCGAATACTACGGCTTCATCCTGAAGAAGCATGAATAAGCGAGACCGTCAATCAACACCAAGCTCGACACCAAAAGAGAAGGTCCGCGCACCGAATTGACAGCTTGTGGTCGGCTACCCACGAAATCAAATGTTCCTGGACCCTTTCATGCGATGCCCCTCTCGCCCCGCCGGGGCCAACTCCGCACCGTCTATATGACGCCATACCCCGGATCGACGAGTGCACGAGACGCTCGATACTTTCAGCTGTTCGATAACATTGTCATCTCTAGGACGGACTTGTTCCTTTCGATACTTTCGCCTTTCCTCCACGATTCACTATGCCTCCAATCACTCTCTACTTTCTGCAGGCCTCTCGTTGCATACGCACAGCATGGCTACTGGAAGAGCTGGGTCTTGATTACGAAGTCAAGTTTTCTGACCGTACCTCGGCGTCCAAAGCTCCTGAAGACTTCAAGCTCGCGTCTGGCAATCCATTGGGAAAGTTCCCAACCATCAAGGATGGTGATCTAGTAGTGTACGAAAGTGGTGCTATCAGCGAGTAAGGCGCGGATCGTCAGTCAATAGGGCGAATGTACTGACCGATACAAGCTATCTATGTGACAAGTACGACAAAGACGGCAAGCTTGTGCCCAAGGATCCCAAGCAGAAGATCAAAGTCTTACAATGGAGCCATGCCGCTGAAGCCACGTTCGCTCTCCACGGTCTGGCCATCCTATATGCTCGCTGGAACATCAAAGATGCGCCAGAAGGGGTTCTTGAAGCCGCTGAGAAAGGAATGTCTGTCAACGTCCAGAACGACATGTCATGGTTGGAAAGCGAGCTTTCATTGTCGCCTGGTCAATTCCTGGTTGGTGATCATCCTACTGCCGCAGACATCATGATGCACTTCTCAGCAACGTTCATCATTGCCAGAGAGCTGGGGACGAATGGCAAACAGTGGCCGAACATCGAAAAGTGGCTCAAGGCCTGCGAGGATTCGGAGGGTTACAAGCGCGCTGTCAGGAGGACTGGACACAACTTGACTGACAGCCATGGCCCCAAGACAGCAGCGAAATGAAAGATTTTGACGACATAGAATGGCTTGATGTACCCGGTACCATACAAATACAGAAATGTCAAGTCAGGCGGTCCGATCCGCTCAACCCCAAACATGGGCTGGTGTCGTACAGAAGCCGTGAACTCAGGCCGAGGGCCCCGCCCCGCACCCCAGATTTCGTACTCCAGCTCGTACAACGGAACATCCATTAACCACAGCGTACGAAGCCTGTACGCGAAGCTCGGGCTAGACATGCGGCAGATCGGTGATTGATTTGAGACCCGGCGCACAAAATATCGTAACGCGTCACAGCAGATAACTACGCGTCGTGCCTTGTGCCTCTGTTCAACCTCCCCGCAACTGCCTCCGGCACCCCACCTCAACTCACTTCAAGCAAAGCACTTACAGCCCTCAACGAAGCCAATGTCACAGAAGCTTGATATTCTCATCGTCGGTGCAGGACTCTCCGGCCTCGCCGCCTCAATCCAATGTGCACTCTCCGGGCACTCAGTCACAGTACTGGAGAGCGCGAAGGAGCTCGCTGAGATTGGTGCCGGGCTGCAGCTCACACCGAATGCCACACGCTTGTTCCAGGACTGGGGCGTATACGACGCGCTGAAGTCACTTGTCTGCGAACCGAAAACGCTCACGGTGTACAACTACAAGGGCAAAGTACTAGCACACGAGGACAACTTCGATGCAAACATCAGACGAAAGTACGGGGCACCGTTCTCAGACTGTCATCGCGTGGATCTGCAGCAGGCACTTGTGAAGAGGGCCATGGAGCTTGGTGTTATGGTCGCTCTTGATGCTCGGGTCACGGGGATAGACTTTGGGTCGAAGACGGGAGACAGAGCGAAGGTCACTGTGGGCGGAAAGACGTACGAGGCGGATCTAGTCGTTGGTGCAGATGGATTGTGGTCGACATGCCGGTCAACGATGTTGGGGAAGAAGGACCCTCCATTGCCGACAGGCGACCTAGCGTACCGCATCGTGCTGAACATCAACCAAATCAAGAGCCAGAAGCTGAGGGATATGGTACAAAATCACGCGTGTCGATTTTGGGCGGGTCCCGATTCACACGTGGTTGCATACAGCATGCGGGGTGGCAAGATGTACAATGTTGTCCTTCTCGTACCAGACGATCTGGAAGAAGGCGTTGCGAGGACAGAAGGTGATCTCGACGAGATGAGGAAACTGTTTGAAGGATGGGATCCAGTGTAAGTTGCGACGTCTTATTGAAACACTGTGCGCTCATCAATGGCAGGTTGACCGAGTTCCTAGAGTGTGTCGATAAGGTTGACAAGTGGAAATTGATGCATAGGGAGGAGTTACCGTCGTGGATCAACCCACAGTCAAACCTGGTGCTCATCGGAGACTCCTGTCATCCCATGCTGCCGTACCTAGCGCAAGGCGCAAACTCGTCGATTGAAGATGGCGCGGTGTTGGGACTACTGCTGGGTCCAAAGCACCTTACAGATAAGGCCCAGCTGCCAGAATCGCTGAAGAAATTTGAGAAGCTGCGGAAAGCAAGAGGTGAGGGCATTGTCAGAGAGACGTTCAAGCAGCGTAGAGACTTCCATATGCGCGATGGACCCGAACAGGAGGAGCGTGACCAACGAATGTTAAGGCAACTGGGTCAGGAGCTGCAGGGTGCGTTCCCGAGTCGATGGACGTGCCCAGAGGTTCAGCCATGGCTGTACGGCTATGACGCCTCGAAAGAAGTCGAGGCTGCAACTGTAAGATAGAGATGTCTGCGCATGGTTACACGCCGCACTCGCACTCGCGATCAGCATTGGAAAGGCTTTGAGAAACATTGCGTATTTGCGCAACCTCAGATCAACCTCGGAACTTCGAACCCAATGTTGACCCTCATTGGTGGGCATTTTCTCGTTTGGACTTTATTTCCACGCTGACCGTTGGGACGTTGTTTGACGTTGTAGCACGACGGTCGTGGTGAAACTCGCTACTCCTATCCCCTTACCGAAATCCTCGGCTGTTGCAGCCTCGACATGGGTTATGCAGACCCACCCTCTCCCTTTCCCTATACCGACCCCACATCGAGGAATTGAAGGACATCATGGGTGTTGAACGATGATGCTCCCGCCGACCTTCCCGTTCCTTGGGCTGATCCCCGAGAGCCTAGACATAGACTGGTAGGGCCGAATTGGACTACGATCATGCAAAGCACGACTCGAGCAGAAGCAATACTTTAATTTATGCTCTTCCCGGAGAGTTTTGTTCACGTTTGTGGGACAGCTTCTGCTCATTTCCAGAAGAAACGAGAAACAATGCCGTGTTGTTTCGAAACTCGCCTGACCTGCTGTTTCTTGGCCGCCGAGCCTGCGCGCTGGGGATGATGGTGAGGCTGTGAGTACATAAGTGCCTGATCACATCGCCAGTATGGAATCATCGCATCGCATCGTCGGCTTTCATCACTCGTTCTCTTCGTCTCTCGCTGTGCTGTGCACCCACCTTCGCTTCTGCTTCGACACTTACACCCTCGTTCATCCACAGGCTTGGCTTTCGCTTTGCATCCTTGCACGAATCGATCCGTCGACATGAAGTATTCGACTGCATCCGTCATCGCCCTGGCCGGCGCAGCCAACGCCCTGCCCCACCCGCAGTTCAGCTTGCCATCCGGCCTTCCCTCTATTCCTGGCCTCGGTGGCAGTAGTTCGTCCTCCGGCTCTGGAGGCCTCTCTGGCCTGATCCCTGGTCTTGGTGGCAGTGGGTCATCCTCCGGCTCTGGAGGTCTGTCCGGCTTGATACCTGGACTTGGTGGTAGTGGATCTTCAACCGGCTCTGGAGGTCTTTCAGGTCTGATTCCTGGTGGATCATCCTCCGGTTCTGGGGGCCTCTCGGGCTTGGTTCCTAGTGGAGGTCTTTCTGGCTTGATCCCCTCTTCCACCGGCGGCGCTGGGTCCTCTTCGGGAGGTCTTGGAGGTCTGCTGGGCGGCGGTTTGGGAAGCGGACTCGGAGGAGGCAGCTTCAGCATCCCCAGCTTTGGGGGCGGTCTTGGTGGTTCCTCCAACGTCCAGGTTACTGCAACCCCTACCCCGGTTGCCAGCAGCGCTGCGCCCACAAGCACTGGTTCTGCCGGAGGCAGCACTGGGGGCAACAAGAACAACGGCGCCAGCTGCGCGGGCAGCACGGGCGGTAGCTCCGAGAACGGTGTAAAAGGCGGCACCTGCTGCACTGACATAACCATCGTCTTTGCCCGTGGCACTGGCGAGCCGGGTAACATGGGTATTATCTCCGGGCCCCCTATGGTCAAGGCTATCAGATCGAAGCTCGGTGCCGACAGGGTCACTGTCCAGGGTGTCGACTACGCTGCCTCTGCTGCTGTAAGTACATTGATGCACTCATCCATGTAGATGCTAACAAAACATTAGGGCAACGCCAACTTGGGCGGTGACGGCGGAAAGGTCATGGCTCAGTACGTCCAGCAGGCACTGAAGCAGTGCCCCGGCACGAAGGTCATTGTCTCTGGCTACAGCCAAGGCGGCATGGTCGTGCACAACGCTTTCTCCAACGGTATCTCGGCGTCCGACGTCGCCGGTGCCATCATGTTCGGTGATCCATTGAAGCGCCAGGCTATCTCTGGGCTGTCCACCGACAAGGTCAAGCAGTTCTGCGGTACCTCTGACACCATCTGCGGCGGTGGTGGCGACGGTGGTGCCACTGGGAGCCATCTCAGCTATGGAAGTGTCGCTGACTCTGCTGCTTCCTTCGCTATCCAGGCTGCTGGTCTCGCGTAGGCTCGATGTCGATGTGAACATTGACGGAAGAGAAATGAGACATGCACGGAGAAGGGACCTGCGGGATCAGAGTCTTATTTTCATGCACATATCTTACGAATCATTGCCACACGCTTGCAGCACTCAACACATACCTTAGCCGTCGCCTCCGTACTTCTTGACCAGTGATTTCATGATGCTCGCTGCGCCGCTCTTGTAGCTACCACCAAACATAGCCCAGTGATTCAAGTGGTGATAAAGCTCGTAAAGCCTCACTCTGTCCTCGTACTCGTCGACGGGCTCAGTCTTTGGGCAAAGCTCATGATACTCTTTCAAGAAGCTCCCACCAAAACCACCGAACATCTTCATGATACCAAGCTCAAACTCACTATGTGCGTAGCAAGCCGAGGAATCGAAGACTACGTCCTCTGGCTCACGTTCTTTACTGCCGATGATGCCGGCGCTTGCGTTGCCACTCCATAGATCACCATGGACGACCACGGGTGTTACACTCTTTCCGTTGTTTAGGTGATCATCACCTATCAAGCGGGGAACAACTTGTGATACGGTCGTCTCGACAAGGTTGTGGAAGTCTTTGTCAGAGCCTTGGGCCTTCTCGCCTCTTCGTAGGATGAATCTCAAGCGGTTCTCGGCGTAGAAGTCTGCCCAGCTCTCTTTGTAGCTGTTATCTTGGGGCGTGTCACCACAGCAAGTCGTAGCAGGGAAGCCGAACATGGGCTTCTCGTAGCCCTCTGGTGTTGGCGCGGGCGTTGTGTGTAACTTGGCCAGCTTTTGTGCCAACGATGGTGCTTTGCCCTTCGAAGATGAACGACCAGTCAAGTGCAGGAAGTCTGTTACCAGAAACGAAGTCTGTGGATTTGACTCGAATTTGCCGTGGCCGTAGGATTGTGGGCACAATGAGGGTACGACGGCATTAATGGCATTGAGCGATGCGTGTTCGCCTTCATCGGTCTGTTAGCTGCTGGTCTCGCACCTTTATATGAGGGAGGCTTCCGACCTTCAAACATGACTTCCGCAGCGCTTCCGCTTCCTGTCTTCAGGAAAAATGTCTTCTCGGTGCCATCGCTGAGCTTGGATACTATCTTCGATGTGGAGGCAGAACTGCAGCCTCCTCCGCCAGCAGAGGATACAGAAGTAGTGTTTGCATCGAGATGCAGGAGCTTCAAAACAGCTGGGTCGACTTTCATTGTGGATTTTGTAACGTGGCTTCGAATGATGTTGAGCATCTGACGATTGATGTGAACCTTGTACAGATGTTGATGTTGTGTGTGACGTCATTGCTCTATCGAGTCGAGAGGAACGCGTCTACGCGTCTCTATCTACAGTCTACTTGGCCTTGTAACTCCCAATTTCATCAATCTCTGATTGTTCTACCATCCCTCAGGATTTCTTTCCTGGACACGTCGTTGTTGCTGAAAATCCGTTATAGTGATAGTTTGCTATCTGGGTTGATTTCCACCTTCCACTCTGCAGGGCGTTAAAGAATAGCGCGCACACTTTGCACTTTTCGCGTGTGGCCAGCAAATACCGCGCATTCTCGACATGCAGGAAGCCGCTCGGCCGTGTTCGAGCTGTTGTGCAGTCAGTGACACTGGTGCAGATAACGTTGAAGCTTCGCTGGAAAAGAGCACGGCAAGTATCGCAAATGGCTGAGCTGTCTGGGTCGTACAATTATTTTCCAAGTGTCTGCTTGATCAACTTTGCCAGAGCATACTCATAAGTAATCTAGCGTTCTTCAAGCTCATATCAGATCGGGTTGGGGTCTTGATATTGGTGCTGTCTTGAAAGATCTGAAGCAACCTGCTCTCTGCACCATCATGCCCGGATTTGTTCCAAGATTCCATGCTGTCGAACACAAGGTTAGAACCTGGTGTCAGACGGAGGGGGAATCTTTTTGAGCCCTCAGTTATCCAAATCCATGTCTTATGTTGAAGGCTTAGTCTGACCCCGCATTCGTTTCAACGATGTGCTGGATCACATGTCTAAGGGCATGTGAGCATGGAAGCGACACCACGCTGAAGTTTGCTCGTGTCGTAACACAGCACTGCTGCATTTTCCCCGGCGTTTTCCCCGGCGGCAAGGATTAGGTGTACGTAGCTGGTCCGGATTGGCAGCTGTAGCGCTGCCACCGGGATGGCGTCTCGGACATGTACCGTTGGCGGAGTCACAGCGAGGTAGTGTCCGCGTCTGAACTGACTGCAGCCAAATGCACTCATGAATGGATCATACTTAGTTAGACCTCAGAAATGAACACGGTCCTGTCCTCTTAACATCGCTGCTCGAAACGAACGTGCGATAGGTGCCAAGACGGTTGTGATAATTTACAGGGCAGGGTTCAGTAGGTTCTCGTGATGCATAGAATCCTTGAGGTGGGAAGACCTCCAGCGAACAAAAAGGTGAGGATCCAAAGAACAAATGCACCTCAACAGAACCAGGGGCCGAAGGCAGTTCTGCCATATCAACTCTCTGCGTACGGGTAAAGCCACCGTGCTGACTAGGCTGGTGACTCGACCTAAGTGAGCCTCTTCCACGATCGTCGAGGTTCACATGTGATGAAGGGTAATGTTGATTGTGAACACCGTCGTGGGAAAGCTGCAGGGAAGGCGCACGGGCGTGTCCGAACAGGCGGGCACGCTGCCCCACCTGGGCACCTTCCTATCGATCAGCCAACGCTCGCATTGCGCCGAACGCTCTTGCATACTGCACACGCTCTAGACACTCACTATGCAGTCCATACCAGATGCGCGCCAGCAGTCCTTTGAGGAGCTGTATGGGCCGCCCGAGAACTTCCTCGAGATCGAGGTACGCGCCCCTCTCTGAACCCACCCGCAGTCTCGCTCACATGTCGCGTGCACAGGTCCGCAATCCCATGACACACGGTACACAGATACGCTATACGGTCAAGAGAAGGATGAGAGACTGATCGTGGACAGGCGTCGGCCGCGGCATGTACACAACCTACGAGATCGTAATGCGCACCAACATCCCCGCCTTCAAGCTGAAGTCGTCCTCCGTGCGCCGGCGCTACAACGAGTTCGAAGCTTTCAGAGACATTCTCGAGCGCGAGAGCGCGCGTGTCACTATACCGCCTCTGCCGGGCAAGGTCTTGACCAACCGCTTCTCAGACGACGTGATCGAGCACAGGAGAGAGGGACTGCAGCGGTTCCTGCAGATTGTCGTTGGGCACCCGCTGCTGCAGACAGGGAGCAAGGTGCTGGCGGCGTTTGTACAGGGTGAGTGATGGCAGAGAATAGGACCGGCGGTGACTGACAGCGACAGATCCAAACTGGGACCGACACGCATGGTAATTGAGCTGGAGAGGAGGGGCAATGTGCTCTCGAACTGCGGCTATTCAGAGCTGGCAGCTGCTGAGACGAGGCGCTGGAGGGATTCTGAGCACATTGAGGCATTTACATGCGTTATGGAGTGAATTGGGCGTTCTGTGGACATTGGCAAAATGCAAACGATTTCACGAACGGCCGCTCTCGTGATGTACTACGCACGATGTGCCCATTCATGCTAAGTCTGTGGTGATTCCTTGGCTGCTTGCAAAATCAAGTCCATGAATAGTCCGCCATCATGCAGACACAACCATACCGATCATCATGTCAAGAAACCCAACTCCAGACTTCCCCACGTGGAGTTGAGACAGCGTTCTGGCCTACGAGCTATTTGACATCATCGGCACCTTCCCCGTCCAGCGCTAGCGGGGCCGCGACCGCAAAACTTTCTGTTTCCCAACTCTCTGGCTCGAGTTGCAACCCTGCATGACCTGCATTGCGACAGCGTCAAACCTTGCATTTGCGTAGTTTAAGAAGCTTTTGGAGCGTATCTTGCAACATGGGAACACCATCGCAGCCGGCGTCTAACGCCATCATATACCTGACTCTCGGCGCATTCCTGTAGGTCAACTGTGGAGCCCTCGAGTCGTGCGACCGTAGAACCACAAAGCTAACTTGATATCAGGGTCCTGGGATGCTTCATCGCATGGCGATTGCGACACCAGTCAAAGACTGAGTGGCTGTCGAGCAATCGCACACAGAAGGGTTAGAACCTCAGCTATCATGCGTCGCGATTCTCGACGCTGCTACCGTTACCGATCTGCTTGAACGAAGGCTGACATGTTGCAGGCGTACCGCTCGCTCTTAACTTCATCGCCTCGGGTGAGTGCATCCGTGCAACAGCGCTTCCAGCGTGAAGAGCAGCGGCAGTATCGATTCGATATCTCGACATTGCCTGATTGAGGTGCATTCAACATCAACTGCGCATCGAGCGCAAACTCCAGTCAAGTCTTCAGGTTCGTATTCGAGATCTCTCACAGAGTCTGCTCTCGTGATCGCTATTCAATAGCATAATGGGAGCAGTCTTTGTGCGGCTACACTGCGGGCGCGGATCTGAGACGGAACAAGTGTTCTGGAATGCTTGTCCTCGTCAAAGTGAAGCTGAGAAGTACCGTCAGAACTCGATCAAGATAATACTTGCGTGAGGAACGTGCTGCCGCTACTCCCCCTGAACCCCATCTCATTGCTACAGACAGCTAACCTAGGTTTTTACCGAACAGCACTCGGCTCTGGAATCCTTTTTACCTACCCACAAATCGCTACGATCGCAGGTGTCCAAGGTCTTCTGGTCTACGCCCTTTCATCGGCCCTACCGCTTCTCATCTTCGGGGCTCTTGGACCCATAATCCGCCGCAAATGCCCTGAAGGTTTCGTTCTGACGGAGTGGACCCGCCAGCGTTATGGAGCTGTTGCAGGTATCTTCCTGAGCATCTGCACACTCATCACCATATTCCTGTACATGGTCGCTGAGCTCTCAGCCCTTCAGCAGATCGTCACTCTGCTCACTGGTCTTAACGGTCTCCCCGTTGTCATTGTTGAAGCCGCAGTGACCACAATCTACACCTCCCTCGGTGGTTTCAAGGTATCTTTCGTGACCGACAACATCCAAGGGGCCATGGTCGTCGGTCTCATCATCCTCGGTGTGATCGCAGTCGGTGTCGAAACAGACATTCAGCGCCCTCTCATCGAGCAGTCTGGATACCTCAACTCGTCTCTGCTCGGCTGGCAACTGCTGTACATCCTCCCTGTCGCCATCCTGACGAACGACTTCTTCCTCTCGGGCTTCTGGATGCGCACCTTCGCCTCTCGCACAGACAGAGACCTCTGGATTGGTGTGTCCCTCGCTTCAGTTGGCGTGCTCATCATCCTAACCCTCGTCGGCGTCGCTGGTCTGCTGGCCGCATGGAGCGGCGCATGGGACATGTCAGACGTAGAAAGCGGCTCACTGGCGCTATTCCTCCTGCTGCAGCAACTTCCCAACTGGGTCGTCGGCGTGGTTCTCGTGATGACTGTCTCGCTGTCCTGCGCGGCATTCGATTCCTTCCAGAGCTCCATGGTCTCAACAGGGTCGAACGATTTCTTCAGAAATAAGCTGAACATCTGGATCATTCGTGCGTGCGTCGTCGCTATCATCTTCCCAGTCGTCGTTGTCGCGCTGCGCAGCCCGGATATCCTGCAGATCTTCCTCATCAGCGATCTGGTCAGCGCAGCTGTCGTGCCGTGCCTCGTCATCGGTCTGAGCGAGAGGTTTTACTGGTACAGAGGCTTCGACTTCGTCGTCGGTGGCCTGGGCGGTATTTTTACTATCTTCCTTTTCGGTCTCGTGTACTACGATGGCGACACGCGGCTCGCGGGTCGCCTTCTACTGCTTGAAGGCGGGTTGTATGCAAATGACTGGAGCGCATTCGGTAAGCTTCTTATGGTCTTCCCCGTCGGCACATTGCTTACTCGCTTAGGTGCTTTCGTCGCCGCGCCCTTCGGAGGTCTCCTCTGGGCCTTCGGCGCTTGCGCGCTCCGCATCTCAACACTCTGGGTCTGGGCTAAGGTCAAGGGTCATCGCTTCAATGCCCTTGACCGCCCTGTGCCGCGCCAGATGACCCGCGCAGGTGCATTTGATGCGGATGAGCACGCTCCTGTGGTTGAGCACAGTGTTGAGACTGGGAAGAGTGGGAGGTTCTTTTAGTGGAGCATAGTTGGAAGGAGGAAGAAGTAATTTGAGGAGTAATAAAGGGGTTGAGGGAACGGATAGAGTAGAGGGTTTGGGGAGATGGTATTCGAAGTAATGTTGAGGAAATTACGAGGAGAGAGTGCTAGGTGTACATCAAATTGTATAACGTACACATTGCAGATCACACATATCGTTCGCTATACATTAGCAGTCTCTCTCGCCCGTGACATAATACGATGGATGTATTACTGACCCAGTGCAGTATTCATCCCCAGAAACCTGGTGCACCTGCATACACGAGGCTACACACATACGCCGAAAGCGAAAAATAACGAGGAGGCAAGTCAAAACCGTGATCCATTCCATCGCTTCCCGCTTTTGCGCAGTGCTCATGCATGTCCTCAAGGCTCTGGAGCGGGACTCTATAGTTTCCGCGTTGCCACGCGGAGTGCAGTGCACGTGGCTTTTAGCCGACACTTTCAAACCTGTCTCTCCACTGATGCAATATCTTCGATTTCCTGATCGCGCCTTTTCAATCCCAATCACTATCATCGCCGTCCGCTTGCTGCATGGTCTTGCCCTGCCGTATCCCCGTCGTCTTCTCCTCCTCCTCCTGTCCCGGTCTCTTACTCAATCTCGAGTCGCCCATCTTCACCGCCCCAAGATCAACGAGCACCTTCTCCCAATCTGCCACCTTGGTCTGTGGCCCCTTCAACTCCCTCAGCGTGACGATCTGCTTCACAATCTGCTCATCCTTGTATACCAGCACCGTCGGCGTATTGCGGTCGGGGTACCCCTCGATGCACAGATCTGCGCGCATCTGGCAGAACTTGACGTCGCCGAAGCGCTGCGCTAAAAGGGTCCAGGACTCGGCTGCGACGCGCGATTCGGTGTTTGTTCCCGTTGAGGAGGTGAGGAGCACAAAGATGTGGGATTTCTTGCTGGCTTCGGTGACGTCGCGCGAGTAATCGGGTTTTTGGAGGTGGTACACTTGGTTGTAAATGCTGGCGGTGGTGATGGAGGAAAGCTCGTTCATGCGCTTTTGCCTGTGAAACATCAGCGTCGTGGTTACAAGTACGATACAGGGGGTGTAAGGAGAGACGCACCGATAGCTCTCAAGAAAGTCCTCGTCTTCCTCATCTTCTAGCTCTGCTAGCTCGTCTAGTTCCTTTCCTTCCAGCCTGTTCTCGTGTGCAAGTCGGCGCGCTTCATTCAGTGCTTCTTCAATCATAGGAGTGGGCGAGGGCGGCTTCTCGGGGATGATGCCCTTGCTGCGCAGGATGTCGTTCCATTCTGTATCCTCGTTGGGGTCAACCTCGACGTTGATGGGCATGTCGGGCATCTGCATGGTGGTGTTTTCGTTTTACAGTTCAGTAAGGAGGTATTGTGCTTGAGCGAGGTGCTCATCTGAGGAAACAGGTACGCGAAGCTTTGTGGTATTCAAGTTGACGCCTGAAACTTTTCGAAGCTTTGCACCTCAGGTCGCGTCCCCTCGCCCCACCCCCACTTTCCTGAAGGGGACGCGGGGAGCATGACGTCGATCCTTGTACCTTCAGTTCGAGAATGACGACAGCGCTCGAGCACAAAGTAAGCTTCTTTTGCCAAACAACATATTTACCTGATTGGGAAATAGGACAAGACGTGGCGCGTGAAGGCCACATTTGCTAGGCAGCTGTCCGGTAGACCTCAACTCCAGCTTAGAGTGAGCATCAACAGCAACAATGAGTGCGATAACATTGGACGGGGTCGAGATCTGACAAGCTTCTGGTGGTCGATTCTGCATGTGCGCGCATAGTGAAGCTATCGGTAATCATCGGTATTACCACTGTATGCTACGGCTGATTGAGCAGTGCGCCTTCCGTTGATACCGTGGTCGATGCTGTTGTCCATAGTGTCTGAAGTTAGGGTGATCATCTAGAGCGCTTGATGAGGACTCTCGGTGGATGGTGTGTTGCGTTGCACTTGTTCTCGGTGTGCGTCTTGCTCCGTGAAGCTCACCGGTGCTCTTGGTGAAGCAGGTCAACACCAAATTCGGAATGCCGGTATGGAGCTGACGCCTCGCTGGAAGGTCCGACGATTGGCTTATAGGCAGCCGCAGTATGGTACAGTGGCTGACAGGTCGCATGACATGCTGACTGTGTGCCTCGCAGTAGTGTACATTTCATGGGAAGCCTCGTGAAGGTGGGGAACGTTGAAATCGCCGATGGAGAAAGAACAATCGCCGAAACCAGGGCTCAGAAAAGCTTTCACGATGTTGCTTGCTTTCCGTGACACGAAGTACCTAGCGACTTACTGTGATCCTTATCTGGGGATAAGAGAATGTGATGACGGACTCTAAGCGGAGAGCTATTGAGCTGGTATCCAAGCTCCAGTCTTTCATCGTGAGCCGTTCGAAAACAGTCACCCTCATCAAGACTCTGCGTTACATTGCTCGTGATTTCAATAGCCGGGCCATTGAGAGCTGCGAAAGCTTTCCATTGCTCCTCGCAGCGAGTTTGAGAAGCAGGATGCTAGAAATGAGGTTAGACCGAGCTTCTTCCCGACTGTCGTTGGATGTCTGGAAGCCGGTGGAACGCCCCGCTCTGAACCAAATAAGTGCTGAGCATGTTTGTGCCGTCATTTGGTTCTTTGGCAGCCAACGATTCGCCATGTGGCATCAAAAAGTGTCGAAGACGCCAGCTGTAGTTCGAAGGTAGCCTGTCCTCCGTCGTCCGGAGACAACCCCGTTAGTCATCGTGAATGCTTCATAGCTTCAGGCCCTGCATGCCGCTCATAGCAGGGCTGAAGTTATGACGTGGATGTGGAGCTGCTTTTGCTGTATCGTTGCGTACAGCAGCGAGACAGATCTCGATGTTGAATATGCATGTTGAAGTTGAATTGTGCATTGAGTTATGATACAACCCTTGAAGGCTGATGGTGGTTGTGACCACGGGGTATTTGACATCGTTTGATCAATCTCTGATGAAAGCAATCCACCTTGACCGGAAAGAGTCACTCAAAGAACGCCTGGTCCATGCCTACAATCTGGTACCACCAGATGTGGCCCTTGAAACGCCGTGAACATATTGCTCGTATCGAAACGAGGGCTTGAGAAGAATTTGGACAAGAACTGAAATGGAAGTGACAGGAACCTACAGATACTGTAGCTCAGATGAGCTCATCACCGCCGCTGCGCCTCGATTCTTCAACAGCTTGCCAAATCGTGCTCTCTTCAAACACTGGACCGTGACCATTGCACTTGGCCATGCCTCGTAGACGTTCTACAACATCCGTGACATCGATCAGGCCTTGCTTGACTAGTGGATGCGACATGATCACATCCCAAGCCTGAGAAGCTGGTACCTCTCTACCCTTGGAGATGTGGCGTGAGGCAGGATGATCTTTGTCGGCGGCGTTAACGACGCTGCCGTTGCTCAGTGCCTGCACGTTGTATCCATCATCTTCCATGTCCTCATCTGGAAGGAGTGCGCCTGGTGAAGGGTAGCTTGCCGAGACTCTCCGTGAGGAAGAAGGCGAATGGCCAGATGTGGCGCGGAGGATCTCATTTTCGGTGCGGGCGCGCTGCAGAGCCAGCTTGAGGCGCTCGTTGTCTGATTGTAGCGAGTGTGTGTTGTTTTCGAGGGCGTTGAGCTTTGCTTCGAGGTCGCGTACATGGCGTTCCTTGCGCTCACGGAAGGCGCGTTGGCTACAGCAGGGTCAGTAATAATTCGCCACGACGAGATGGGAGCGCGCGCACGCTGCTCTGTTTTGAGCCTTTCGCCTGCTCTGCGCAGGCGTGAGATTTGCCTCCTTCTCCTCGCTGCTACTGCGTGCTCTTGTGGCGCCACTCTCATCCATGTCCCCGCCCAACCCTGAATCTACACTATTGACCGTTGGCAATGGATGGGGCGTCTGAATAGCATTGTCCGGCGAGCCAGCATGCTGCGGTGTCGGCAGGCCATGGAATGTAAAGGCATCATAGCCGCCTGAGTAAAGGCCTGCGTCGAGAGGCTCCTGTGAAGTCCGGGTGAGATGGGGTTCAATCTTTGGGGGCGAGCGGGGCCGCGGCAGCGACGAAGAACTGCAGGCCGCTTCGATGCACTCACCACACTGCGCATTGCCTCCGGATCTAGACCGGTGCTCGCGTATGCATTGGCCGGCATCCCCAAGTAATGGTATGGCTGCTGCGAAGCGCCATAGAAGCTGTAGTCCATGGTGAGGTCTGGGCTGTTTGGTGGTGTCACTGGGCGAGTTCTTGCGGACAGGAAAGCGCGATCAGGACTCGGCAGTACCACGGGACTTTAACAGGATCAAGATTTCGATTCACAAGGACACTGCGGAAACGGTGCACGCATTTCCAACAGAGTGCTGACAGCTGAAGTTCTGGACCTTATACACATGGATATCCGCCGGCCACAAAAGTGCACGTTCACTGCAACAGCGAAGAACCAAACCTTAAGTTGACGCGCTAAGCCGACATGCAGCCCGTAGGGCGAACGCCATCTCCACCCCTGCTAACGGCTGGCGGCCGATACAGTGCGAGCCTACGAGGTGACATTCACGCCATGACGACTCTTGCTATGTTCTCAGGCTGTCTTACACCTGAGGCCGTTGTTGCGCCAGGTTTAGACACGCAGGCATTTACCGTGGACTCGGCCTTATTTGCTGCTGCATGGTACGCAGGATCAGACACTCCAATCATTTCGTCACTGTGCAACGCTTCAACCGATACTCCAACTGAGCTCTCCATGGAGAACATGAACCGAGGATCGTTTGAGGAGATTTGGTAGATATCATCGTTCGTTTCAATGATGCCGCGCCGTTTTCAGCTTCGCGTCAGCTTGCTCATTCGCCCCGTAAGGCTTCTAGAAGACAGCACAAAGTCTTACAGTCAGCGTTATGCGTCGACTTCCAACACGCCCGCATGAAGCAGCCGTCCTACGTTCAGTCCAGTTCTCACCGCGGCCGTGTGGAAATAAGACGAATGCCACGAACAATTCCCTTGGGCTGTCCAGTTTCGTCAGCGCTAGGCACAGCTGCACCATTACGTCCGCCACTTCGAGCAATAATGAGACTGCTGATGAGCCGCAGTCACCTTCCGGTACCTGACTAGGTGTCACTTTCACTATTCCCTCAGCTCGGTCGCCACGCTCATCTCAAATCTCCGGGTTCACGTTCATCGAGCTTAATCAGATGTGAAGCTCGACTGTCATGCAGCGATTTACACCCAATAGAACGCCGTGAAACACGGGATGGGTGCAGAGTAGTAATCAGCCTAAATGACCAACCAGGCACTGCAGTCTGTATGCACATTCCGGACGGGCTGCAGATGCTCAAACATTCCAAAACGTTCTTCGGAGCCCTACTCGGGCACTCATCCAATTCGAGCTCGTGACAAAGCTCCTTCTACAGTCTTCTCAGCCAGTCATTCTCAGCAACCACGCATTATAGTCAGTGTGTTGTACAACATCCACTTCCACTGACACGACTGACACTTGGCAGGGTCCTGTGACAGCCCACTTCCATGCCGTAGGAGACGTCTCCCGCCATGCCGCACCCGAGACCCAACTGGCGGGACTCGCTTACTGCTTACGCCAGCACAATCGCATGTTCAGCATCTTTCAGGTGAAAGTCCACAAATCAAACTTGGCCAGGTGCTTACCCCAACTGGGTCATGGGCAGATCGCATGCTAAACGAGATGGAGCTGTGTTGCGGAGAGCCTATATGCAGTCCACCGATCGTTTCGCGCGAGTCATCACCGAACCCAGAGCTTAAAGCGAAGGAGCACGAAACTACATTCTACCAATGAAGGTTCGAGTGAGTCAGCCACTTCTCAGTTCATCTCCCATTCCAGCTCAAGACCGACATCTTTTGCACTGGCTTCACGAGCTGGTCCCCAAGGAGTTCAGCGCCAAAGAGGCCTGAGACAGTCATTCTTCGTTGCTCGCACTCGATCACCTCAAAAGAGTGCTTCGGGATTCAAAAGCAACAGTCCACACAGCGGGCTCTTCATCTTTGGTCAATGCAGTGAGTCTCTCAGGAGTACTTCTCAAGACTTGAATATGCAACTTCCACCAAATGAGTGCACTTCACCTCTACCATCCCCTGGACCCTTGTGGAGGTATATGGTAAACCTTCGGCCTACCAATCTCAATAAGTTTACCAAAATCCGAAGATCAAAGCTTTGTGCGATGAACTTCGCATCTTGCCTTGATGCGGTCGAAGAGACCTCAGTAAGAGCAAAAGCCGATGGTGGCCTATTTGAGCACGCAGCCCCTTCTCTCCCATCCTCCAAAAGTATCGAGGCAACCGGTTGGCATAGCTTCCGACTCTCGTGGGTAACTCAACATGGATGTGGATCAACCCCGCGTAGCGTAACTTGTTGCATCTTGGCATCTACAGCTTGATTTTCAAATGTCGAAATCTATCCCGGCGTCATACCATGGTGCAGAACTCGGGAAAGATTCGAAAGTACTTGATGCAACTTAAAAGCGAAGGGGTCGAAGTGTCCGTACGGATCATAGCAATGTTTGGGGATCTTCAGCCTGCTCAGTCCCTACGAGTGGAGTCCGGGCGCTTATTGCAGCCCCGCAATTCTTCCGTCTACCTCAGATCCAGTATGGAGGACACCCGAAGCTCAATCCATGCTTGTACCTGAAGTTACTGACTTTCCACAATGGAGTACATACTTTTGAGCATCTGGGGTGGCGGACCTGACGACGACAGTCTGCAGGCGGTTATACCGAAGGTGTACGAGCTACCAATCCAAGACCGCGAGCCTGCCTGGGACATCTTGCGCTCTGACTCCATTCGTGGCAGCATCTTTGAAAAGCACCTCCATGGCTTGGTAGAATCGGCGGGCTTGTGCTTATCATGCCAGGATCTCCCACTGAAACTACTCACCGAGACAGAGAATCAGCAGGCCAGAATCGTTCAGCGCGAGCATCGCGAAGAATTGCACTACTTTGAAAATGCACAGCATCTCTTCTACTCAGCTGAGAAGTGTCGCATATGCGCTCTGTTCTTACTGGTATTGGCGAAGCTCTCACCGAATCCCCTTGAGATGGACGCGGGGCATGTGACGGAAGCACCCCTCCTTCTGAGAGGCATCGAATATCCACTCACTGGTATCGCACTCGGTGTGCAGTGGACGAACAAGCAGGATGCCCAGAAACGCCACCCCTTTTACAGCTGGTCAGCCCCGATCCTACTAACAACAGACGCAAACTCATCAGGTACGTTTGCGTGTGTGTCGCGTCTATGTTCAGTGCACTGACCACGACTCAGCCCTTGGAGGAATCTCGCAACTCATAAATGGAAGACTCCCTTTCAGCCGCACTGAATCCCATGACGTATTCAAATGGCTGGGCGAGTCCATCCGGATCTGCAAGAATCACCCGGATCATAAATATTGCCAAACAGAGTTTGATATTCGCGCCACACCAAAAGAGACCCCTCCGCCTACTCGGCTTCTACTCATTGAGCAGGTATATGACTGGCGCCGATTCCACATCCGTCTAGTGCGGACAGAAAAACAGCATGTCAATTACGTTGCCTTAAGCCACTGTTGGGGTGGTTCTCAGCCCATGCGGACAACCGCGAGTAACCTGGCAAGTCACCAACAATCGATCAGCTTTCAGGACCTCCCTGCAACATTTCAGGATGCTATCATCGTTACCGTAGAGCTCGGCTATTACCACCTCTGGATCGATTCGCTCTGCATCGTGCAAGGCGATAGGGACGACTGGGAAAAAGAAGCAACAATTATGGGCGCTATCTATGCTAATGCACAAATGACTATTGCAGCATCGCACGCCAAAAACTCGACTGAGGGCATTTTCGGACCGCGGGGCCAGCCGAACGCGTGGTATACCATCCACTCCCCATTAGAAGTAGGCGATCAAGATAACTGCGAGCTGATTCTAGCTGTTTCAGACCACACGCATGCGATGCGATGTAACCCGCTCAGTGGCTTCGTAGCCAGACGAGCATGGTGCTTTCAGGAACAGATTCTATCGAGACGAATCTTGTGGTTTACGGACGGTGAGGTCGTCTTCCAATGTCGCAAAAAGATGGAGTCCGAAACAGGTCTACCTATCCGGAACATCAACTGGAAGCAGGAGGTGTCGGATTGGCTATGGATCGTTAAGGAATATTCAGGCCGCAACATGACCCATTTCGAAGATCGCACCTGGGCTATCAAAGGCTTGGTTAGTATGGTCCGAAGTCTCTACCGTGGAAGGAAATATGAGAATGGGGTCTGGCATGGGGCATGGGAGGAGCCTGCGGTGTGGCAAACCATGGCCCTTGCGAACCCACCGGATAACACCGACACCGACTGGGTACACCAACTCCTCTGGCATCGCTGCTTCAGAAAGAGCGCCTGGGATGACAAGCTGCTTGAGGAATTGCATAAATCCAAAACACCAAGTTGGTCCTGGATGTCGACTTCGGGTCCTGTCAAGTTCTTGCGAAAACTGAACAACCCACTTCAAATCAAGGAGACCATTTACTATCTCCGCCGATGTAACGTCGAGTTGGAGCAAGAAGGCATGCTGAGGGCAAGAGTCGCTCTGTGGCCGGCTGTTGGAGTTCGCAGAACGGGCACCGCCACAATGCATCAGCCATCATCTTTTCTCATGGAGGGTGTCAAAGTACTTGCTGATTACAGCGCCATCGACCCCGACAAGAATGGTGACCACGACCTTCTCTCCGCCTTCGGTCTGATTGGGGTCCTGCTCAGATCAGTCTGCGACCTCTCAAATAGTGGGAATCTCGGCCGTGCAGTCCACATCATGCGAACAGGGAACCCTAACGATGTACGCCATCCATGTGGATGGGCAGTCTTAGATGGAGATGCGTCAGTCGAGGATCTACCAAAAAAGCCTCTTCGCGGCGACACCTCACTCTTCTTGGTACCCATGATGACCTGGGCCACCCGCGCATCCTCGAAGCTCAAAGGCTACGAGCCTCACCTCCACCAAGTTCTCGTCCTCCAATT
The DNA here is from genome assembly GCA_001599375.1 of Phoma herbarum. Classification (NCBI taxonomy): domain Eukaryota; kingdom Fungi; phylum Ascomycota; class Dothideomycetes; order Pleosporales; family Didymellaceae; genus Phoma; species Phoma herbarum. Next base: position 1,866,838 of record BCGR01000002.1, read on the forward strand.
CGTACACTCTGAGCCCCACAACGAGCGGAACCCTCTTCGCTTTACGGAGGAACCTGACACGCGGACGAGGACAAAGTATAAGGAAAGGCAGGACAAGGCTAAAGCGAAGGCCGAGAGCTGGATGCCGAATGTCGCGGGTGTGCCGCGGCCACCGCCGCATTGGAAGCATGCTGGTACATTTCGGCGCGTGGGGTGTGGATTCGTGAACGCGGAGGCTGGTCTTGGGACGGGGGCGGATGAGTTCTGTGAGATCAGCATCATTTGATGACCAAGAACTTGAGAAACCTCAGTTTGGAAAGTACGACTCGGCTTTTACGAGTGCACGTTCAGTTTTGGTGCTGCCATTTCAGAAATGGATCTCTTCGAATCGATCGTCTCGCATTGCATGGCCGTTCCGCGACGCAACAACTGCACTGCATGAATCGAAAGAATAATTTCATACTGAAGTCAAAGTTGGCGAAGTTTCTCTTGAGTTATTCTCAAGTCCTTTTGAGAGAACGGAAGTACACAAATGCTCGATAAGGCCAGTCCTGAACGAAAATACGAGGCCGGAGGCTCGACCTTGCAAGCCACGTGAGCCGACTAGCACGCGCTTCGACAACCAAAAGGGCGTCTCATTCACTTTTTGAAGCATTTCTTAGATTCTTAAGCTCCAGCACAGCTCAGCCGCGAACTTTACCTTGCATATTATTGCGGAAGACATTGCCCTGGCCGGCAGAAGGACATGATGTGCCGGCTGAGCTGCGCATTGCTCCTTCCCGGAAGTGACTATTGACAACTGATTTTAGAGCTCGATACAAGACACATTGGGAACTGAAATAGCTGTGACATTGTGGTGGTGATCATGAAGTGTTAATTGCGGTTATATCATAGCAGGGGAAAATGTTGAAGTTCATTATAGAAGTTCATTAAGCCAGTTACTAGCTGCTATCGTACTATTGGGATATCATGTCATTGTTCGTTCCATTCCATCAATCCAGCTGCACTCATCTGCAGACGAGCCGCTTAACCGTAGGTGCGGTCACCACCGGTGGTCTTGGAGCCATCGAGGTCAGAGTCGACGCGGGGGTCAAGCTTGTTAAGGAGATTGGAGCCGTGGGGTCCAGCGGTCTTGTTGGCGTTGTCGTTACCGACGTGGCCGGGATGGTTGGTACCAGTGAGACCGGAGCTCTGGGTGGTACCGTAGGTGTTACCCTGTCCACCGTAGCGGTCGGAGTCAACACGGGGGTCAGCCTTGTTGCCGAGACGAGAATCGTGAGGACCAGAGGGATCAGAGTAGCCGGAGCTGCCGTGAGTGCCTGTGAGGCCAGAGCCAGTCGTGTTGTGTCCGGTCAATCCAGACCCAGAGTGCGTTCCGGTGCTGCCGTACTGGCCAGCACCGTAGCCCCCGGCACCAGTGGTGTTGCCAGCGGCACCGTAGCGGTCAGAGTCAACGCGGGGATCGGCCTGGTTCGCGAGATGGGTGTTGTGAGGCCCGGTGGGGTCGGATCCGATGTGAGAGCCGGTGTGGCTGCCGGTGTGAGGAGCGCCACCAGTCAAGCCAGATCCGGTGTGAGCACCGGTGGTAGAGGAGCCGTACTGACCAGATCCGACACCGCCAGCGCCAGCGGTGTTGCCAGCAGAGCCGTAGCGGTCGGAATCAACACGGGGGTCGAGCTTGTTGGCAAGCTTGGAGTCGTGAGGACCGGTAGGATCGCTACCGTGGGTGCGGGAGCCGGTGAGGCCGCTGCCAGTGTTTGTGTGGCTGCTGTGGGTCAAGCCGGCACCTGAGTGATGTTCAGCCCTTGATTGATCTTCAAGGAGAGCGTCTGGCAGCTTCTTGCCGTCAGTCTGGTATGTGTGCTGACCTGAGGTGTGAGTCTCATTGCCATATCCACCAACGCTGGAAGAGTTGCCGGCGGGGCCAACACGGTCAGAGTCGACGCGAGGATCAGCCTTATTGGTAAGGTGAGAGTTGTGAGGACCGGTAGGGTCGCTGCCATGAGTGGTGCTGTGACCAGTCAGGCCAGAGCCAGTACCTGTTGTGGTTCCGTGTGAGCCAGTGAGACCACTGCCTGTCGTGCCGTATGTACCTGTAGTACCATACTGTCCAGAGCCTACGCCGCCGGCACCCGCTGTGTTTCCTGCAGTGCCGAAACGGTCAGAGTCGACACGAGGGTCAGCCTGGTTGGCAGCGTGCGAGCTGTGAGGGCCAGTGGGGTCGTCTGAAGCTGTTAGCATCCATTGGGTGTAGAACGATGTTGAGGAACTCACTATGTGTAGAGCCGGTCAAACCAGAGCCAGTGGTGTGAGTACCTGTGGTACCTGTGTGTGTGGTGTCGTGGGTGGTGTCCTTGTCCTTATGAAGGACGTTCTCGACCTTAGCCTTAATCTTCTCCATAGCGCCAGACATGTTGTGTATTTATGTGTTGAGTGGTGGGGTATCTTGGTGGGGTATTGTTGAAGTATTGGTGAGTTGGTTGAGTGTGTAGAATGTTTGTTGTTTGGATGTGTGATGGTGAGTAGTCGAGGTCTCAATGGCTCCTTATATATCACCATTGGAAGGCAGGAGCACCTCATACTGCTACGTCATGCTCTTGCTGGCCATCCAGCTCCAGCATCAGCAGGTGTGCCACAAACAGCGGGGACGCCTGGGTCAGACTTCCGAATCCCTGTTTCAGCATTCCTCTTTGACCATAACGGGTAGGGCCGCAAACAATGCGATCTGAGATACTGCAAGCTCTAGCTTCCGTCACGTCATTTTCCTCGCTTCCAGACCCTTCAGCCTCGAGCATCTCAATCAATTGCACGGACGTATCTCGGCCGCTGCTCCAATTCTCACGATCCAGCGTCTTTCACCATGCACAGGCAAGTCTTGTTTCTTGGAACGCGCCACAAACACTGGCCACAATTTCCGCAACGGGACCCTTTCGAGCACTAGTCTACACATACAGGGCTTAGTCTTCCTCAAGCGGCCCACAGCGGAGGCTAGCACGTGAACGGCGCTGCGTCATTCTACCCTGGTTTTGTGGAGAATCGAAAGCTTACCTTCAGCTTCGATTCCTGTTTGCTGCCGGGTGTTCACGCGTTATGCCACACTCGGGTTGCATCACGCAATGATCTCCAGCCGATCTGGAAGCGACACGCGCGTCTGTGGAGGGAATTGTGGCGCAGGACCGGCTTTGCAGCATCTGTGGCGTCACTATCGAAGATCTTGAGCTTCAGATCGGACATGCGCCATCTGCAGAACTCCGGCAGGGCATCGCAGCGCTACACGGCTGTCCCTGTTTACTACAACATAGTTAGAGAAGCGCGGGATAGCAGCGTGTCAGGACGTGACGCTTGGCCCGCATTCAGAACCTAGCTGGTGGAGGGGCAGTTTTACGTGGAAGACAGCCGTCATCATGACGTCCCCGCATCTGTACGTCTCGCTTGCGGATGCTTGCCTGCTCGCTAAGAATAGGCTGAATGAAGAGAGGACCGCAGAAATAAAGTGATCCAATCAAAAGTTCTAAGGCTTTGCACAAGAAAGCAGGTTGTTTGACCGCTGTTGCGGAAGAGTTGCGTCTGAAGCGTTGGTACTTGCAGACGTTACGAATTACGCAAGAGGAGGAAGTCACTCAGCGCCCCAAGCTTCAGCTGGCAGAGTCTCGACCACGACGGCCAAGCTAAGAAGGGATCTTGTGACTTGGAGGAGAAACGTGCTTGAGCGGCAACCGTAATTGAGGGGCTGCAAACTCGCACTGTGGCTGAAGCTTCCCATGCAACCACGGGGAATGATTGTGGTTCGATATGCCTGCAATTGTAGTGGCAATGATTCCCGTGTTGATAAGCATCTGAAGATTCTTCATGATACCTTGCGATTGATGTGCACACACGTAAAGATGAAGTCTTCCGCATGTTGAAGTTCACATGGGAAAGCTTCAGAGCTGGCCCGAGCTCCCAAGGGTTGACGATGTGTGATGTCATAGGGTAAACAGCTAGCGAACGCCCTTGGAACGGAACGCTCAGCCTTCCTGAATCCTCCACGACACTCGAAACATCCTACTCCTACTCTCCACCTCACGATGTCAGAGCGAAAATCAGCAGCGGCCAAGGTGCAAGACAAGGTCCGGCAAGTTGCGCAGGAGGACTTCAGTCAGGCCAGCAACCTGGCAAACGATGCCGTCCGTTCCGGCGCGTACCTGTATCCGTTCAAGGTAAGCCAGCATGCGGATCTTCATCTGGACAAGGATTGACGCATTCAGGGCATTGCGTACTTCTTCACCCACCGTGCGCTATGGCGGCCTCTCGCAGCGAAGCTGATCCCTACGATCTCCCTTGGGTTGGGCGTGACGGTTTTCATGTTTGTGGTAACCTACGTGCCTCAAGCTGCCGTCCTCACCGTTTTCAACGGACCCCTCGCCTTCGTCACGACCGTCCTGCTCGTGCTCAGCGAAAGCTCGACCATCTTCAATGTGCTGAGCAAGAACTTCCTTATTGACGATGCGCTCATCGACACCTTCGATGGCACCCTCATGTCACGCGACATGACCACTCTGGTCGCAAAGGAGCGCGCCGTCAAGTCTGGCGGTGACCCAATCGCAAAGCTGGGCAAGCTTGCAACCAAGCCATTCGCAAAGTTCGCGCCCAGCGCGATCATCCGCTACTTCATGTACCTCCCGCTCAACTTCATCCCCATTGTGGGTACCGTCATGTTCGTGATTCTGCAGGGACGCAAGTTTGGACCTACAGCGCACGCCCGCTACTTCCAGCTCAAGCAGATGAACAAGAAGGAGAGGGACCAGTTCGTGGAGCGCCGCAAGGCTGCGTACGCCAGGTGTGTACTCCACAACCCTACTCGAAAATCTGTCAACTAATGTCCGCTAGCTTCGGTATCCCCGCTGTGCTCCTCGAGATGGTCCCTATCGCCGGTATCCTCTTCTCGTTCACAAACACCGTCGGTGCTGCGCTTTGGGCTGCGGATATGGAGACCCGTGACGCCAGCGGCCAGAAGACGACCGCCCCCGGTCTGCGCAACCAGGCGGCTGAGGCAAGGAAACAAGAACTGTAGAACTTTTATCCGTACAACCGCTTGATTGGGCTGAGCGAGCCATATCGATATCCATGGAAGCCCCCGTATGCACCAGGCTGGCTGCTAGGATGGCCGTTGGTAGAGCCGCTGTGCGCGGTACATGTCGAAGATGTACCCGGGCATTTCGACATCTGACGAGGAGATCAGAACGCTGCTGAGCGTACTTACGAACACGACGATAACATGATATACCTACGCACCAGTAATGCGAAATGACAATGGCCTGAGCATCTGGAGTCTTGAGTGCCTTTGTGCGACCTTTCATCACATCCGCGTGGTGTCCTCATGACTGAATCCTTCGAACGACAATGATCCGCACTCAATTGCAATTTCCATTAAGCCCATGCTCTGAACGAGCACAGGATCGTGTGGGTGTGAACGTATCGACATGTAAACTGTAATTTTCTTATCATCAATCAGCCAACGTAGACACCGGCGAGGGCTGTGTCGTGGTCAAAGTCGCAATGCTTGTTTCATGGAAGCGTCCGAGCCAGACCTCTCTGCACAATCGTGGGCTATGCTCAAGGTCCGGTCGATGGTGCAGTAAGCAACGTTGTGGATGATATCTTCCGCGCTGTGTTCCCCAAAATTCGACCAGCTGTTAACATCTTCCAAAATCACCGCACCACAACACCGTTACTCCTGCGTATCAGAATGCCCCAAACCACAATTTCAAAGACATGGTATTCGAGAAAGTGACCGGATGACGACTCAGGTTGATATGGGGGGTCATATCGACGATGTGACTTTTGGCCCCCAAACGTCGAGCTGAGCTCGGGGACCACAGAATCACCGAAGATAAGCCCAAATTTGCATACGCCATGCGGATAATGGCCTCCTGAGAATCTTCTGAAGTCGTCGAAGAAAAGCACTGTGCGCTTCAAGATGGTGTCGCAGCCGCACTCTGATCTTGAGGTCGTCGCCCCAAATGATGCAGGTGCCCACAAATACACGTACTACGCGCCGACCGACAACCCCCCCGAAATAGTTCCCAGCGCTGGAACAGACACAAACAAGATCGCATACGAGAGCGCTGAATCCCAAACAAAGGGTCCACAAACCACATGCGGGTTACGCAGGAGGACGTTCTGGGTCCTGCTGGGTGTTGCACTTGTAGTCGTCGCCGCTGCAGTAGGGGGAGGAGTAGGGGGCGCACTCGCATCACGGTCGTCAAGTGAATCGAGCAAGAATACTAGCAACAGCAACAGTGGCAGCAACAGCAACAGCGACAGCGGTTCACAAACCACACAATCTCGCGCGCAATCCTCTTCTACCGCCCCGCTTTCCTCGTCAACACCGATACCATCCTCCACAGTCGTGATCTCAACAAGCACCATCGTCGGCCCAAGCAACAGCGCCGTTCCAACACTTCTCCGCGACTGCCCATCCTCGAACGACACCCTCTACACCGTGACCTACGGCTCGACATCGTACCAGTACCGCAAGCTCTGCAATAACGCATACACCAACATCAACGGCGTTGCGACCTCGATACAAGGCGTATTCAGCACGCTTAACGAATGCATCGACAAGTGCGCAAGCTACAATCGCAACAACGCGACGAGGATCAAGGCTGGGACAGACCCTCTGTGTAATAGCGTGTGCTGGCGGAACACGTTCGACGAGCGGAATGATTGGGAGGGCGGGCATTGCTTTGGGTTTACAACGAGTAACGCGACGGTGGGGGGACAGACACAGTTCAGAGTCACGAACACGGGTGACATCTGCGACAGCGCGGCGCTCATAAACCAGGATTTCTGATGAAAGGAGGGGGGTGGGGCGGAAGGACAGGCGAACCTAAAGATACCCAAGATGGAATGGAATCTGACAAGAGCGATACATGACTTCGCAAATGAATATTTCACCTCCATAATGAAAAGCTCGTAGGTCAAAGTCACTCCATGAAATCAGCGTCTCACGTTGCTTCGCACATAGACGAGCAGAGCCGAAATCGCAGCCGCAGACCTCATGCGCGTTCGTCCTAGACCGGACCCAAAATCCATAGCAGTACTTTTCTCTGACCATTCATCACCTCCGCCGTTCTTTACAACTTCAGCGCTGTATGAGGCATGGAGTCGAATGTAATGCTGAGTGTCTTCGATTATGCAATACTCATTACATCTACGCTTTTGCTACGCAGCTCTACTCTACAACATCATTACTCATCACTCGTCACCCTTAGTACTTCGTGCTGTTGGCGGCCGGGCTCCCCTTCGCCAGACCAAAGCACTCCGCCATACCGTAAAAGATATCAATGCTGTTATACACACCACCGAACAGCTCTTGGCACGGCCCCATCGCAAAGACAGGCACATCAGTGAGCGAGTGCACGCCCTGGTCGTTCTCCACGGGGAGCGTACCATTGAGCGTGATGCCCACAGGCTCCTTCGGGTTAACGTAGAAGTCGTCATCGCCCTTGACCTGCTCGGTAGCGGGCACGCGGGGGCCGGACTTGCGAACAGACCAGTTCTCGCGGCGATCGGGATCAGCCATCAAGCCCTGGAAAAGCGTGTAACGCGGGTCCCAGGTCGAGGGGAAGTTGGAGTCGGTGTAGGTCAGGTTACCGGTGTTTGCGTACTGGGAGAGGCCGGAGCGCTCGTAGACGCCGACGGCTTCACGGCGCTTGCGGTCGGTGTTTTGCGCCGCGAGGTAGTGCGTGTCGACGGAGCCCATGACGTCGAAACCGTGGCCGTGGTCGGCGGTTACGAGGATGAGGGTCTCTTTGAGGCAGTTTGTCGCGTTGAGTTTGGCGATGGTGGCTTTGACGGTATCGTCGAGCTCGAGCAATTCACCAAGGGCGCGGTCGTAGTCCAGGACGTGCATCATCTTGTCGATCGATGCTGCTTCTGACATCAAAAACCAACCCTTGTCGCCAGAGCGGGCTTCGAGGATGTCAATGGCCTTGAGGGTCATCTCCTTAAGACCGGGCTGGTCGAGGGCGGGCTTCTTGTCACCAGTGGGAGAGAGCGACTGGTTCAGATTCTGGCGGTAGACGTTGCGGTCGAGCCATTTAGCCATATTGGAGGTGGTGAAGATACCGAGAGCCTTCTCTGTGTTCTTAGCAGACAGCAGAGCAGTACGGTTCTGGATAATCTGGTAGTCCTTCTTCGCGAACTCCTGGTAGTAGTCCTTGCCCTGATAGGTGATACCACCAAGAGAAGGGGGGTAGAACTGCTCGGCACCACCACCGAAGATAACATCAACGGGAACGTTGGTCCATGTGTAGTTCTGGACACCATTCAGGTAGGTGTCGACAATAGCACCATACTCGCCACGGTTGCGGGTATGGGAGACGAGAGCAGCGGGAGTGGCATCGGCGATGTAAGCTGTGGAGACAATGCCAATGTGACCCCCTGTTAGACGGTGGAACATTTCAGCAATGGTTTCGACCTTGGGGTCGTCGAATGCGTTCTTGCTAGAATCAGCGTAGACGTTCAAGCAGTTGACTGTGCTCTTGTGGCCTGTATTGAGAGCAGCAGCGGAATTGGCAGAGTCAGTGATGAAGCTGTCAATGGAGTGGGTCATCTGGTGACCGAGCACAGGGAACTTGTCCATGGCCATAGTGGATTGGTACTTTCCGTTGATGCTCTTGTGGGCGATGAGGCGCGCCGCCGTGATCATGTTGGTGGTCATACCATCTCCGATGAAAAGGATGATGTTCTTGGTCTTGCGCTCCTCGGCCAAGTCACGGACAAGCCAGGTCGCCTCGGTCTTGCTGCCGTTGTTGTAGTTGAGGGTGGCGGTGTACTCGCCAGGCTCGTACAGGGCAACACGGCGGTAGGCTTTGGAGGCGACATTGACAAAGCTGGGCTTTTTCGCATCGCGAGCGAAGAGGTCTAGAGGCTGTCAATTACGTTTCAAGCCAATCTCGGCGATCGATCGGAGTACCCACCCTCATACCAAGTGAAGTTCCACTTCTCGAGCTTTGGCTCTTGAATCTTGAAGTAGTCGGTGACCGGTACAGTCTTGCCCTTCTTGGTGATCGAGAAGGTGAACTTCTCGTCCAGAGGCAGTCCAATGGCTTCAGATCCGTTGGTAGGCTGGTGGACCTCAAGGCGGATGTCAAAGTACTGGCCAGCGAGAAAGTCGGCCCTGTGGTCAGTTGCTTAGCACGAGATTATCTGAAGCTGCAACAATAGCCATGCTTACTGGTCTGGAGGGAAAACGCAACCTGTGATGCTGTCAGCAGCTAAATCAGGACCGAGAAAGTTGTGGTCGTACCAAGCGTTGGGCAAGCTCCGAGACGGCGGAAGCTCTGCGCAGACACGGTACCCGCAAGCAGGGCAGCTGCAGCACCAATTGTTATAGTGGACTTCATGGCGAATGCTACAGGGGATGAGGTGATACACAGAACTCCCAAGAGGCGCGATAGCGTCCCATGGACGTTGCAGGGCCAGGCTTTATAGCTCCCAAAACTTCGGTCCTGCATTCAAAGCTCCTCACAATTTTGGTATAGTCCGGTATATGGGAGCTACCAACCTGCAAGGGTCCACAGCTATCCCCACGGGCTGTTTGCCTGTCCTGCAGGCGGGTCGGTCAACTGCCCTTGGCGTTCAACGTGCGATGTTGCAGCTCTGTGACTGCTCAAGATCAACTTCCCAACTGCCAGGACCAGACCTGCTCCGCTGCCGTGGGCTGCCGTGGACCCAAGCCACGAGCGAATATCATCATACGAGCTGCCTGATCAAGGTAAAGATGCAAGTTTTCCACGTTATTTTGAGGCGGGTTGTACATCTCCATGTGCACCATAGCGAATGAGAACTCCGCTATCGGTCACGTTGCTCTGCCAAGAGCCCGGGCGTTCTTGGTACTGCAGTACGAGCAAACTGGTCCAGGGTGTGCCTCGGAATGAGCCATCATTGGACATGAGATCAACGGAAAAGAGAACAAGACTTTGGCAAGAGCTTCGATCCGGATATTGGGCCGCGGAACTTGTGAGATAGAAGTTGAGGGATAGGAGTTGCTGAAAGATCCTTGACTTCGATGACGATAGATTGTGACGGGTGCTCGCAGGAGCGACCGTGCCCCGAACAACACGAACACCAACAATTGTTGCGTGAAATCCTCCATGGCTGGAAATAGCGCACACCGCGCTTTCTTCCGCATCAGCAATGCCTACTGATATTGAACGGGCGCTAGGACCGAGCCTGTATAGCTCCGAGATCCCCATGTTTACGACATTGCACCCTGGCAGCTTTTGCACCACCTCGAAACTCGAAACGCTGACAGCTAATTATCAAGATGATCGCCATACATCCGACTTCTGCAGGAACCAGGTACCCCACAGATCGTGGATCTTGGTTAACATTCGGACCGCGTTGTTCGATGCAGACTCGCCATCAAGGTTTGTACCTGATTCGGTTAGGTCACCTCAGATACGTCAAACCAACGACGTCACCACTCAGCTTTCTCGAGCTGTCGCGTCGGCGAGGCGCGAAAATGTTTACTTTTCACTCCTCGTTGCACATCCATGATTCTTGCCAGACGTCCCTCATTTGCACGATTTGGGCATTCAGCACGTTTTCGAAGATTTCCATCTCGTTTCGCGACGACGAATGCTAAAACAGCGAAGCACGCGACACGACCAAACTCCAAAATACTGAACAAGCCTGCTGAAATGTCGAAGCGAACCGCGTACGACCGTGATGAGCTTGGTCACACCACCACCAAACGCGCAAAGGAGGTAGATGAGAACCTGCCTTATGACCAGCTGAAGGAAGCTCTCGGCGCGCAAGAAGAGAAGAACGATGTGTCGATGGTAGCTTGGTGGTGTCACCCAAAAGATATGCGTATACAGGACAATACTGCTCTTCACCATGCTTCTGAGCTTGCGCAAAGCTCCAAAAAGCCACTTGTGGGCTTGTACCTGCATTGTGCAGCAGACGAGTCATGGCATGGCACCAGCCCAGCACGAATGGACTTCATGTGCGATGGTCTTGCCATCATTCAGAAGGAGCTGAAGGAACTCAATATTCCGTTTGTCTTCCTCGAGTGCGAAGACCGTAAGAAGATTGTGCCAACCGTAGTCGACTGGCTGAAAGAGCACAAGGTGACCCACGTGTTCAGCAATTACGAATACGAAATAGACGAGATGCGACGCGACATCAAACTGGTAAACCAGGTCGGAAGTGACGTTCACGTGTCTATCTACCATGACCAGACGGTGGTCGAGCCTGGGACTATGTTGACCGGCAATGGCAAGCCAATGAAGGTGTTCACGCCTTACTTTGGCAAGTGGCTCGACATTGTTAAGGAAGAACCAGAGCTGCTGGATCTGCGGCCCGATCCCAAGAAGCAGAGCGACAAGATTGCGAAGGAGCTCAAAAACCTGTTCGACACAAAGCCGCCAAAACCAGGCAAAGACAAGCAATTCGAGAGCGAGGAGGACAGGAAGCGCATCCGTAAGCTCTGGCCAGCTGGGCACAAAGCTGGTGCAAAGCGCATGGATGCATTCTTGAAGCAAATCAAGAACTACAAAGCCACCAGATCTAATCCCGCCAAAGACTCGACGTCTCGCATGAGCGCGTACTTTTCTGCTGGCATGTTCAGCGTGCGCGAAGCGCTGCGAAAGGTCAGCGACTACAACGGCGGTAGCAGTGACTTCACCGAAGGGCGCTCGAAGCCTGGAGTATACAGCTGGGTGCGCGAGATCGTGTTCCGCGAACTGTACCGACAGACGACGATGATGACGCCGCATACCTCAATGAACCTGCCGCAGAACTTGAAGTTCGACTATGTACAATGGGAGGAGGATGAGGAGGGGTGGGAAAAGTGGTACAAGGGCACAACAGGCGAGCCTTTTATCGATGCGGGCATGCGACAACTCAATCACGAAGCGTACATGCACAATCGCCTGCGCATGAATGTGTCCTCGTACCTATATTGCAATCTTCTCATCGACTACCGTCGCGGAGAGCGCTATTTTGCCGAAACGCTGATCGACTGGGATCTGAGCAACAACACGCAAGGTTGGGAGCCTAGCTATACTGTGTTCAATCCGGTTAGTCAGGCCGAGCGCAACGATCCCGATGGCGACTATATTCGAAGGTGGGTGCCTGAGTTGAAGGATGTGGAAGGCAAGGCTATCTTTGCGCCATACGAGAGACTGAGTAAGGAAGAGTTTGCGAAGCTGGGATATCCAAAGCCGCATGTCAATTGGAAGCAGACGAAGCAGAGGTGCATGGAGAGGTTCAAGAATGATATGGCGGGAGTGGAACCTTGAGCTTTGCGACTTAAGCCTCACTAGCGGCAATAAATCATGGACTGGTGGAAGTTCAATGGCGGCCAAGGCCAGCCACAGCGCTTACGTGCAGGCTCGTGCATCAGGCTGAAGCTCGATGATGCGAACCCTCTCTCCCAGACACACAATTATCTCTCAGTCATTGTGGGCTTGTATTGTGACAGCATGTGGCTATAGCATACGACCAAGCTCACGCTCCATAGCTTTGTGGCTGATGTTCCTGACTACGTTGCCCTTTCACATACATGGGGAGAAGAGGAGATCTTATTCGAAGAGCTTTTTACACAGCAGTTGGGCTCCAAACAAAAGCATGGTTATCGTAAGGTCACTGGCAGTTGTAAGCAAGCCGTGAAAGACGGATTCGATTGGATATGGATCGACACGTGTTGTATAGACAAGAGAAGCAGCGCAGAGCTATCGGAAGCCATCAACTCAATGTACACCTGGTACTGGAACGCCGCGATTTGTTATATCTATCTGGAGGACATTCACGAGGTCGGAGGGGCTCAATTTGGTGATGCACGATGGTTTCGACGAGGATGGACGCTGCAAGAACTTCTCGCGCCAGCCGTAGCAGAGTTTTACAACAGCGCTTGGGTTCCCATCCGATCCAAAGCTCGGCACGCAGATTACGTCGAGAACGTAACGGGAATTGACCATACGTATGTTAAGGACCGCGACGAAATCAAGAGAGCTTGCATAGCGACAAAGTTCAGTTGGGCAGCTGATCGTGAAACAACACGGGTGGAAGACATAGCGTACTGTCTCCTAGGGCTGGTTGAGGTCAATATACCCATGCTTTACGGTGAGGGAAAGAGGGCCTTTCAGCGCCTACTGATGGAAATCTTGAGACAGAGTAATGACCACACGATCTTTGCCTGGATCGATCCGAACTCCGCTGGTTGGCGCTCTGGCGTCCTGGCGGGGTCACCGCGGTATTTCAAATACACTGCGAAGTACCGAGCTGCTACAACTGGACGTACAGCGGAGGAGCTGTTCCATGAAGTTACCAACAATGGTCTTCGCATCACTGCCCTGTGCGGACTTTGAGTCCTCCAATGGTCAGCCTAGTATTATAGTTCGACTGCATTGCAAGGACGAGGCGGACCAGTACGTCGGTCTCCGACTCACTGCCTACAAACACGAGCGACACTACAAACTGCACACATTCACTGATCTTCCACCAGAGGACTCTGGGGACTGGGAGCTGAGGTCGTTATACTTGAGTATAGAACCAGCATCCGAGGTATCGCGCAACGTCTCAAATTTTCCCCAGGGCCTGAACGTGCTGGGCATCCAATCGACGAATTAGTTTTGGATAAATGGCATCTCCATCAGCACTGTGTCCGAAGTAAAGATACCCCAAAGTATGTATGATGTGTCACACTCATGGAACGGTGGCCGAGCTCAGGATCAGTTGACCTACCTTTTAAATGACTTGACTATTCAAGATGGTCAAGTGGCCTGCGTTCGTCTCGTCTCAAAGTCGCACTTCAATACTCCTTCATGCGAAGCAGTGCTTTTCGGACTATACAGCGGCCAGCCAATAATTTGGTATACGAAAGAGATGACGAATGTTCTTTCTAAGAACTGGTTTGATGCATTGCGTAGCGACTCCGCGACGAAATTGACGGATACGTACGCTCGGTTCGATCACGGATACGACGTTACGTTGATTCGAACGAGGAAACTCCACCAGAAAAGAGCACAACACTGGGCAGTGGAGATCAAGATGTTCGAATGTCCTTGTGAGAATGTCGAGAACTGCATGTGCGATCTGGATCCGGCGCTGAGATGGTGGAACTTCTCAAAGGATGGGGAGCGCGAGACAACTCTGAATTCGAGACCAACGCCGAAAGTTCATTTTGTTGAGTGCACATGTTATGAGTGCGAAATGATCAGCAAAATCGAGTCCAGTCACATCGACTTCCTGGAATGCTCTTGCTGCCAGTGTCGAGAAGAGAGCAAGATGGAGGCTTTACCAATGTATTGCGAGGACGACACATGTCAGGACTGCACACGTAACAAGCATGAGCTAGTTTCAACGTCGCGGCTCAATGGCGATCTAGAGTCGTCCTTACTGCGGGGCGCATGGCATTACAGCGTTGGTGTGATCGGCTTTTCAAACCCATGTTCATCTGCTCGGGACGATAAACTCACGGACCTTGTACGGGCACTGACCCACGTCGACAAACCTGCAGATGAAGATGGCAGAACCAGCATGGCGCGGCAACCAGATTGGATTTGACGTCTATTGAACAAGATGTTGATTACAGTGTATGCGGCAGGTCAATGAGATCGAAATGTGTTTAGACGTTCTTAAGACCCCGGCGCTCCACTGTACAACTGCGTCCCGTTCTTCTGAAACCCAGTCACCACCTTCTGACCTCTTGCACTTGTGGCCCATTTGGCGAACTGCCGAGCAAGTGTGGCATTCCTGGCCTTGTTGCCTACCAGCAGGTGTCCCGGCAATAGTAGCGGATCATTTGCGTCGTCCGTTCCGATCTTGAATTGCTGTAACGCAGCGGTCAAAGACGGTGTGAGCGCTTGTAGTGACAGGAAAGTGCCACGATCAGTCAACGTATACTCCTTCAGCAAACTGGCTGTGCTCAATGCTTGGATTGGGAACGCTGGGAATTGGTGATACCAAGTCGAGTACGGGAGTGCCCATGGTACTTGACCAATACCCAGCCATAAGGTGGACTCCTTGAGGTTGGTTGCTGACTTGTCGTAGCGGGTCAGGAAGCGTGTGGGCACAGGCGTCTTCGCAGTATTAAGCTCTCCAGCCTGATAGATCTTCGCGAACATCGTGGTCGCACTCATGCTGCTGTTGACGCCAGCTGGGTTCTCTGGTGGACCGGCGATGATGAAGTGGTCGCGGAAGAGATAGTAGTAACCCGTTTGCGCGTTGATGATACCTTGCTCAGCGGCAAGCTGCTCGGCTTGAGGGACGTAGGAGATGCCGAGGTCTGCTTCGCCGGATTGGAGGTTCTTGATGGTGAAAGTTGTGTCGCTCAAAACCTGCGGATATCCGATTAGCACATTTCTCACAACGATGCAGCCTGGATACGTACCCATCCGATGGTAAAGGGCTGTGACCCGTTTGCTATGCTCTCGTTGATGAAAGCATCGGCAAGGGCTGCATCCCGAGTCAGTATGAACATGCAACAACTGTCTTGTGGGACTGACCTTTGACCAGGCCACTCTGCCCGGCTCCTCCAGTGGCTATGCGTAATGCAGTATCATTACTACTGGCAGCCGAACTGTTACCAGTGTAAATCTCTGTTGGTGGAGTGAGCGCTTGGACACTGCCAACAGTAGCCAAGATCGCCAGGAAAGAGCTGAGTGCGTTTAGAGAAACCATATTTATACAGGGTGGGTGGATTGAATTTCGAGCTCAGAAATTCTCCAGCGATGGTGCGTTCTTTATGTATGCTTGAATGCTATGGTGTCGCACGAAGCTGAGCTTGGAATTGCAGCCTCGTCGCTCCATTATTCTCTCTTGGTGGCCTCGAGTATGGTAACTTTCGCTCGACGGTGTGCTTTGGAGCTGAGCTTGCGCCACAAGTCTGCCGAGAGCAGCTATGTGCTACTAGATCACAAGCTGATAGGTGCAAGTCCGCCGAGGCTGCCTTGTAGGGCTGAGCCGGAATGCTGCGAAAGAGCTGAGGACAGTAAACTCGAATTTGACGTCAGCTTGGTGTGAATGGGACGGTCTTGCGAAGAATTGACGGCTTATGCGTTGGTTGGGGATCATCGCATTGCGGAGAGCCGGTTGAAATACCAGATCATCTGAGGCACATCCGGCCTCAAACAGATCACGGGAGAAGCGTCAGAGTTCCTCGCTCGCAGTAGAGCAGATTTCTTTGAATCATGTCGTTGGTGCGGGTGTATGAGAGCGGGATAGATCTTGGTAGCGATTTTGTGCCTAACTTCGAGCGCAGCCGGTGCGGCTGAGAACCTGGGTAAGGCTGAGACTAACAGAAGCTGAAGTTCCACCACTAGGTGTACTCTGTCAAGCGACCTGAGAGCAGTATGGCCATGTTGATGAAATGCCGGGAATTGCTTCCTCCTTGAGAAAAATGGACGTCTTGCGACTGCTGCGATCGGTTGCGGTTTCTGTTCACACTGTCCGGCTTTTTCAGCTTCCTGTCGCTCAGCTGGCGTGATACGATCGGAACAAGTCGACATAAGAAGTCGCGAACATCCTCATTGACAACGGGAATATACGCAATTCCCGGTGCCGTGCGATTGAGTAATTGAGTGGAAGCGTTGGCATAAAGGCGTCAGAGTGCTACAACAGTTGGGCCAAGAAGCGGGGTCTGCGCCACACAAGCATCGATCTCTTATGACTCGATACGCATAACCATTTCCATCCAAGCGTTCGGAAACATCTGGAACCTCAAGCTGTTGAAGTTGCAATGTCGCACGCTTGAATGTTCCGGCATCTCTGGACGAACAATTCTCGATGAGATCAACACGTAACCCACACCGAACACCTCCGCAGACGTTACAGATCTCTCGGACCGATCGCTCGCGATTGAGCAGTCCCATCAGTCTCCAGAATCTCGCTTGAGTCTCATCAGATGCGTTGATCTGGCGAAGTTTGAGTCTGAGGTTGTACACATGCCGAAAGAGAAGGTTAGGTTGAAGACCCGCAAACAGTCTCGTACGTCTTCTTCACCAATATGCGAAGTTCAGATGACTTAAAGGCCAGTAAACATGGATTAATCCTTTGACCGCTCAGACGCTTCCCGAGACATCCAAGCAAAAGTGGAGAGATGTACTGCGTCGCACAATTATGTATGCGGTGAAGGTGGAATTCTCAACATTGCTGATAGCAAGGTCGGTACATGAGAAGATGTGTGACTGAAGTTGTGCGATAACTCTGAACCGGTTGGCGAGGGCCCAGCGTCTGACATAGTATCGATGGAGAGTTTTGTCAAACCCAATATCGAGGCGCCGAAGGAACTGGCAAAGCAGCACAGGCTTGAAGGAATAGGTTGCGATAGGGCAAGAATGGCCATTCGTGCATTTTATGCTTTTTCACTTCGATTTTGGAAAATATTTCGATTGATCCTGCAGTAAAGATTTCGGCTTCAGGGACGAGATCGACAGCCCAGAAGTCTATCTCGAAGCTTGGGAGAATTGAGTCGGGCCAAGATCTGCCCAGGGATAATGGCTGCTAGATCGTAATGAACGGTGCAATTCTCAATACTGTGCTGGTATATCTTGACCGAATCGTGGAATCGAGGTTGCGAAAGGCACGGCGTTCGCGGAATGGTTAAACAAGTCACCGAGGAAGAGATGATTAGGCCATCCTTCCATGCCGTCGAGATACAGACCGCTTGTGTCAAGTATATCGAGATTGCTGAAGTTGGCTGCTTGATTGACTGTGGTTCCACTGATGTGTGAATTCGTACTTGCGACAGGGCGGGCAAGCGCCTTGTCGAACAATTGTGTCACCCAAGAGCTGGCATCCCACGTTTCTCGATGCACATGCAAAGCCATCTTGCAATTAGTGAGAGCAGACCTGCCCAGACTTGCTGTTATAGGAGTATTACTTCGGGACTGAACAAAAAACACGACACATGCCATGAACAGTCCATGGAATAGCTCATGTGGTGGAACGAGCTCCTCAGATGTCGTGACCATAGCACACGCAAGTGATGCTATCTGTTGCGCTGACAGGCTCGCAAATTCATCGCCGAGCCAAGAAGAGGGCGACAGCGGGTCAGCATCATCTGCTGCGGGCTCCGGTTTGATGTGCGACAAGATAACGTTGTGATTATACAGAATGCGCAATGTAGTTCGGAAGATATCGGTGTGTGAAATGTCACTGTCTGACCACTGAAGGGAGGCAGGCAGACTATTGCGCCAGTGCAGCAGTAGCTCGGGTAGTATAGACATCGAGGTCGACTCCTGACTCCTAGGGTAGAAGCGGATCGTGACGATTTGGCGAAGGATGAGTGCCAGCTTTGCGGCTTGAATTTGGTACAGCCCAAAGAGACGGCCACCATCAGCAGCAAAATGGCCGGCTAGGATTGAAACATCCTGTTCGAAATCTTCCAATGTCAACTCATCAACATCGCAGTGCTCCAGATTGATTCTGAACGGTCTACCATGCATTGATGCGCAGGCGGCATCCCTTATGACTAGCGTCCACCACAGCCTCTTGAGGAGGCTTCGGTCCTGAGGTGCAATGTTGAGTCCAGCCATTGACCTATGACAGCCAATGGTCTCAGCTACTGTGACTCCTGTAGATAGCCAAGTATAGAAGTTCCAGTGGTTGTTCGGGCTGCCTCCCCAAAAGCTCAGCAGAATCGACACTTGCAGAGTTACGATCTTGCTGCTCTCGTAGCCTACATCGAACAGTGCTTTGGTTTTGCCGTAGAAGTGAGAGCGTGCCTGTTTTCTGTCGTCGTACCCAGCTCGGTGCAAGACTCGCAGTGGACAGAAAGTGGCAGCCGCAAAGCACACAGAATGCAGCAATATCCAGGGGAGTGTTCGCGACTTGTGATGCAACAGAAACTCTCGCGGACTGATCACGGGATACAATGGGAAGACCCGTTCCATGAAGATGGTGATGAGCACGTCCAGAGTCTCGTCAGGAGGCGCCTTGAAAGCCTGCTTCGCTTCCAGATATGAGATGTCTTCAGGAGGTACACCAACAGGATGGTCATTGTGTGTAGCTACGTACGAAGCACCGGGCTCGGTAGCAGGACCAGCATGATGTAGTAAAGGTCGTCCGTTGCCGCTTCTCGAAACGATGCCCAGAGGAAAAGCCTCTCCTACGTATGAGATCGAGCACTTATCAAGACTTGCTTGTCCGTGATCACGGCGTTGAAGCAGCCCCTCGAATACCGTCGACCAACTTGCGTCGCGGTGTCTTGAGTCATTGCTGGTATCTGTGTCACCGGAAGGCGTGGCATGTTGAGGTTGCACACGAGCAAGAGCCGTGGGTAAAGGTAGCTGTCGAGCATCTGTTGTTGGGAGCGTGACCTGAGGGCTGACATTCTCTGCAGTGGGCGCGTTCCCAGCATTATCCGGATTGTCCTTATCAGAATGCCCGCTTGACCGAGCAGTCATACTAGAAGCGCGTGTTTGCTGCCGCCTAGGCTTGCGCACATAGATACCTCTGCGGGACTCTATCAAAGTACAGTCGGGCTCTGCTCTAGTCTCACACCGGGTGCAAGGAGTACCCCGCTCGCTGGCATCGCACTTGACGCGCTTCGTATTGCATAGACGACATGCCTTCGCAGTCCGCGCGCGTGCCGGACGGCTCTCAGACCCTGGTTGTGGCTCAGCATGCCGATTTTGATTTGGCGTCTGAGGTGCTTGCGTTGAGGAAGCTCGTGTCATAATGTGTTGCGCTTGAACTCAGCGCGAGCGTCGATGAAGTGCTGCATTGCCGGCGCAGTAAAGTCGGAGGAGAATCTGGGGAAGAAACCGGATAACCCATGCTCATTCGCACTAGGTTACCGTCGCCAAGACCTCAAGCGAAAAACGATCTTCCAATTTGGCAAGTTTTTCCGTTCCTTTCCCGGTTGCCGTTGTTTCCCCACGCACGTATCATGAGCATCAACATCGCAGCAGATGGCAAAAAATTCCAGCCTGTGCTCCGTGATCACTTTTGGGTATACTCTAGAAGAATGTGTCATATTGACATCTTCAGACATTTCTTGTGACAGATATACTACTTCGTTGTGTTTATAGGATCGTTCGCCGCCCCTATACTGGAGAATGCTTTTATGTTTTCGAAACATTGAGAAAGTGGACATGCCTTCAAATGCCTTCCGAACATTGGAAACTTGGCTTTTGATATGATCGGACGACACCGCCGTCAAAGCATAGAGATGGCGGACTTTGGGGAACCAAAATACCTTTAATGTACTCAGAGGGGGTATGCACAGCCCAAGAGCGCTTGTCAATATCAGTCTCGAAGACGTACGAAAGCAGCCTCGAGCTAGACTGTAGTTGCAGTCGCAAGTAGCAATGCTCAGACCTCAAAGCCATCAACAAGTTCTCGCGCCGTTCTCCCGCGGTTGTCTCGGGCGCCTGGATTGGCACCTGCTGCGATCAGCCACTTGTAGAAGACGCGACTACCACTCATGGCAGCCACGTGAAGTGGAGCAAGACCATCAGCGCCACTCTTGTCGAGGCTAGCGCCCCTCGAGCTCAAGGCTTTTCCAATCTCGTGATCGCCTTCCTTCGCTGCGATCATCATCGGAGTCCAACCGTCGCGGTACTCATCGTTCGTTTGCGCGTCTCCTTCTAGCAGAGCATTGACGGTTGCTAAGCTGCCTAGTTTGATGGCGTGATACAGCGGAGGATGTCCATGGCCAAGGTCGAGGTTCGGCAGTGCCTTTTTCTGCGGGTTTGTTTCGTTGCGAAGCAGCCTCACCACTGAAGAGGCGCTGCCCTGCTGAGCAGCCAGCGAGAGCGGGAGTAGGCCATGGCTCGGTACGTTTGGGTCGGCGCCCGCTTCCAAAAGTGCATCCACTATCCTTTCGTCTTTGTCTTCACCGATTACAGCTGCATGCAATGGGCCCCATCCGGCAGCGTCAACGCCAGTGGCGTCGGCACCAAAGGCAAGTAACAGGCTGACGAGTTCGAGGTCGTTTCGGCGCACTGCTACCACCAAAGCGGAGCCAAAACCCTCGTCTCTGCAGCATGCGTTGACGTTTGCGCCTGCCTCGCACAGTAGCAGAACCATATCAGCATGTATGTTATCGACTGCCAATATCAAGGCACTGCTACCTGCACAATTGAAAGCGTCCTTCTCAGCACCTGCTTCGATCAGAATTTCAGCGGCTTTACGACTGTCGGAAGCTGCGGCCACCTGCAGTGGGGTCCAGCCCCGTGGATCTGTTGCGTTACAATCTACGACCGCCAAGAGGGCTCTGCACCATTCCTCGTCATCTTCTTGTGCTGCGCGATGTAACGGATACTCGGAAAGATCTCCTGAGGGGCTCGGTTTGACGGTATGTAACAGCTTATAGCTGAGCTCTGACATCCCTTTTCCGTTCATCGAATCTCGCGATGTCGGATTCTCGTGTAGTAAGAGCCAGTCGCTTCGCTCAGCCTTATAATGCTTCTCAGTCTGCCCGACAGCGACCGTGAGACACACCCAAGCCTCCTGGTCGTCAGTCAGGGTAAACTTTTCCACCAAGAGACCGACGATTGAAAATCGGCGATCCTCCTGGACATCAAGCCTTTCATCAGTGAGAAGATATCCGTTGCCTTCACGGACGGCTTTTTCAAAAAGCTCAATGCTTTCTGAAGCATGTCTCGCGGTCTGCTCGCTAATGACCGCGACTGACTGGCACTGTGCCGCGTGATCGCTCTCTAAAGCTAGGTAGAATCTGTCCGCCCCTCTCTCGTAGATGAACTTGACCTTAGTTGTCAACCATGCGCGTTGCAGCCCACGAAGCTTCCAAGATCCAGGTTCGATGATCTTACAATCTTTGAGACCATTGAAAACCGCAGGTGCCCATCCTGGATAAGAAGCTCGGAGAGGTCCATGGAATAGAACCAGACGTGACGCGTGACGCCTTTGGATCGAATATAATTTGCGCATGGCTTGCGTTATACTGTAGTGCGGCTTCCATTCGATGTTCAGTGTTGGGAAGATCGCTCGGGCATAATCCAGTTTGTCCCAAGCTTCGCGATATCCACACCCTATGGCAACGTCGGAAAGAGAGATACCAACTTCATCGTTGCGCTGCAGTCGAAGGAATGTCTTCGCAATGCTTGGGTACTTGCCTCGAGCATCTCCCTTCCATTCTAGGGGAAACTCAGCGACGGCCTTGTCCTTCAAATGTCGACAGATCGCGCTAAAACTGACGGGCCCCTTCTTTGTCAACACGACGGCCATATTCGCGAGTTTAATCTCCTGATACGTCCACATTCGGGTGAGCCAGTCTAAAGTGATGTTAGCGCACACGATTTACGCATGTGTGAGGGTACGCACTTCCGAGAGAAAGCATGATCGCTACCTGAACAGGATCAGTCGAGTTTAATCTGAGACAAAGAGCATCGAATATGAGCACCATTCGTGCCTCCCGGTAGATTTTGGCCATGGCATTGATGAGTGTGCTCTTGGTCTCTTCTTCCAGAAAATTAAGTGCTCGCTTCCCTCCTGGTATCGCGAGACTGTCCGTCCACACCCATTTGATGCCCAGGGGTTCAACCTTGTCAAACACTTGATACAAAAGATCTCGATGCAATCCGCGGTTGTCATCATCGGCCCCCAGCCCTTGAGACCAGACGTGGGACAATGCTACGAAACCCCCTGCTGGATTTGTACAAAATTTACCGCTACGGTTAACACACAAAGCACCCATCTTATCCACGGACTCTTGAATTTCTTCGAAACTAGGTTTGACGAAGTCTGTAGCGTGCTCACCATCGCCTTGAGTGTGCCGAATTGTGAATGAGACCAACTGGTCCAGAGACACATCGCGCGCGACCACAAGATTGTCAAAGACTTCATCCAGCTCTTTTTCTGTCCAGTAGCACAGCTCATTCATCGAGTTCGATTGTGCAATGGCCTCGGGCACGCCTTTGTTTAGCAGATACCGCTTCACGGCACGGTTATTGGGCTGCCGAGCCTCTCGTCGTTGAAGAGCTTGAAGCTCGTTCATGATTGTGGTGAGATCGTATGATGCCATCTCGAAGGATCCCACGTGAAGAGGCGAAAAACGACCGCGTCGACGAGTGACCGTGCGACCATCTTATACCTAAGCTACTGAACTGTCACAAGGCTGAAACGGAGGGCGGCCACATGCCCGATCCGAACCGCGCCCAATACAGCCGTTAGCACCGGGCTTGGCTGACGAGGACTACCTGGTGTGATGTGGGCTGCATGAACTAGTGCCTGACGCCCTGTCAACATGCCACCGTTTGGGCACGCTCGCTAAACCCTGTAGCCACGCTACGCCTGTCGCGCCAGGGCTGAACATAAGGCGCAGCGCCAGCAAATTGTACTCTCAAAGGTCTCTCAGTGACAGAGATGCAACTTCTGATTACATTGGATGCGGTATTATTGCAGACAGAGCGAGGAAGATCAAGAGTAGATTTCTGCAGCTCAGGCGAAGACCTTGCATTGCAAAAGTCACTTTGGCTATTTCGTCAAGGCAGAGCTCACCAGGACTGTGCCTGAAGCTGTGCGTGATATGTTTTCCAAGCGTTCCCAACGGCTAGCTGCTGAAGGGAAGGAATCGTGCGGCGGGGGTATATTGACTGCTCATGGGACATGGAAGAGTCGATGGCGAACAAGGAAGAGATTCTTATTCAGAATAATCTGAAGACGAAAACCATTACGGCACGGATGTTTTACAGAGACCTAAGAGATCAGAAGGCAATCATAGTCTTGTAACTTGAAGGATGAACTGAATGCACGACTTCAAGCGCTCTATTCGGTCCATGACTAGTTGCACTCCTCTCTATGCAGACTCAATAGAATGGTCCTCCTCAATTTGTCAGCCCCGCCCTTGTCCGAGAGCTTTATTACAATAATCTCAAGAGCTTTGTTACACTGATCAAGGTGTCCGCGATCAGCATCCATCAGTCTTACCTTCGCGTACCATTCTTCGGTCCCCCTTCTAACCTCAAGCTGGTACCGCAGACTAGTGAAAAGCCTATGCGTATCAGAAGCCTCAATGACGTATTTGGCACGCTTTTTAGAGTCATTGTGGATATCGTTGAGATAACAGAGCAATGGAATGACGGCTCGGAGAACATGAATGATGCTAGATGTAACACTGAGTGCATCGATGTTGAGGAAGGGCATTGCCGACCGGATAAAATGACGTTGCATGTTCGACTGTTCAAGAACCCGAACGACGTTGTCTCTCTCTATTGCAGAAGCGACGAACACCTGCGATAGAGGTCTTTGACACTAGCGGCTTGCTGCAATCGTTCCATGTCCTCAACAGCGCAGATCTGTGGATCACAATGAACATGCACGCTTGTCTGCGAACTAGATACAAGGCCAGATGAATGCAGAGATTCAGTAGCGATTGCCTATGCTACTGAGTCGCTGTCATCGTCGTAGACGCCCATCGATGAACTAGACTTCTGCGTGACGTGAGCCGAGAGGGCATCCGTGCCGCCTACTGGGAACGTGTCTCTGCGTATCCATCGATTGCGTTTGTCCATCAGATCCGCCCAGCCCTTGAGATTGTCCTCGTCGAGTGATTCATCCAGCGCGTCAGTTACTGAAATGATAGAATCAAGGTCGCTTTCCGGATCTGAATCGGTCAAGGCTGGCACGTCGTTCTCAGACTCCTCCTTGGTCGAAGACGCAGCTTGCTGGGCACGCGACAAGTACGCATCCAAGGTCTTGTCCTTCTTGTTGACAACGAATGGATACAAAATTCTGACCAGCTCTGGATGGCCGTTGTTGACGGCTGCTTCGAGCGAGTTGCAGTTCTCGATGACTACATCAGGGTTGGCACCTGCCTTGAGAAGCGATTTCGCTACGTCCACGCGACCTTTTCCTGCAGCAGCATTGAGAGCGACGTTGATCGTGTTGAGGTCCTTCTGGACTAGCTCATTATCAAGTAAAACGTTGACCACGTTAATGTGACCCTTGTCCGCTGCAGCCTCTAGGGGACTGTCGTAGGACACGCCCCCTTTGCACGGCTCAGCGCCGGCATGAAGCAATGCTGTGATGATGCAAACATCATTCGCGAGTGCTGCTGTTATTAGGGCAGTACCACTCAGTTGAGAAGAGTCCGCAAGGTCGATGTTGGCATTGTTGTTGAGCAGCAATTGCACGAGTTCCGAGCGGCTCTTCGAAACTGCATTGCTTAGTGCGGATTCGCCAGTATACGTCCCCAAAGAGTCCACTGATACACCCGCATTGAGCAAAGCCAGCACCACTTGAGTCTGATTCTTAGCAATTGCCCGATGCATTATGTCTCCACCGTCGTGTGCGCCGTTCTTGATAAGAAGTGCCATCAATGGGACATTTCCATTCGTTGCAGCAATGAAGAGAGGTGTCCCACCTCTGTGCGGACCGCCGGTGGAATCTATGGCTTTCGGATTCAGAATTGCCGCTTTGTTTTTCTTGGTGCTGTGGAGGTACTGTTGCATGATACTGCACAAGTTATACCGGGCAATGTATTGCGCAGCCGTGAGAGAACGATCCTGAAGGTGTTCTTTCTCGTCCCAGAAGAAAGGCTGCTTGCTGACGAAGACTGCCTGCGCAGCGCTAGGATATAGGTTCTCATCGAGTAGAAATGAGCAAGCCTGGTCGCATACTGCATCTTGGATATCCAGTGCGTGGGCACCCCAGTACTCTGCGGCATAGAGCACGAATTCGTTATCGCGGTACCTGCGTTTCATGGCTTTCTTTGAAGAACACCTGCCGCTGCGGAATGTGTCGTAAGATAGGTAGGTAAGACAGGTGCGTGCGATTTCAAGACGAGCGTCAGGATACCATTGGTCGATGATACTGTCCAGGTACGTTTGCGCCGTGCGGTGCACGAGCCGTACAAAGCGACGCTCAACTTCTACGTCGATAAGCCCAGCGCATACTGATCGTACTTCTTCCATCTCGTGCAGATTTGTGAAGTCAAGAGCATCGGTATCTGCCTCTACAGCAAGAGCCAGAAGCAGCTCGCTTTCGGTCAAAGGGCGGCGTGCGAGGGTAACCCAGGATAAAGCACGCATTGCAAGTTCGATTCGCTTCGGACTTTGGCTCTCGATTCGCGCAATGACATCCTTATATGCTTTGTCCAGCGAGCCTTTCGATTCACCCAAACTCCTCAGGGTAAGACGAACCTCTTTCTCGGTCATCTGATCGCACAATGCCTTAACGTACAATGTAGCGAGCAAGAACCTAAAGTATTGTAAGCTGATGAATCGAACTCTGAGTATTCGCCAGACCCACATATCACCAGCAGCTTCCGCCACTTTCTCTTGCACTTCAAGTTGCAACATCGGAGAGCGCTTGACACAATGCGGGAGCTTATTAGTTTGTCCGGCAACATATCGCTTGAGGTCGTCCGATCGCGCCTTGATTTCCATGTCAAGTGCTCCTTGTAAGCCCCTCGGACTCACTCGTGACGTGATCAGCAGGCGAACGTCCGCCTGCGACTGCAAAGACTGTAGGTGCTCTAATAGTTGATCGCGTTGGTTATCATTTATGCACTCATCCAAGGCGTCGACCACGATGTATGTGGTAGTCAGTGTCTCAGAGGCGATACGAAGCTCGCTCAGAACCTCATCTTCCGAGATCTCGGACCCATCTTCCGCGTGTTTCCTGAAAATTGACTCCACATGCTGTGCAACGCTTGCATGAGCTTGCACCAGTTGCTTCAGTAGGGCTGCAAGCAAATGTCTTACGTTGTCTTCTTCTTGCGTCTTGTGATTAATAAAAACCCATGCAATGGCAACACTCTCGTTTCGTGCGTTTGCCAGCAAGTGCTCAATGGCGATAGCGGAGAGCATCGATTTGCCAGTACCGCGACCTCCCTGACACATGAGAGCCATTTTTGGACTGGCAAGCCAAGAGTTGAATTCCTGTGACCGAAGGAACCATTCGCCGGTGCCCTTCTGCCGTCCTTTGAGGACGGTGGCGTGCTCAGCAGGATAGTTCGAAGACGATATCCATTTTGCGAGGGCCTGTCGTTCCGCCTTCCTGTCTTCAACAAGGGCCCGCTGTTGAACATCTTCGAGCATCGATCGCATGACAGGTAAATGTCTCGTATCAGTATGAACAGCTTTCAGGATCTCACTTCGGGCGTCAGTCAGCCTTGGGCCTGAGTGTATATGCGGACTCACAACTGATCCATCTGCAAAGCAGTTATCATCGCCACGTTGAGTCGTGCCACACGATCCAAGATGTCACGGACTTCTTCCTTCTTGAATTTCCAACGGAGAGCCTCTGCAGCCCTTCTGGGCCTCCCTCCTGCTGTGAGTCCAACACGTAGTTTCGTCAAAGCGGCCTCGAATTGGATAAGCAAGCCGCCTTTTATGACATCTCGTGCTGACTGGAACCAGGAATCTGGATCATTGCGCTCTTCGATTCGACGCCTCAGTTTTTCAAGGAGCCCGTGGACATTTGCGACCTCCAAAGCGCATCTTGCACGGTCTGTCGAGGCATCTTTGACGTCGTTGAGGTATCCCAGGACCTTCGCTGAGAGCTCGAGGATAGCGATGATGCTGGCTACGAGACCCACAGCCTCAGCCATGTCAGATGGCGAGGAATCGTTCAATCAAATCGACCATGCCAGGAGCCCATGAGCTGGCAACGAAGTCAGCACCTCAAAATGAAGCTTCGACTAGAGGCGTGCGCGTTTAGGGAAAGAGCAACGCCGGAAAGCGCGAGGAAAGTGAGTTGAGGTGAGCAGGCTGATGGAGGGGCAATAGCACACCTGCAGCTCACGCGTATGCAGTCTAGCCGGACTTATGTTGCTCTCTCGTCTTACTGTGGCGCTCCGTGAAATCCTTGGTGTGAGTGGGGTCCAGGTTGAAGTCGAAGTCACGCATCTTGATGAGGCTCTTGACAAAGTGAACCCAAGCAGGGGGAATATCTTGAATACGCTGCTTCGAGCACTTTTTCGAGCCCTCCCACGAGCAAGGCCGGGTATCTAGCGAACAAGCAGCGTCATGGTGGTCTTCTGGGTTTTTGTGCCAGTGATGCGCGGGTCTGGCGTCCAACGACACGTCCAGAAACACTCGCGTTGGTATCGCGCAGACCGTTCTTGATATGGTGGATCGGCCCATAAATTCTTCAGAGACATGTTATGTTTGGTGTTTTGAGCACCAACCTCCAGGCTGGGCGTTCGAAAGCACCTTCCGTTTTGCGCAGGGAAAACGACAGCGGCGCACTTTCCAGATTCAACGTGACCCCGCACGTCGATATCATGGATCTTGATAACAAGGTTGCCCGCGGTGAATTACACATCATGGGGTGCTTGCAGCGGTTGTGGCAGAGATTGCAACTGGTTCGAGGCTGCGGTTCGGCGGTTCCAAGGTCGAGTCGCGAGGTCCCTGTGCAGATCCAGATGCATTCCACCGCAACGCAAGGGGCGCCGGCTAAGCCGTGAGGCTCTTTTGCACACGTTTTTGACAGCTCAGCTCGCTCCTTTCCGGCTGGACCGCAAGCAGCTGAGGGCCTCCAGCCTTGTTTCCTGATGATGTGCAAGTTCGCGGTCCAGATGCGGCATCACGCGCATGGGCGCAGTCGAGCTAGCATCGGCGCCTCGCGCACCGAGTGACCTCAGCACCTGCCTACCATGGATCCGGTTCCTTCCACCGACGTATTGCCCGGCTTGCGTACGAGAATCAATACTCACTACGTGCCCTGCCACCTTCTTGCTCTCTTTCGTGCGGCAGCGGTTTAGACGACGATTTGACTGCTGGTGTTGCACTTGAACGGTGTGGGCGGCTCCAATGTGTTCGCCGTAAACGACCATCCCAGCTCCTGGTCTCTCGACTGTCGTCACTCCTTTGTCCCCGGCCGCTTGCCGCCCAACAGCCAACAGCTTCCCGCCGCTCCAACAGCGCCTCGAGACTCGAGACAGCAGGGCGCCCTGGAATGCCCATAGCTACGCAATATTCATAACGACACAATGGCTGAGTATGCGTATGTGCGACTCATCCGCGTCCAGACGGCAGACTGATGTATAGCAGATTCATACACTCGGCTGCGCCATGGGTCCAGCACAGCTCCGGCACCATGACACCCTCTCGCCTGCGGTCGCTGAGCCCCATGGCCGCGAAGAAGGAGGTCACCAGGTCCATCTCGACGCCGCACCTCGCCAAAGCCGCCAGCGAGAGTGACGGCATGAACACCATCCCGGATCCTCGAGCCCCCACGCCTCAACCCCAGATCTCACGCCACAACTCGACCGACTCGCACCCAGACCTCAGTCAGGAAGTCTCGACGCTCAGCACGAAGCTCATCAACGCCATCAACCACTCGACGATGCTCGACGACTCGCTGCAGCAGACGCGCCATGAGCTGGAAGCGGCTAAGAAGCGCCTCGAGCAGCTGGAGTTGCAGGTGAAAGATCACGAGCAGAAAGTTGCGAAGGGACTGTTGGTCGAGAAGGTCGTATACGATAAGATGGAGCGCCAGATGTCGACAGAGCTGCAAGAGGAGCGTAAGCGCCGCGCAGAGGCAGAGAGGCTGAAGCGCAATACGGACAGCGAAGTTGAGCAGCTGACGGCGGCGCTGTTCGAGGAAGCCAATGTGGTAGGTGCAGCGATATTTGATGTCAAAGGACTACACTAACGCTGAGCAGATGGTCGCAGCTGCACGCAAGGAGACGGAAGCCTCTGATAAGCGTGGCGAGCAGCTGAAGCAACAGCTCAGCGACGCAGAAGTACTCCAGATTTCCTTGCAAGAGCAGCTCCAAGATCTGAAGGGCGTAATGGAGAAGATGAGCTCGCATGGCGGCGACGACGAAAGCAACATTCTCGCGACCACGACCGCACCATCGACACCCGGCATCACCCCCGCCGACAAGATGACAAAGCTGCTCGAAGCCACCAACCTGACGCCTAATACGCCAGGCTCTGAAGAGTTCAGCCCCGACCACCCGCTACACTTCTCGCACCTCATACACCCGGTTCTACGATCTGACTTGACGGCATTCGAAGAGTTTCAGGCCATGCTCAGGACTGTACCGAAATCCGCGCCTTCGAGCCGTGTGTCGAGCGGCAACTACAGCAGCTTGAACGTGTTGGGTTTAGGATCGCTGACGAATAGCTCCACCACCTCCTTGCCGTCCTCGATCAAAACGTCCAGCAACGGCAACAACTCACCCCGAGAGCCCGTGGCCAGCCAATCCCTGACGAACCTGAAGGACGAGAAGTTTTACAAGCGCGCACTTGCCGAGGACATCGAACCTACGCTTCGCCTCGACATCGCACCTGGGCTCTCGTGGATGGCGCGCCGCACGGTGGTCAGCAGCATTACAGCTGGCTCACTTGTAGTCGAACCAAACCCGCCGTCGAACTCGCGGTTCCGCGCGCCGATACTGCCGTGCTCGCTATGTGGAGAGAACAGAAAAGAGGAGAAGTACGCCAGGAAATACCGCTTCAAGACGGCCGACAACGAAGACTCGCAGAGATATCCTCTGTGCGACTGGTGTCTGGGACGCGTACGCGCAACATGCGACTACATTGGCTTCCTACGGATGATAGCTGCCGGACACTGGCGAGCAGAAACAGACGACGAGAAGAAGAACGCCTGGGAGGAAAGCGTGCGTCTACGAGAGCGCATGTTCTGGAACCGCATCGGCGGCGGCGTAGTTCCAGCCTTCATTCCCATGCGCGACAGCCCACGCAGCCCTACCTTCGCCAACAACGATAAGATACGGAGAAGTGAAGAATTGAGGCAGTCAATCGAGATCGCGGTGGAAGCCCCGAAGGCCTCTGACGACCCGTTTCAGGCATCGAAGGGCGACGCAGAGAAGCGTGTGTCTATCGGCAAGACGGTGATCTCGCCAGAAATCAAAGAAACGCTCACAGAAGATGAGGAGAAGCAGATCGAGGAGATGGTGCAGACACAGCTCGAGAGCGAGGTGCGCAGGTCGTTGGAAGCGAAGCCTATCACGGAGAAGCCGGCATTGCAGCGGCAGCGGAGCCATTCGAATCCGCCGCCGACGCCACCGAGGAAGAAGGATGAGCGGTTGAGTTTGAGGATTCCCGGAGGTTTTGAGTAATTCGGTTGATGTTGTTGTTGTTTTCTGACCGATATTTTCCATCTAGCATTTCTACAGGCGCGCAAAACCTGTCTTCATTTGTTGTTGTGCATTGGGCTGGGAATACCACTGGTGTCAGGCGTCTTCTTATATATACGATTGCAGGAACAGAGCAGTGTAGTAGGTTTGTCATGGTCGGGTATCATTTATTCGCTAGCAATCTTCATCGCTGTCCGCACCGCGGTAATACACACTTTTGAGCCTTCAGAACTCTTCTTCGTCCTGCCTCATTGCGGAGACTTTCTGGCTATGACGCCGCGCTCTTATTTCTTCCCCCTTCCCTTGCCCTTGGCTTTTGACTTGGACGCAGCAGGCGATGCAGACGCCAGCGCCTGGAATGCCTCACTCGTCGTCTTGGGCGCTGACGACCGCGTGGCCCTTGTCGGCGTGTCCTTGTGTGGTGTAGCTTCAGGTGCAACTTTGTCCTTCTTCGACGGGCGTCCGCGCTTCTTCTTCGCTGGCTGGGGAGTCTCTGCGTCGAGGTCCATGGCCTCTTCTCCAGCTGCAGCTCCGGCTTCGACTTCGGCTTCGGCTTCGGCTTCGGCTTCGGCCTCCTGCTCTTCTTGTGTCTCTTCGACCTCAACGGCAGGTTTCTTGCCCTTCCTCCCGCGCTTCTTCGCTGGCGCTGGTGTGTGTGCCTCGTCGTCATCTCTCTGCTCCTCAGCAACATGTTCCCTGCGCTTCTTGTTCGGCGTCCCGTCCTCCCCGTCAGCACCCTCCGCGCCGCGCTTCTTGCTTCGCGTCTCCTCCTCCTCCTCGTTGTCGTCGAACTTCTTGTTCGTCAACGCCCGCGCCTTCTCCAACGCCCGCTCCTTCTCCCGCGCCATGCGCTCTTTCCTCAGCTCATCGTACCGCTCGTTCCCGCTCAGCCCGTGCTTGATGAAGCGCTGCGCCGCGCCGACATCCAAGCGCGCCCTGCCCTCTTTCTCGGCGAGGTTCTTGAAGTGCTCCTCTGCGTCTTTGATCTTGCCGAAGTAGCCCTTGAGGCGCGCGAGTTCGGGGAAGATGGCGTGGCTCTTTGCGTCGGCGCCGGATGCTTGCAGCGTCGAGAAGAGCACCGACTCGATTGCGTAGGCGGCTAGGACGTAGAGTTTGGACTTTTCGAGGAGCGGCAGCGAGGTCGCCGTCTTGGAGAGGGTGTTGGGGGGCAGCAGGGGGGTCAGGGTCGCGGTGAGCTCGTCGATGTTGACTTCGAGGTCTTCGACCAGGTCGGGAAGGTCGGTTTGCGGGTCCATTGGGGAGTCTTGTTGGAAGTTGGGGTTGTGGATATGCCGGTCGAGGTCGAGGTCGAGGTCGGTGTTTGTTGCAACAAAAAGTTGCGGGCCGCGGTTCAGCCGAGCCAGCTGCACCTTGGTGCACCATGCAGCTTGCATGAGCTCACCACTCGGCCACCACCTCACTCCGCCTCCGCAATTGCCAATCGCTCCCTGCCCACCTCCTCGAAAGTATACCGGCTGCTGTTTATGTGAACGCCAAGCTGTCTCTCTCCATCGCCCACTTCATACCCAGGCTGCGGCCTCGGATACCGCACATACGCCCGCCATGCAGACCCGGTAGCCATAGCCATGGCCATGGCCACGGCCACGGCCGGGCGGCAACGATGCAGCGGCGCGCCTTCGTGGAGAGCGGGACGAAGAGAGAGGAGGCCGCCGGCAGCAGTGCAGCGCGCGGACAGGACGCTGCGACGGGCACTGCAGCGCCGCTCACCCTGCACAGCGCCGCCGACTTCTATCGCACCAAGCCGGTGCTCGACCGCCGCGTCCACATCCTGGGAGTGGGCAACGTCGGCAGCTTCATCGCGCACTCGATACGCGGCATCCCCAACCCGCCGCCCGTCACGCTGCTGTTCCCCAGCTGGGACCGCCTCAATGCCTGGCAGGACTCGGAGCAGCGCCTGTCGCTCGTGACCGAGGGCGACACGGAGACGCGCTCTGGCTACGACGCCGAGCTCGCCATCCCGCGCATCCGCTACCACGGCAAGGAGGTCGGGCTGACCAGCGCCGCCGAGGGCGACAGCGCCATCCTGGAGGGCGAGTCGTCGGCGCCCATCAGCTCGCTGATCGTGTGCTCCAAGGCGCCCGTCGTGCTGCAGGCTCTGTCGGCCGTCAAGCACCGCCTGACGCGCGACTCGGTCATCCTCTTCCTGCAGAACGGCATGGGCATCGTCGACGAGGTCTCGCGCGAGATCTTCCCCGACCTGGCCATGCGCCCCTACTACATGCTCGGCGTCAACAGCCACGGCGTGCACTCCACCCCGGACACGCCCTTCACCACCGTCCACGCTGGCTTCGGCACCCTCTCCCTCGGTATCCTCCCCCACGAGCGCGACCGCGACCCCGCGTCCCCTTACGCCCCCCGCGACCGCATCCGTCCACACTCGCGGGCGCAAGCAGTGCAGCACTCCCCCCAACCCCCAGGCACCCAAGAGACCGACGTCGCCCTCCCGACCAGCGCGAGCGTGCCCTGGACCCCAAACCAGCGCTATCTCCTCCGCACACTCCTGCGCACCCCTGTGCTGGCCGCTACCGCCTTCAGCCCGCCCGACCTACTGCAAATGCAGCTTGAGAAGCTGGCCGTCAACTGCATCATCAACCCGCTCACCGTGCTCCTCGACGCGCGCAACGGATCCATACTATACAACTACGCCTTGACCCGCACCATGCGGCTCCTCCTCGCTGAAATATCACTCGTCATGAGGAGTCTGCCGGAACTGCAGTACATTCCCAACGTGGATAGTCGCTTTGATCCTGGGAGGCTGGAAACCCTGGTCGTGTCCGTGGCGCAGAAGACAAAAGACAACGTCTCAAGTATGCTGGCGGATGCGAGGGCGGGACGGCAGACGGAGATCGAGTACATCAACGGGTGGATTGTGCGCAGGGGTGAGGAGCTGGGCATCAGGTGTGTGCTGAATTACGCGGTCAAGGAGTTGGTCAAGGGGAAGGTGCAGATGATTGATTTGGAGTTGGGCGAGGGGGTGCCGTTTGTTGGCGATGGAAAATCTGGAAGGAAGGACGGAGGGTTGGAAGTCCGCAGAGGCGTGGCCGAGAAAGAGAAACCAGATGGACGTAAGAGGGCCGGTGGGACGAAGGAGAAGCATGTCGATGGGGAACAGAAGGCCAAGTTGTAGAATGGAATCACCGTACAAAACCACGCATGCAGGCTGTAAGTTCGACAACGCCTGTACCTCGTACTGTTCTCTTCAAAACCTTGTTCACAATAACTCCTTCGCTGACTGAATGTGTGAGACCGCACGTTGGAAACCAGTTACAGTTTCCGGCTCTCCTCGAACATTGTCATCTCGTCTACCATCCTCACTTCATCCGATGCCATCTCCCGATTCTTCAGTCCTCACCTCTGCTCTCGCTCATGGTTCTCTTGGCTGTCTCGGCACGGCTACTTGTTGCTGCGCATCACCTCATCTGTCTCATCCGGCAATGCAAGTCGTAATACCGTCAGCATCTATATTCGAATATCTTTTCACCAGACCAACGGCGCCTGGCACCAGCTACGTCGCCCAGGCAAGCCTTGGAAATCTGCTTGCAATTCGCAACTTGCAAATACTGAATCCGTGCAGTGAGTCAATTGAAGTCTGTACGCAGTTCCATCGGTCGACAAAGGGGCCAGACGAGCCTCGGTGTTTCTCAACATGGACTATTTTCGTTCGGCCTTACGTCACGCATCGCAAAGTCTCGGCAGAAAATGTATTCATTCTCCGTACGCCACAGCTGGAGTTCTCATGCGCCACGCCTTACAGCAAATCAGAACGCTTTGAAGTCCGCTGTGCCCGGAACTTAGTCTTCTTCCGAGGCGCCGACGATCCCGCAACCAGGAACCGATCGTGTGCACCGTTGCTTCAAACACGCGTGCGCGGAGTTTTCGTCGCCTGCAAAATGTTAAAGCCGGGCTCGACAAGGGTTTATTTCCAACGGCAAGGTTGGCCGCCAGGCTGCAAGGGTGATATAGGGCTGCCTGCTCCACTGCAAAGATGGCGATAAATCCTCCTCGGTATTTCAGAGGCGTACATATACTGACGTAGCGTCCGCGGATCTGGCAATAACATCTTGAGCCTGAGCACGCGACTCTCTACTCAGCTGAATTCACTCGTACTGTGCTCGCTCGGCTTGCACATGAGTCAATACAGCATGGAGAACGTCCGACGCACAGCGTCCCGACGCTCGTCAAGATCAAGATCGAGACCAAACAGTCCACCACTGCACCGTTTGCTTTCCAGCCACCACCCAGATGACCACTCAGTGTACCACCACGAAAACGGTGAAGGGGTCCATGTCAGGAATGATGCGTCATCACTGCACAAAACCGAAACCCAACGACGAGACGTAGAAAGCTCGTCTAGTGATGACGACAGCAGTGCGAGGAGCACAAAAGAGAAGGAGAATAGAGATGAGGCTGAGCACGGTGACGAGACTACGTACGAAGAGATACGAGGAGGTATACCGTACGAGCACGATGTCGAAGCTGGGAAGCCGGAGTTGGAGAAGAAGAAGAGTAACAGGAGCATCAAGGACCCCAACCTAGTGTGTAACGCTCCACTCAGCTCCTCCCGTTCACTGAAGCTGACACGCGTAGGTCACATGGGACTCCCCGGATGACCCCAAAAACCCAAAGAACTGGTCCATGAAGCGCAAATGGGCCGCTACCCTGATCGTGTCCTGCTTCACGCTCGTCTCGCCCATCTCCTCGTCCATGATCGCACCCGCGCTCGCCTCCATCAGCAGAGACTTCAACATCACAAATGAAGTCGAGGCCCAGCTCACCCTCAGCATCTTCGTGCTTGCGTACGCCATCGGTCCTCTCTTCCTCGGCCCGCTATCCGAGATCTACGGCCGCGTTATCGTGTTGCAGTTGTCGAATTTGTTCTACCTGGCTTGGAACTTGGGCTGTGGGTTTGCGCAGACGTCGGGCCAGTTGATGGCTTTCCGGTTCCTCAGTGGGCTGGGTGGATCTGCTCCGTTGGCTATCGGTGGTGTAAGTTGGTTTTCTACTAGGTCCAATATCGCAGTCGCTGACGTGAGTCTAGGGCCTCCTCAGTGACTGCTTTCACGCTGAGCAGCGTGGCAAGGCCATCTCGATTTATTCTCTGGCGCCACTTCTGGGCCCTGCCATCGGGCCCATTGCCGGCGGGTTCATCAGCCAGAACGTGACCTGGCGTTGGTGTTTTTACGCAACGACTATCTTCACCGCGGTCGTCCAATGCTTCGGCTTCTTCTTCCTCCAAGAAACATATGCGCCCAAGCTCCTCGCCTGGAAGCGCGACAAGCTCATCAAAGAAACCAACAACACATCGCTACACACCGAGTTCGACAGCGCAGACCGCACACTCGCCACCACGCTCAAAATCGCCATGCAGCGCCCCTTCATCCTGCTCGGCACCCAGCCCATCCTGCAGGTCCTGGCGTGCTACATGGCGTATCTGTACGGGCTGATGTACCTCATGCTGTCCACGTTCCCGCGGCTGTGGAGCAGCGTGTACCACGAGTCGACGGGCATCGCGTCGCTGAACTTCATATCCATGGGCGTCGGCTTCTTCCTCGGCACGCAGATCACCGCGCCGCTGAACGACATGCTGTACCGGCGGCTCAAGAAGGGCAACAACGGTGTGGGCAAGCCCGAGTTCAGGGTTCCCATCATGGTGCCTGCGAGCCTCCTGGTCCCTGCGGGGCTGTTCATGTACGGCTGGAGCGCGCAGGCAGCCGTCCACTGGATCGTGCCTAACATCGGCGCCGCGCTGTTCTGTGCCGGCGTCATCATCGGGTTCCAGTGCATCCAGACGTATCTCGTCGACAGCTACACGCGGTATGCGGCTAGTGCTATTGCGGCGGCCACGGTGTTGAGGTCTCTCGCTGGGTTCGGGTTTCCGCTGTTTGCGCCGGCGATGTACAATGCTCTGGACTATGGCTGGGGAAATAGTCTGCTGGCCTTTGTGGCGTTGGGGCTGGGTGTCCCGGCGCCCATCTTGTTGTGGAAGTTTGGCGAGCGGTTGAGGGCGAGGAGTCAGTTCGCTGCTGGCTAGGCTGGCAGTAGTAGTTGAGGCTCTCGTAGAGACCGTAGAGAGGTCCACGACTGAGAATCAATTGCTGTCTTACGACGTGGCCCTGTGGTGGTCTCGAAGTCCTTTGTGCCAGTGCCATCAGATTTTGTGCACTTTCCAGACATACCTTGTCGTTAGTCAATCTAGCCACCGCGCGTGATTATGGAACTGTTCCATTAGGTCACTACCTTGCACCTCCCACACCAATATGATCCAGTTCGTCGCAGAAACGCGAAGGCCTGTCGACAAGAATCTGTCAGCTCTTGTCACTCCTGCTTGCTTACTCCATCCTACCCCTTTCCACGTCGACATCCTCTTGCCTTACTCAACAAAGGTCAAGGCTGTCAGCCGCTGTTCATGCCTCGTTGGACTAGCCGAACCACTTCTACTGACGTTTGAGCATGATGTCGAGATACTCTACACTACTCCTACCCCATACCGTACCCATATGTGTCGCACATCGATGCCATGGTCCAACAGGATAGGCATGCGTACGCGTTCTATCGTCGTCGAAATAAGCTTAAATCCAGGCATCTCAACTTCAGCCTCTGCGACTGCAAGTCATGTACCCCATTGGCCAGTCTCAACTCGATCGTTCGAGGTTGACGTACGACTGAGGGCAAGCCGAGGCGAGAAACTGGATATGTCATTCGATGTGGCCCGTGCATGGACGGCGATGAAGCTCTCCAAAAAGTTCCCGCACCACGACTACCGTCACGTCACCCCGTCTCCGCACACACACACACACACAATGGCCGCACCAAGCAGATGCACCGCGCGCATTGCGACCGCGCTCAAGAGCAACCCGGCCCCGCGCCTTGCCGCCCGCACATTCGCTTCCAAAGCCACCGCACCATCGCGAACATGCCTGCGCCAGGCCCAGCAGACGAGCGAGGCACGCCGCCAGTTTTCGAGCACCTCGTACCGCCAGAAACTCAAGACCATCGACCAAATTAAGGCGCGCAACAAGGGCGGCCCCTTCAACATCACCGCGGCCCTCCTCTTCATCGCGACCGCCGGCGGACTCTGGGCCTACTTCACATACGAGAAGGAGCGCATGGCCCGCAAGCGGATAGCCGAGCAGACCAAGGGCGTCGGCAAGCCGAAGGTGGGCGGGCCCTTCTCGCTCGTCGACCAGGACGGCAAGGTCTTCAGCTCCAACGACATGCTGGGCAAGTACTCGCTCGTGTACTTTGGCTTCACGCACTGTCCGGACATCTGCCCGGACGAGCTCGACAAGATGGCGCTCATGTACGAGAAGGTGCGCGAGAAGTGCGGCGACGTGCTGCTGCCCATCATGATCACGTGTGATCCTGCAAGAGACAGCCCCGCCGTCTTGAAGGAGTATCTGGCCGAGTTCCACCCGGACTTCATCGGGTTGACGGGGAACCACGAGCAGATCAAGGACACGTGCAAGGCGTATCGTGTCTACTTCAGCACGCCCAAGGACGTCGCGCCCGGGCAGGACTACCTCGTGGATCACAGCATCTACTTCTACCTGATGGGTAAGTCGCACGAGCTTTGCCCACTTGAGCTGGAGTCCTATTCCGAATATGCATGGCTAACAACCGCAGATCCTGAGGGCGACTTCGTCGAGGCCATCGGCCGCAACTTCACCGCCGACCAGGCCGCCAAGGTCATCGCTGACCACGTCAAGGATTGGGAGAAGCCGCTGAAGAAGGAGACGCGCTGGGAGTGAGCAAATATCACTATTGTACTTGTATGTATGACGCACTCGGGACTTGTACGATGCACATGTAGAACACCCTGTACAATCAACGGATAGCGCTACGTCGCGATATTGGGCGTCGGAACGTGCCTCAACAAACAGCAACGCGACCTCAAGAGGTGTCCAACAGCCTCATGCACAGTTTAAACAAGCTTCGCGCCCAAGAATTGCCCACTTACCAGCATCCTCGCGCGCACCGACTGCATGGACGCTTCCGTACACGTCTCGTCTTGGCAGCACCGAATCGGTGTCTTGGCCATGCAGGCTTAGGGTTCCGCCGTCTGGGGGCGGGGGAACTCGAAGCATGTGTAGGAGGTGGATGGCGGGTGAGTACTCCTTGAGTCTCATGCGATTTGTGTCCGCATCGAGCGGAGGTGAAGACAGTTGATATCAATTGTAAAACATCTGATGCGTAGAGCAGAACGGTGCTTGCTCGCTGTTCCCGATCCAGCACAGCCTCACCACCACCTGTCAGCTTTCAGCACACGACCCCATGCAGAGGATGTGCGCAGCTTGCTGGTCGTGGCGCTTCAGCTGAGGCCAGCAACGCCAGCGCTGCGCGATTGGCCCGCTGCGGATCGTGGCGCTCGCGCCGACCCTTCGGAATCGCCTAACCACCAATTGACAGCCGCACTACCATCTAAGATGCAGTGTGTTTGATGCACGGCTTGTGAGATGAACTTTCAGCTTCTGCATGGACGCCTGCGATACGGACTAAGAATGGCTGGATCCGGGGGTCGTGATATATGTAAGTGGTGGTTTGGGGGCCGCGCAAAGGTTTGTTGTTTGTCTTACATCTCATCTCCACGGCTTACTGCTGTGCCTCATCCGTGCCTTCAAGGCGTACCGTACGGGGTACCTGGTACCTCAATCCAAATCTCTTTCTCCCTCTTCCACCCTTCGTCTGTATCGGATTGAGCACTCACAATGGAGCACACGACACCAGCACAGATTGAACAGAGGCAAACCGACCAAGATACCTTGGCGAAGCTGACTTCGCCCCCGACTCCCAATCTTAATGATACCATCGAGCCAGCCCAGAGTACACACGACTTGAGGAGTACGAACGAGAAGGGCAGTGTCAACGACACATGCACATCGTCGTCAGACTCGTACAAGAAGGCGCCCAACGTCGAGACCGCAGAAGTCAACGACGACAGCAGCGACGATGGCATCGATTGGAAGCCTGGCTTCCGCCAACAGTTCCCTTGGATTGGCTTCTCAGGCTTCATCATCATCATCGTGGCAACCTCCATGGCTGTCGCTGTTCTAGGGGCATCGAACAAAGAGCGCGTCAAGGACTGGCCGTTCACGCGTTTCCCCATCCAACCCAACGTGTTGATCAACATCGCCAACCAGTTCCAGAACCTGGGTCTGATTACGTTCATTAGTCAAGGTCTCGCCATCGCGTGGTGGCGGAAGGCTATGCAGGGCAGCTCCCTCAGCACACTGCACAGGAACCACGCCTACTCGTACAGCTTCTACTCCATTATCACCTCAGGCAAGCACTTCAACATCGTAGCGCTTGCGGCGCTGATGACCAAATTTGCGGTCATCGACAGTACGCTGTTTCAGAAGGCTACCAAGACCATCGTCACTCAGCAGGTCGACTACAAGAACGTGACAGTGACAGGGTGGCTGGAGACCAATTGGCCTGCCAACAGTGGTGGCGTGCCTGGCGAAGATGGAACAATCAAGACCGTCGATACAGCTTGGGCGGGTGTGATCAACGCCTACAACGGCAAGATTGCCAACGGCAAGGTCCACGATCTCCTCGACAACAAGGCTTCGTTCTTTGACTGCCCGTTCCGACAGGAATGCAGTGGTTCATTCAAGGCCCTGGGCTTTGCATTCGACTGCAGCTCTACCACTGAGGATGTGAATTATGGTTTGCAGCGTCAGAGTCAGTTTGGTGGCGTCGAGACGTCGTATCCGCTGTGGAACATCGGCTTCAACTCGTCGTGGGCGACCGACTCCAAGCCGTACGCGAGTATCAACATGAGCATGTTGTATGTCGACAGTCACGCGGGCGCCGACAGCAACG
Source organism: Phoma herbarum (assembly GCA_001599375.1). Classification (NCBI taxonomy): domain Eukaryota; kingdom Fungi; phylum Ascomycota; class Dothideomycetes; order Pleosporales; family Didymellaceae; genus Phoma; species Phoma herbarum. The sequence goes on from BCGR01000002.1 coordinate 1,907,678, forward strand.
ACTGCCCGGGCACGCTCACGCGACGTACCTGTGAGATTCGTCCCGCCATTGTCGAGTACCCTGTCACAGTCATGGTGCCGTCCGAGGAGGAGCTGAAAGGCAAAAACATCGTCACACACGTCAAGTTCTTCACAGACAACATCACGCATCCCATCGGCACGAACATCACAGAGCGGCAGATCGACCAGCTCAAGTTCCTCGAATACGTCGACTTGAAGGAAGATTTCAACCAGACTTCGACCATCGGCGCCCTAACCTACGTCCTCAACAACCTGTACTCTTCCTCCGCAAACCTCACCTACACCGAAGACTGGGACATCAGACTGCAAGGCGGCCAAGCGCAGACCATGTTCTTCGCCGACACCGACACCGAGACCTTCTCGCGGTGCTACTACGACATCGACCGCCCGGGGCTCGACGACCCAGCCATCGAGCTCCTGCGCAAAATCAACACGCTCTCCTTCGTCGCCGCGCTCTACCTGAAAAGCCAGCCGACCACAAACTCCACCCTCCGCGCCGCCGCAGGCATGGCGTCCCAGACCGCGCTGTCCAGCGTAACCGGCATCGTCGAGGAGTACGACACGGACTTCAACTACGTCGCGGGCGCGCTGGTCGCGACCTTCGTCACCATCCTGCTCGTGCTGCCCGTGTACTGGGGCTTCTGGCAGCTGGGCCGCAAAGTCACACTGGGCCCGCTGGAGATCGCAAACGCGTTCAACGCGCCCATCATCAAGCCGGCCACCGTGCGCGCCCAGCACGGCGAGTTCGACGAGGTGCTCAAGGAGGTTGGAAACCGGCGGGTAAGGTATGGTCAGCTCAAGGATGCGCCGCCGGGTAGCATGGGCATCGCCGAGCCCGAGCAGATTGTCAAACCGAGTTATCGCGAGAGTCGCCGGTTCACGCGCGCGCAGCAGGGCGTTGCGGGCGTGGGGATTGGGGCGACGATTGGGGGTGTTGCGGCGGTGACGTTGGGCGAGAGGTAGAAGGGGAGGCTGGAGAGACGAGAATGGCTTGATTTAGCGGGCGTTTTTGATGGCTTTAAAAGGCTTTTGTGTTCGAGACGAATGGTTCGGAAGGAACAGTGCATGATGCAGTGTGTAACCAGTGTATCTGGCAGGATATAGCACTTTTCACCAGCGCTAAATTGATTGCAGCGCGGTGACATTTACCAGTCCCGCAACTCTGCAACCTATTGAACTCGAGCGGCAAGGTGCTGCAATACCGTCTTACACGCCGTTTTGATAAGCTGCTCGCGCACCCATACGCTAACAACAGCTTCATGACACGCGATTTATGGGTCCTCAACCCCACATATGTTCAGCTCTGTCTGAGTAGGATACTAGCACAATCCAAAAAGAATGTTCCAAGTTCGCCCACGCTCTCTGGTGGCAGAAGATTGCGACTGTCGGTAGACGCGCTCTTGTGAGTTTGAGCAAATTCCGTTCCAAAGATCTTGTCGTTGTGTCTATCTGCTGCGGTCTGGCCATCGTGGTGGAAGTCTACGTTGCAGTGCTCGTAGATCCGGCAGGTGTATCCGTGATAATTTGGACTGGGATATATGCAATTATCTCAGTCTGGTGATGACTGGTATGTTGAAAGCGAGCAGAGCTTGTCAGACTGAAGTAGTCATTTCCGCTTCGATTGCTGACACTTGAAGTGGGGGAAACTTGGCCACTTCTCTTCTCTCGCCAGCCAGCTAGGAGAGACTTGTCATATTCTGCAATGCCGGCTGTCCTTCCAATCCATACCTCACGCACAGCTCATACCCCAGCCAATTCTGCGTCGCAGGCAGCCCCCACAGCATGCTCATGACCAGCACACCAAGCTCTTCCAGATCATCCGGGTTGGCCAGCGCTATCAGCTCGTCCCACGCGTTAACGAAGACCTGCAGCTCCAGACACTGCACCTTCGCTCTCGCCCAGCCCATCTCGCTCTGAGCGTTCCACAGCCGCTCCTGCGCGGTGAAGTACACTCCGACCCCGGTTGGTACGTCGGTGCCGGTCTTGAGATAGTTGTACACACCGCGCAGCAGGAACGTGGTCACGACTGTGCGCCGGATGCTCTCGTGGAATAACCACAGCTGCCAATCCTCAGCTTCATCGGCAAGAGTAGCAACGGGTTGGAGCGGCAGGCTGACGGCACATGCGCGTGTGCGCAGTTCACTCGCCCACAGGATGGCCGTGGCCTCGTCGGATTCGGCAGTTGCGCGGAGCCGGATGTCTCCGTCGAAGAGGCGGATGAGCTGGTAGAGCAGAAGTGCTTGCAGCGCCGCGAGAAGATCGTGGTTTGAGCATGTTGATGGGTCGGTTGTTGAGAGGAGGTGGTGGGCGTCGTGCTGAAGGACCTGGTGGACCAGTGGTTTTGTCAAGGGTGTCTGCATGCTATACAGTGCGCATGCGCTCATTGCTTTCTGAAGCGCTGGAGGTTGCAGGGCCTCGAAACTCTGGCGGTGAATGTACATGGTCTGCCCAGTTGATGCGAAAACGTGCGGGAGAAGAGATAGGCGGTTCGCGCAATAAGCTACGCGAGCATAGAGGATAGAACATTCGAGTGTCCGCCGCTGAAGAGCAAGATCGTCAAGATTCGTCTGGGACGTTTGGATGTCGAGAGATAGGTTGAATGGATGATTGGGATAGTCGAACATGGTTTGGTCCAGAACTGGAGACAGCAGGGATGTTGTATCCACCGAGCACACACTTGAAGGTTCCAAGTGCCACACAGAAGTTGTTGTGATTGGCAGTATTGAGGAAGAAGTCTGCGTCATTTGCTGTTGCCGGTTTCTTGTTCGACCAATGTAGTGGCATTCAGATCCTCTCGCAACGCAGCGCTCGCATCTTGGCTGGGTGCGGTCGCATTTTCGCTTGGTCTGGATGCATGCTACACATGACTTGTGGCGGGACGTTCTCTCCATTGTGGCGCATCTTGCGCTAGTGTATCTGCACCGTGACAGACATTCTCGTCTGCGGTGTTTGTTGTCGGAGCAATGGAAAGGGAGGTGGGAGTTGACGGAAGGATAGGAAAGTCCGCTAGCCTCACAGACCTAGCTGTCTTTGGCAATAAGGCAGGAGCGCTAGCGGAGTTTGGTATCCACAATCCTATTCTGGTCCTCTGAAACTCCGCAAGTTTGTCAAAGATTCAGCAGCTGTACATGCAATGTCGAGCAATATTCTCAGACTTGTTGAGATCCTGTCCAGTTCGGACGAACCGTTCCGCGTCCTGACTCGTGACTCATGTTTATATAGCAGCAGCATTCAGGGCCTTGAAGTATTCATCAACAAGACGATCATTTCCACTGATATCGTAGTTTCAATAATGTATTCGACTACGAATATCCTCATTACAGGTGCAAGCCGCGGTCAGTATAGTATACCCACCGTCGAATGCGACTGACATATCGGATATCAGGTATCGGCAAGGGTCTTGTTGCCGCATACCTCAACTCTCCCAATACCACTGTCGTAGCAGCAGTTCGCCAGACTGCGTCCGCAGGCTCGCTTCACTCACTCGCAACGGCGTTAGGCTCACGTCTTGTCGTAGTCGAAATCGATGTTGCTTCCGTCGACAGCATAAAACGTGGTATCGCATCGTTGAAGCTTGTGCATGGGATCGACAGTCTCGATGTGGTCCTCGCCAATGCTGGAGTGGCGGCTGTCAGCCCTAGCCTCAGCAAGATAGATGTCAGCGTTATACAGCCTTTCGTAGACGTCAATGCGTACGGCCAGTTGGAGCTGTTCAAGGCTGTTGCCCCTCTGCTGCGGAAGGCGAGGATCGGTGCGCCAGGCAAGTTCATGTACATGTCTAGCCTTGGAGGTAGCTTGACGACCATGAACACCGCCGCACCCCTTTCAGCATATGGTGCAAGCAAGGCATTGGGAAACTTCCTATTCAAGTGGCTGTCTCTGGAGCAGCAAGACATCATTGTCTGGTCCCAGCATCCGGGGTGAGTGAAGCCAGATCGGGCGAAGTGCGAACGCTAATGCCGTGCAGTATTGTTGCAACAGACATGGCTCAAATCGCCTTTGAAAGTCTCAAGGGTGTCGTTGAGTTCGACTTCGAAGCACAGGCCGTTTCAGTTGAGCAGAGCTGCCAGGACATTCTGCGAATAGTGGGTTGACTCACACACCTTCAATCCGGATGAACGCTGACAGAGTATGAAAGGTCCATAATGCCACGCTGGAGGAAACGCACGGCAAGTTCCTTGGTCCTGATGGTGGCGAGCTGCCATGGTAGGCAGTCGTTGGGCTTCAGACAGAACTCGGCTTCCTAGGTTCCTACGACATCAATTGCCGCGTGGATGAGTGACAATGATAAAACGGATTTGAGGAAATGATCGTTTTCACTGGTTCAAACAAATGTTATGTGAAAGACTATTCTGTCCCTTTGCTGGGCGCCTGCGATGACATGCGCACGAAAAAGCTCGCTCAGAACGCCACCGTTCACTTCAAAATTAAGCTCATTTTACCGGAGTGGGCCAGCATCGTCTTTTGTCACAATACTCGACAGTTTCCCTTGGATCAGTTTAATTGTATGCGTGAGCCAAGACAAAGACCTCAGGATATGGGTCGACGTAGAGAGGATGCTCAGCGTGCCGGCGGAGAAGGTGTTATGAAGAGAAGGCGCCAAGAAGCCGAGCTAGCCAAAGTTGCTCAACCCACAATGCTCGGCACAAACACCGAACCATCGTTACTATCCATTTCCCCACCTCATACGTTTTCAAGATTTCGTTCGCTCATCACCCCGTCGTATTCGGATAAGTTGTCGTTCCGGTGGATTCCCCTCCCAGGCGGAAGGCAAAATTGCATCCGCTTCGGTATGATATCAGCCGAAGTGGTCAGGCAGTAGCAAGACTGTTCATCAATTACGTGTGGAAGTTCCCCGTTCAACTAGAAATATTGTGTCTGATGAAGGTCCGCAATTTGTATCTAGGCTCTGGAAGCAACTAACCCGCCGCCTAGGAGTGATGGCGTGATAGTCTGACAGCCTTGGCATAAGCCCTATAATTAGCCTCTTGTGGTACCGTACCCGGCAAAAGTTCAGTGTGTAGAGGCTGCGGCTGAAGGCTTTACAAGGCTGTGGAGCACGGAGGATACAGGCAATACAGCCGATAGTAGGAAGTGCGTGGCATTTCCCGAAGCCGTTTGACGAGGTCCGCGCACACAGACCTGGTTTCCCGCCCAGAATACTTTGGCTTGGCAGCACGGTCAAGAGCTGGCGTTTCGTGGCGGAGTTCTTGGAGTTCTCGCGCACTCCACGTGCAAGTCAGTCTCAGCTGCGACCTCATGTCAGGGTGCTACCATACCCGAGCACTACAGCCATCTCAGCTCCACATAGTGTGCAAACATTTGGCTCACCACGCCGTTCTGCTACGTGTAAATTTGTGTAGGCTGAACGCGTCTCTTGCAGTGCTGGAAGCCTATGGATGATAACATAATGAAGGTGGATACTATGCACACTGGAAAGAGCGGAAAAACATGCACTATGATGCTTAGGCTGTCCGGGACTCTTTGTTGCAATGTGAAAACAGCACGCGTCAGCAGTGAGTGCAATGAGACTATGTCGTATGCAGCTTTAACAATCGGTTGCGTGTAGCGGAACAGTGGTGAGGTGTAGACCAGCGGTGAGGAGTAGAGCTGAAGACGTTGCCATGGCATGCGTAGCACAACAGGGGAAAAGCCAAAGTCGTATCCTTCTTGAAGACTTCTGATACATCACCCCACGTGCTCAGATGACTAACTCTATACGTGTACAATGCCCGACGCATCTGTTACCTCTCTCACCTTGTACACTCCATGGCCCGAAATGAGCGACGCAAAGATACATCATGCTTACAGTGGGTCGACATCCTTTGAATGCCAGACTGTACATATAAGAGCAAGCATCAACTCCTCGTTCCGACAATAATCAGTAAAACCAAATCCACAACCATTCTTCAATTTACAGCTATCTCTGCTCCTACCGACCTTTTCTAGACTGTTTGACAATGGCATCTTTCTACTTTTGGCTTGCATTTACTGTTGCTCTTTGCACAGCACGATCAGTCGAACGCGCGATTCTGGGAGGTAGTCAGTACGATCAAGTTCGCTTCATGGATTGCGACAACTCTGGCCAAGTTGTTGGATACTATGGCAAACCACCTCAGGGAAATGATCCTCCACAAATTACTGTTGCATCGTGGGCTAAAGGTGGAACATTCTCGAACAAGAACTGGGATGCGCTGTGCGGTCGGAAGCCTTGGGTCGTCGGCAAGAGCACGATGCAATGCGGTCTTCGCCCCTTCGCTGTAAACGAACCGTTCAAGACATACATTGGCAACATCACCTACGACGGCGAGGGGTTCAACTGCTTCGTCGATAATGGTCATGCTACCCATAAGGACCCGAACTACGGACAATGCCGCTCTTCGATATATTGTACTCACGATTCTGCAATTGTCGCCAAAGTTTCGGCCTCATCAGATGCCGTCTTTGTGGGCGAACATACCGAAGGACAAAATCTAAAACAGCCACCGCGTACAGATGGCAAAGCCGTTGTTACCGAGATTCTTGGGAACATAACTTCACGCATAAGTCCTGGCGGCAGCAGCTGTGACTCTGCGCCGATCGAAATTCATTACGGGTGTAACATGGTCGTTTCGGAGTGTTCCAGTGCTGATTCCGAAACAATGGACAGAATGGTGCAAGTACTGCTTGGTATTTACGCAAACAACAACGGACTATTCGTCGTAAATGATCAGGACGACAAACCCCGCCCGAATCGAGCTGGAGCAGTCCGTGGATACACCCGAGGTGTCAAAATGCCAAAAAGCTACTTTGTGAGCGTCTCAAACACAGCGCCGCCAAAAGGAGATGGAAGTCTCAATATCGGGCAAGAGTCGGGTATTCGGGCGACATTGAGGGCCACTATCAGCTGTCCTGTGCAAGAGAAAGACAATTCATTCTGCACTGCGCTAGGTGTCATCACAAATGTTGGTAGTGGAGTTGGAGGTGGACCAGGGCTATTTTTTTCAGGCCTAGCTGGAGTAGTTCTTCTTGGCTGTGCCTAATAGCACAGTGTTTGACTGCGATTAATTATGTCTAAGACAGGAAGGTGGTTTTTTCTTTTTCTTTTTCTTTTTCTTTTTCTTTTTCTTTAAAAAAGATTCCCGCTCGTTTATAGAAGTAGTAGATAGACTAGAGCTCATTATTATACTTAGTAGTAGTAACTGATTGTACAATATCCTAATACAATTTACTGACGTAATCCGAGCGAAAGATTAGTCTCAGCGTTTTATTAATGTTTGCACAGGTTCCAGAACATTCGATGGTGCAGGCGATGCTTCATTCGAAGATGTGGTCGCATGCGCTGGAGTCTGAGAGGACTGCAGATGCGGCGAGGAGAAGAAGGCTAAGGAGGGTTGGAGGGAGCAAGGTTGGGGTGCGGGTAAGATGTTGTCATTTGAAATACGGTACTGGTAGCTAGTGGCAAGAGCCCGCGATGGGTTCTGAGGTGCTGGCTGGTGAATGCATTGACTGATGATGGTGGATGTAGAACACCCATCGAGATCAGTATACGATCTTAGCGATAGTCGATATCAACCGTAACTTCAGCTACCCCACCCTGTGTGGTTAATTTACGTTCTGGTTGAAGATGTGGTGTTCGTTTACTGGGTTGGTCCTATCGTCTAGATTGCTGTCTCTTGTGCACGCGACACTAGCCTTACGGTTCTAACAAGCGAAGTACAGGGGTGAAGCCATTCCGCTTGGGCGAAGTGATGGTTCCAAAGTTTTGCAGCCGGATCAAGCCACGCTGCGACCCTCTAGGAGCGAACGCAAGTGGTAGGCACGATACGCGCCTCAAGCTCTCCAGATGCGGGTGCCTACGCTCGTGGTCGGAACGCAGCGGAGACATTGCCGGAGATATTATAGCAAGCAGTAGCGCGTGCTCGCTTACATACCTAGTACCTGCACGCTTTTGAGTCGCTTCATCAGGGGACGACTGACGTGAGAAGTACCAGTATATGCTCTATCGGCTTTCACAAAAGCGGGCAGCAGTGCCTAGCAACTACAAAAGGCGCAGCCCGAATCTCTTGTCCTGAAGTTCCTTCATCCGCATGCCAATCTTTCACGATGGTACAGATTAATGGCTTGAAAAGCGACAATACTTTCGTTCCAAAGCAGGCTCTGGCCCCAACTCCACAGCTCTACGATGAGCTCGTTGGTGACGGTATGAAGGAGTTGGCGAAGGCCACCGTCGCTGAGATTGGACGTATTGAAAAACGCTCTGTGATTCTGGACGTGGGCTGCGGTACAGGGGCCGGCACCGCAGCAGTCGCCGAAGCTGTGAGCACCGATGTGCTTTTGACCCTCTCGATCAAAGGAGTCGACCTCAGCAAAGCCGCTTTGGATATCTACAGGCAGAAGGTACTCGAGCAAGGGTTGCCTGCGCAAGCCATTTTGGCAGATGCGGGGAATCTCACCGCGGCCTTGAAGGAGGCCTCCTTCAGTCATGTCATCGGTACTGCCCTCCTTTTTTTCCTCCCCGAAGACGGTATACCTGCTATAGAAGAGATGCGAAGAACACTAAGACCAGGCGGTATCGCGGCTCTGAATACGTGGGCTTACGTACCGAACATGGGACCGATCAGGATTGCCTCTCAGGAGACTCGCCCTTCTGGCACTCCCGAGATTCGCGGTGGCATGAACAAATGGCCGGATCCGGAATTCTTGAAGTCGACAATCCAGAAAGCTGGCTTCCCGAGCAACAAGATAACAGTGATTCAGCGCAATGTTTACTGCTGCGTTGCCGAGTTCGACCACTACGCAAATACGCTGTGGAGCTTCATCGGCGGCACGACGTCTGTTGGATGGCTTCATCCAGACGAAGAACATTGGGAACAGGCGATCAAGATTGTCAAGCATGAGCTGATCAAGACTGATGGATTCGAGTTGCTCGAGGACGAAAGAGTCAGACTCAGGTTCATAGCCAATATCGCTGTCGTGACCAGATAGGAGGTTGATCAGGTCTAATTCACATTGCGAGTGGGTATACCGGATGCACTGTATCAACCATCAATACTTAGCGTGTAGCGTTGCCGCGGGAGTCACCGTCATGACATAAATCACGATGTTTTTTGTTCGAGGAAGACAACATCGTGTGCATCACGCATTCGAGAGGGCTACAAGACTGCGCGGAGGTATGTCCGCAGTGGCGGCACCTGCCGGATTGTTGCCGTGTCAACTTCATCTCGTCATGATCCTTCCGCCACGCCAGGAGAGATTCCTCTATCCAAACGAATCTCATATTTCATCACATAAGCAAGATCTCCCTAATGTACTTCAACGTACAGCCAGTCGCTCGATGAGGCGCGATCGTACTTCACCCGTATCTTGCCGTTTCTGTTATGTTTTTACGAACACATCAAGGCAGATCACGGTCCGCGGCCCAAGGGTTGCAGCAAACACGAAAAATCGACACATTCAAGGAGATTCAGCGCTTCTTTTGTGATGTAGATGATATACCGCCGAAGAAATCAAGAGGAGTATGGCGCTCGCACCAAGGTTCGGAAGACCTGTACGTGTCATGAACCTGCCTACCCGATTGATTGCATTTCCAACGGTCGTATCGTACACACCGATGTAATTCGCGGCGGGGAGTCGAATGAGCTATACCCACCGTGCGATGAGCGGTCCGTTACCTATTCTAACCGTGCGCAAGCCTGGCACTCGTACCCTCGTTACGAACGCAACAACGACCCCCTTTCCGCGAAGGACCGCCATCGACCAGGCAGAATCCAATAAGGTAGAGTCAAAGGAAAAGAACCTGGAGTCATCGGCTACGCACCGAAGCTGTCACTTGGACGACAACGAGAGCCTGTTCACCGGCAGCAGAAGAGGAGCCGATCATGGTCTATGGACTTCCCCACCTATCAAACACCATGCTTATAGTCCCTCTATGAACCTTAGCGCTTGTGTAATCAATCTCATCTTTCAAAAGTCGAGATGAAGGGAGGACCGTATTCCAATACATAGGGTTCGATCCCATCTCCAAATAGGTATGCGGCGGTGATAGCAGAGCGGTTAATTTTCACAGAGGCATATTCGGACAAGACTCTTGAGATCGAAATGAGGCACTGATGTATTGATGCCGCACGTCGTGACGGATGACTGGGGTAGATGAAAGACAACGCAAAGTTGCCGAGTACCATCAAACTCTAGGGACTCTCGCTATACGCATGTGCAGCTTTTGTGAACCGTGTCCTTGATGGCTAATTTAATGAACGACCCCCACAGTCTTGGCTCGTTTTCAATGCCTCTCAGCGGAGCAAGTTTGTATTGTTTGATATAGTACCAAGTCTTCCAGCGCTCAAGGATTCGTCGAATACAGTTGCTACGCGATTTTCAGAGAACTGCCATACAGAATTGACACTAAGAATATTTCGCAAAACCATTCTCCGGCGCAGACCCAGCAAGGAATGCCCAGTTTGTCCTGCCAATAGCATCTGGACATTTCGCGATCTGGGACCTATCAATCCTTTTAACTGCGAAGCAAAGCAAGCTTGTGCGAGTCGTGTCACTGATGGCTCATATGATGACTCCGGGAAAGACGAGTTGCAGACTTGGGACTGGCCAGATGGAGTTCTCGGTCGACACGATGGCTCTCGCGAAGTCGCATCTGTATCTCCGAATCTCGCTCAAGCTTTGAGATGAGGCGAGCAACAGCCAATCAAAGCACAGCGCAGAGCCTGCTCCGGTAAGAGATAGGTGCATTCGCCGCACACTCGCCGTACCTGCAGCTTTCTTTCGTTGGCGCTCAAGATACAACGGTACAGAGGCACCACGAAGAGTGCTGGTTTTCGCGGAAGAGGCGGGACAGGGACGCTCTATCAATGGACTATCTCTGACAGGGCAGCCTTGTTCTTGTGGTTGTGAACTGTGTCGGGGCAGAACGGGTTTTGCTTGGCATAAATTCTGCCGCTCTGTGCGTCGGGAGAGGTTAATCCATCCGGCGGTCTAAGCGAGGTGCAACACCAGACCCTGATTCTGCCACGACGCGCGAACCCCAAGCGCACAAGGAAGCCTTGGAAGCGCGACAAACGGGCGGTCGAACCTCGGCACGAAATCAATGATGCCGCCATTTACGAGCTTTGCGATTCCTCGCAACTTTTGCGACGCTGAGGTCTCATTTGTCCACTTCGAGTCTTGGTGAGACGCGTCTTTTACCCGACCGCCAGCGCGACTTGCTCCAGCCTTGCGATCGGTGCAGAGGTCCTAGATAGGGCATTGACCCGATGGCTGGACCTCTCCTTGGAACTGCTGAGCCCCATAGATCTTCAGGGCCCACGGGGGCTTCGTGTTATCTGAACCGGATGCGGCTACCTTGCGGCTCATCTCGTGGACCCTGACGGCTTGAAAGTGCGAGAATTCGCGATACGCGCTTCGCAGCAGTTAACGGAAAACGTGTGGCGATGGTCATCCTTAAGGTAAGGGCGACTTACTCTCAGTTGCGTACCTTTGACATTCACCGGCTATCCTGACTCGTACTGCGACCTCTCACCGCAACGTTTTGACCCTGGAGAGCCAAGGCGGACTGTGCGCCGACTTCGAAATCTCGGTTGGAGACCCACTGTTTCTGCCATCGACACGACAGAAGAAAGGCGGTGTCTTGTACGCACGGCTATCTCTGTGGTGTTGAAACGCATCTCGGGTCGTTTGAGCTTAGGCTGTGCTGTATCAAGGGGCAGATTTTTTCGCCATCTGCCCGGGGCTATTTGGTACAAAAGTTGAGCGCCCGGCAGCACGTTTGAACGTTTATCTTTTTCACTCCTTTCTCTTTTGACAATGATCACAACGACTTCCCGGGTTCAGGTACCTCCTGTCAAGACCAGGCTCACTGCGGTGGCCGATGTCAAGCCAACACCAGTTCCTGATGTGAAGACTCTGAAAGATGCCATTCCCGCCCACTGCTTCGAGCGTTCTATGCTCCGTTCTTTCTCCTACGTCGTTCGCGATCTCATCATCGTGAGCGCGCTCTTCTACTCTGCCGTCCAGCTCTCTCAACTCGATGCGCCGCTGTACATTACCGTGCCGCTATGGGCCCTTTACAGCTTCGTCCAGGGTTGCTTCTTTACTGGTCTCTGGATTCTCGCGCACGACTGTGGCCACGACTCCTTCTCGGCTAATCTTACCGTCAACGCTGTTACTGGCTGGTTCCTGCACAGTATCTTGATGGTTCCATTCTTTAGCTGGAAGTTCAGCCACGCACGTCATCACCGCTACCACAACCACATGGAGAAAGACACCGTGTTTGTGCCGCACCGCAAATCTGAGGCCAAGACCAACGCCTCTATCATGCAGAAGATCATGGATCACTCAGCTGCCGATACTCCGATTGTCTCCGTCGCTGCCCTGATCTTCCACCAAGTGCTTGGCTGGCCAGCTTACATCCTGATGAACGCCGGCGCGGGTCCGAAGAGTCTGATTACGAAAGACCGAGCTACCTCGTCTGCTTACAAGCAGAGCCACTTGGACCCCACTGCCCATGTATTCACTGCTTCTGAGGCTCCTTTTGTTGCACTCAGCAATGTTGGTCTCCTCCTCACCATGGGTGCGCTGTACATGGCCTCTCGGAGCGTAGGAGTGTCGACCGTTCTGCTGGCTTATGGACTGCCTTACTTGTGGATGAACCACTGGATTGGTAAGATCTCTGAACCTTTTTTCACACAATTTTGAGACTAATCAAGGTGTAGTTGCGATTACTTACCTTCACCACACTCACGAGAATGCTCCTCATTACGAAGCCGAGGACTGGACTTTCATCAAGGGCGCTGCTTCCACCGTCGATCGCGAGTTCGGCTTCATCGGTCGTCACATCTTCCACGGTATCATCGAGTACCACGTCGTTCACCATATGTTCCCGTATGTTCCCTTATCTAGACATCGAGGGGAGAAGCTAAATGAAATAGACGTATTCCCTTCTACCATGCTGAGGAGGCTACTTGGGCCATCGCTCCCTTGCTCGGCGAACGCTACATCCAGCAAAAGACGAATTTCTTCGGCGACCTGTGGCAAAGCTTTACCAAATGCAAGTACGTCGAGCCCGGTACAGGTGCTCAAGCTGGCGGACTGGTATGGTCCAAGACCGAATAAGAACCTTCAGCAGAGTAAATCAACGATCAACGTTTCAACGTCAACGTGTGGGAGCCCACTTCACGATTATCATGCATGTGATATGTGATGCTTTGACTCACTCATGCCACACTAGCGCTGACGATTTACTTAAGTATCTTTGCTTCTTGATTATCTTTGCCGCAGCGGGCCCTTGGGCAATTGTTAGGCCACAATATCGGCAATGACGGACCACCTGTTTACGGACCTCCTCAACATCAAGAAGGATCTTTCAAGGACTACAGTTTGGCATTCTCCTAGACTAATCGATCTGGCCTGTTGTGCACAAGCATTGAGCGAGTCTCGGCGTGAAGGTCGACCATCGGGGAAATGTGGTGGACACGCTTAGATAGCAGTCAATCTGACAAGCGAACGTCTTGAGGGCTTTGCTCGTGGACGCAATACCGGTCGACTTGCCTCTGTTGCTGCTTTCGACTCCTTGAAGGATCCTCACGGTCCAGATTGGCCTGTCGCAGCTGAATGGCAACTGAAGCCTTATCAGCTGCACACCGTCTCAGATCCACGAATCTGTGTAACATCAATGGAGATGATCATTTTGCCATCTTTAGGGGTCAAAGTGGTCACAAGAGCCCTCTGTGAGCCCCATTGGACGAACAACAGTGTCCGCTTCCGCGCAGTGGGCTCCACCGTCAGCCAAGATTTAGCAGTCAGCCCAGCAGCGCCACTTCTCCAGGTAGATGCAAATAGTAGTACTGACCATATCGTGCATGTTACTGGATCTCTAACAGCTGGAGATCTATAGATGCACCTGTGATGCTCTATACGATGAGGTGTTCAAGCTTGTTCTGACATGATGAACAGGGTCAGCTACTACCTTCGGTGATCGAAAACGTGCGTAATAGTTGATTTGCAAGACTTCGTGCTGTGTACTCGAGAGACAGCGACCCTGCTATGTCAGTATGAAGATTAGGGTTCTTGTCGGGCGTCGACTTCCTCTTGTCACTTACTTCGAATTGGCAACCCCACAGCAGCTATAGGGACACACTCTGCCTTCTCTGACCGTCACTGCCTAGAGTACATCATCTTGGTGTAGGAATCCTTACACCTGTCAGACGGCCCGCGCGGCAAAAGCCATGGACGGCACGGCCCTGCACATGCAGGCACCCACCTTAGCTTGCACGCAAATTTACTCAACTCCACTTCCGCAAATACGCTACTCGATACGAACTCCTCTCCGCGCTTCGCCGCCCGATTTTTTGTCTGTGCTTTGTTCGGCTTCTGTCTTGCGCATCGATACGTCCAATATTTAACGCCTGTTCTTTCACCGTTCAGGTCAGATTGAGGCATCGTACAGCACCATGGTTAACGCTACCATATCTCTGATGCATCCATGATGATGAGCACATGCGAGTATGGAATACAACGAATATGTTTAGCGATCGTTATGATGGTCTTCTCTTTATCACACTCGGTGGTGAGACTCGCAAATGGGTGGCGAGGGGGGCATCACGCAAGATCTGCTCGTGAAGAACGCTGCGATCTTGTCCGCCAGACCTAATCCGGGGTTGTACCCTGGATCTACTCAAGACCACAAATATCTGCCTCTGTCTGGCTACAACTAACCGTTTCATTGTCAAAAGCGATTCACGCATAGCGTGATGACGCGCGATGTCGCCAACAACTACTACGGATACGTTGACTTGTAAACGAGAGGTCTAATGCGGAAGCTGCTCGACATTTTCCACGGTGGATGGCTATGCACATTCACTGCGCACGCATAAGCTCAAGCCTCGCTCACAGTTACCAGATCTGGCGCAGGCGCATGTCACAAATGCTGCGAAGTTCCGGGATAAAAGGAAATGCAAATTCGTCAGGAAGCAGAAGCGAGGCAGTGGACCAAGCTGTTCGGGAAGACGAAGGATGGCACGAACCAGGAGGTGTACAGGAAGACCTACGTTAAAGCTAGTCTGGAAGCCAAAACAAGTGAAAGAACAAGAGCAGCTTATTTGAAGAAGAAGCCAAGTACGTTGTGGAGATGCTGTGCACGGTAGACGTATTCACTATCGCTGGTCCTGCGACATTGTTCATTCTGGCCATGATCTTACATCTGAAAGGCAAACCAAGATCCGCGCGCACAGCGATAAGGTAGTTGATGACGGAGTAGTAGAATTGAGGCGTAGCTTGCAGCAGCCGATGCTCCGCGCTGCGATCGAAGAAAATGTAAGGTGGAGATCCATCGTGCCGCTTGGCAGGTCAGCAACCGCGCACTATGACATCTTAAAGTATACTGATTAAAGTCACAGGTGTGCCACATCTTCTTACAGCAGACTACCAGTCCCATGACTAATTACTTCCAAAAGGCTGCTGTAGTACATGTCTTGGACATCGCTCTGTCTCTTGTCTCAACATCCCGAGTCCTACATCGATCCAGCAATGTACAATGTAGATCCATGGCTGGACGGGGTCAGCCTGAACTCCAAAGCTCCTCTTTACTGAGTACACGCGTCTGAAAGGGCATCACAACTTTGGCAGCTGTAAGATATCTTGCCTGGGACAGGACCTGGCTGAGGCTGAGCTTTTCGTCATGCTGCAACCCTCTGAAGTATTTCAGACTAAACTCAGCTATCGCTGACAGGGGCGAGACAGCGTGGCCGGATCCCGTGGAATGGACGATTGCCTTTATTGGTGGACCCTTGCCTTTTGACTGCAAGATTAAGGCTAGCAATGAAACGGAGTTGCATGGGATGTGGAGTACTGGCTAGTCCTCATGTGTAAGATTGCACTTTCCTACAGTTGGCTGTGTCACAATCCAAGGAGGCGTGCAGCGCGCTGGAATACGTTCAGGCTTGCCAAAATGGAACTAACTTCAGTGACAGTGCTGTGCAGCAATGCAAGACAGCTCATATCCCGTAGACTACTAGTTCTAAGTTGGGGCTCATGCCATTGCGTTGTTGCCTGTTGTCATTGGGCATGACCGCATCAGATACTGGCAGCCAGGCCTTGAAACATGGGGTGACGTGCGCAAAGCTGAAAAGAGGAGACGTATGGACACTTGACATGTCCAGACATTATGCATCCAAGCAAGCGGACTCAGTCTCGTTGTCTTTCGTCCCCCAGCAAGCTCATCTCGGCAGTGTGAAGGCAAAATTGAGTTCCCGTCGCGCGATTCTGATATTTGAATCGGTCTGGCCAATTTTCGTTCGAGTACTTGTATTTGAGACGTCTGATGAAGCTCTAAGGTATCGTCGGCGCAACCGGTGTAGTCTCGTGCCAATGACTGGGGCTTCCTCGCAAGCATACGCATAAACGACCTTGGAGGAACCCAAACGAAGGATACTTCATGCGGTAAGGAAGGCGGAAAATCCAATAGCCCTCTCAATGTGACGTATTGTCTTCGACCTGGGGCGTGTGAGACCGCACGTTCGGTCTTCGGAAGACGGTGCTGCAAGCTTGCGGTGGAACTGGAGCCATGTCTATTGGATAAGTATCTGACCTTGTAGAGTATAAGAGTTTGCTGGTACAATAGCCACTACCCAATGAAGTGTACGTGTACGTTCTAATAGGAGCGAGAACTTACTCACTAATGTTCGTTGGTGCTGTCGAACAACCTCGTGATCTTACGTTAGGAAGTGGACACGTCTTTCACTTACTTGCCTCAAATGCAGCAACTAGCTTCCTTTCTGTTATTTGCTTAACTCTCTCTCCTTCACTCCTACTTTGATTGCTCACCACGTTCGTTTGGTTCTTCCTTGGCTTTGGATATCTCTAGAATGAACGATTTGTCTACAAAGCAACAAATTATCCAGGATTGCGGACTGCTTTGTGGCAAAGAAGGCCAGCTGCGCAGGCCGGAAGATTGTTTCCCTGACGCCATCAACCAGAAATTAGGAAATAGAAATTGGGAAAGTCGGTGAACGATTGTACGATCAGATTCGGAAAAGTGAGATCGGAGAAACTCGGATTGTAGAGAAGGTGCCGGAGCGAGCGTTCTGCACAACAAAGAATACGACGGATTATTGCATGCCGTTGTAGTCAGCCCAGGTACGCTACGAGGATCCTGTGTTGCAGGCATGCGTGACGGGAAGTGGTGACGGGGGCGGTAGGTTTACTCCTTCTAGTTGGCCAACAATGAGTCTGTTTGGCCGCACCGCCGTCCGACGGATTCTGAAACACTCGCTGGCGCTGTCCGACGGAAGCATTGCCACGTAGAATATTTTTTGTGTTTACTAGGCGCACATTCGTTCTGCTTACTGACTGTAAAGAACCGTTGCAATAATAGCGAGGCAACATGGATTTGGTCTAACCTTTGAGGTAAACACAGAGCTCTTCACTCTACAGCCGCGTTCAAGCGCAACGCTATTGGCCATCGATCCCGGAAATGCTTTCTTCCTCTGCAATACCTCCGCATCAGCTGAGTCGAGCTGCTGTCGCGCGTTGTCATAGCTAGTGCGCCATTGCTTGCAACTAGTACTCAACAAGAGATGCTTCCGCACGCCAGACGCCGGTGTGGCTCAGCAAGTTCATCCGAAGCGATGCGGCTCAAGATGCGGCTCTAACTTAGCCAATTTTGATACAAGATTCGTGACTGTCGTCATAGCGGACACCACGTGAGTAATTCCACTAATGATATGAGGGGCTAAGATTTGTGGCACCATTAAGCTCGGCCACCAGAAGGCTTGGTGCGGAGCCCCATGGGCAAAACAAGATCAACGCGATCTTGCGCCCGATTCCGAGCTGCGTGTGTTAGCCGTCACCACCTCATTCCTGCGTGCCTCTGCTTGTGAGAAATCCGTTGCGAGCAGTTTGCCTGCCGGAATTGCCGGCAGCTGGCACAAGACTCTCTTGGATCAAAACGCGGTATTTCCTGTGATGACAGGCAGCGCGTGTTTTACCCATGGGGTTGGTGGGGATTCCACGTGCGGGCAATGCGCTATCACCGAGGTGGATACTTCGTAGCGCTCGTGGAGAGTGGAGTTGACAGTGGAGGCGGTACGACATATCAGATTGTCTCTGCATATAAGCCTGGCTGCCGCCAGCTTGATCTTCTTTTCATTGCTCGTCGCTTGCTTCGCACCTGCACATCAGCATTGAACATCCAGCAAAGATGTCGGCCAGCATTAACGAGAAGAAGTTCGACCCCGAGGTCAATAGGCAGGGTGTCGCCCACCGCGAGACCCTTGATGACAAAGACCTGCTGCAGGCGTCCTACGGGGCGGAGACCCGCGAGAATGAGATGGGCGTCTGGGAAGCTGTGAAGGATCACCCCATGGCTTGTTTCTGGGCATTCGTCTTCTGCTTCACTATCGTAGGTCTGGAGAACCCAGGATAAGAGCCGCCGCTAACGGAACACAGGTCATGGAGTCCTTCGATATGTTCTTGAACGGTAACTTTGTCGCGCTCACCGCATTCAAGCGAGAATACGGGTCCGTACTTGCCGATGGAACGAAAGCAATTCCTACCAAGTGGCAGAGCTCTCTCTTCCAGGCTGGTCAATGTGGTGCCTTCATTGGTGTCTTTCTCGCTGGACCCATCACCAATCGCATAGGATACAAGAACTGCACGCTCCTCGCTCTGGTCATCATGATTTTGACAATCTTCATCTCTTTCTTCGCCAACTCACTCGAAGTACTCGTCATTGGTCAGGCATTCGAGGGTGTACCCTGGGGCATGTTCATTGCGAACTCTCCCGCCTACGCCTCCGAGGTTGTCCCCGTTTCGCTCCGTGGTGTTTGTACCGCAACCTTGCAGATGTCGTGGTCCATCGGTAGCATCATCGTTGCTGCTGCGTGCTTGGGCTTCAACGGTCGCATGGATGAGTGGGCTTGGCGTGGACCTCTTGCGCTGCAGTGGATCTTTCCTCTGCCTCTGCTGGTGCTCATTTTCTTCGCACCAGAATCGCCTTGGTGGCTCGTTCGAAAGGGCAAGAAGGAGCAGGCTCTGCGATCAATCAAGCGTCTCGGGCGTAGGAACGGGACTCAAGCATCTGCAGATGAGACACTCGCTATGATCGAGCGTACCGTCGAGATCGAAGCTCACCTTGGCGGCGATCCCTCCCTCCTTGACCTTGTCAAGGGCGTCGACCTCAGGCGAACCATCATTACCTGTCTGATCTATGCGTCGCAAAATTTCGCCGGTAACCTGATCGCCAATCAAGCCACATTCTTCTTCGAGCAGGCTGGCATGTCGACCGACTTCTCCTTCAAGCTCAACCTCATCAATTCCTGCCTCCAGCTGGTCGCCAACGCGTTGTCATGGCCTCTCAGTGCTTGGTTTGGCCGCCGCACGATCTTTCTGGGTGGTGCTTTTGTCAACATGGTTCTCCTCATCATACTTGGTATCTGTGCCACCATCACGCAGAGTGTTTCGACCAACTACGCTCAGGCCTGCCTTGGTGTGATCATATCCTTCGTGTTTGCTGGCTCTCTAGGACCTATCTCCTACTCAATCATCGCCGAGACATCGTCTATCCGCCTGCGTCCTCTCTCGACTGGTGTCGGTCGTGCCGCTTACTACGTTGCTGAGATCCCCATGATCTACCTCGCTTCCCAAATGCTGAACCCCACCGGATGGAATATGGCCGGAAAGTGCGGATACGTCTGGGGAGGAACGGCATTCGTCTGCCTGGTGTCTGCCTACTTCGGTCTTCCTGAGATGAAGGGCCGCTCTTACCGCGAACTCGACATTCTCTTCAAGCGCAAGGTTTCTGCCAGGAAGTTCAAGTCGACTGTCATTGCCGTTGACGAGAATGAGTAAGCCTCGGCTTGTTGTAGGCCACTTTTTCTGACGGTTAGTAGTGCCTCGCGCATAAGTAGCATCATGATCTTCAAATGACATGTATCAAACATTTTATATTCTTCGTTCAACAGTGACTTCATCTCGTCCAGCCCGCTCCGTTCTGAAATGTAGCTTGCCGTTACAGTCCGTTTAGTCCGCACACCTTGTCGTCGAGGAACACTAGCAGCGCTGCGTAAGGCGTAGCCACCCATGGATAAGTGGCAAAATCCTCTCACAGTACCTCTCTTTGTTAATAGTCTTCCACTCCTTCTCCCAGAAGAGGGAAGGACCTCTTGTTGCTCCAGAGAAGCAGGCCCAAAACATCCATCCACGCTTCTTAGGTACCTTATCTATCAAACATGTAGGATCAAGCTCCTCTCCAACCTTCCTTGTAACCCACTTCCTATGATGCCTGCCCCCAGTTACCCACGTCTCGTCACTCCACAGGATCCTCCACCACTGCCAAGGCTCCCAATTGTCATGAAGTTGTGCCCACTCCAAGCGGAGATCCCTAGTATCTTCAGTAAGAGGTGGCTTAGCACGGGCTATGCGGCGTGTATAACCTCGTCGTTGTAAGGCACGTCGGATGACGTGCTGTGACACGACCCAGGCCTCAAAGGGGCCAGTTGCAAGAGCTAGGTAGCTCATTTGACGCTTCCGTCGAGAGGATCGGACGAAAGCCTCAAGCTCATCTACTTGAGCATTGGTAAGGGTTCGTGGGCGACCATTGCGGCGTTGAGGTGTGACCTGCTCACTAGCAATTGCATAGCCAACCTGTCTCTCAGTTATCCCAAGTAGGTTAGCAATAAACCTGTGGGTATGGCCAGCAAGGGCGAGCGTCTGCACCTGAAGACGCTCATCTCGTGATAGGTACCGGTGGCGAGGGGGTGTTGATGGCGGCGGTGATGGCTGAGTATCAGTAGGTTGAGTAGACATCTTGGTGATGACACGTGGATGTAGGCAGAGACTGTCAGCATTGTAATCTATAGTAAAATAGGGGGAACGGATGTAATTCGGTCAATAGAGCTATTCCGCAGCATCCGATAGGCACCCCTGCTGTGCCGGGCCCACCTACACTACCTATGCCTGACACCAGAGTACATCGTCACAACGGGCCCAGGAATTGCTCCTGCACGTAACAGGTCTAAAGACATGCGCAGCTAATGGGAACAGCTCAGTGACACGCGGGGATCTCAGCTGTGTCTGCAAGATCCAGAGGCATGCGACACGCAGACTACGCCACACTGGGCGAAGTCGGTCTAGACAAGTACCAAAGTACCCACGTGGACCGACCTTTAAGTCTGCCACTTGCATCAGTCGACCTGACAGGTAGGATCCGATAGGGTACGCCCGTTGACAGGCCGACGCCGCTGTACTGTCATTCATCTGATGACTTCGTTGGATTTGCCAGATGGGCGGGAAGAGGGCGCTAGAGCTACATGGTCAGATCAGCTCAGATCCGTTTTCTTGTTTGCTGATTCTCTTGCTTGTACTAGGCTGCACTGGGCTGCACTGAGCCTGCACTGGCGCCTAGCCTTACCGTCAGACTACATCGACTGACGCGACCGCAACTGTGCGAGGATTTCATCGCATACCGCTCAGCACAGAGGCTGCACGTCGACATGGTAGAGCGAATAAATCTAGATTTCTCTTTAAGCTGCAGGTCCTAGGTAAATCTGGTCGACGAGGAGGGTCATCGAAAGGAAAATGGTTGCGGCTTAAATTTAGGGTGAGATGGAACGCAATAGTACAGCGGGTCTTATGTGGATACTTCCTTCCGCTAGGGAGAGTAGATAGCAAAGTCATGATTGATTTGCAGGTCTGCTTTCATTAGCTCAAGTGCTGTTGTATCTGCGTATGTGGAAACCGAACCGGTTCAAGTTATTCGCACACCATCAAATTCGACAACAGCATCACCATCACAGCCTAGCATCACTGCCTAGCATCACTGCCTAGCATCACTGCCAAGTCGTAAAAGTTGTTCTATCGTTATTGTTTTAGGACAGCGATACCCGCATACATGCATCCCCATCATTATCGCAATTTCCTTATTCATCATCACTGGCATGTACGATATAGCGTTGCATTTTTAAACACGATTACCTTTCAATACCCGTCTTAAAGACAATGTTTTTCGCGTTTGGACTGGATCTAATGTTTATATGGGGCAGGGGATACCCAAATAAAGAGCTACGATAGGGGAGTAGGTAGGATTGTATACAGATAGTAGGCATGGAATGAACTGAAGATCTAAGAAACTGTCTGCTCCTCACATCCCTCTGTGCAGCCGTCCGCCAACCATGATTAGACCAAGAAAGCGTAGGGGATCTACACTAAACGCGACTCCTTATTCAGTCAGAGCACCAAAGTTGCGCGCACTCCTGCCTCCACCGTCCCGAACAGCAGTCGCAACCAACACACATGGCTCATACCAGCTCAAAAACTGTCCGCCTGCGTAACAATCACAGCCAACAACGCCCCACCAATCCCCACCATCCACGCCCCCACCCCAAACGCTCCCTGAATATCATCTCTCAGCGTCGTCCACAGAATCGAGAACAGCAGACTCGCAGAAAGCAACAAGAACACCACAATCGCGATCAGACCCGTGTCCCACCCTTCTTTGTAGTAGATCCCCCAGCCTTCAGCAGGCTGCTCGGGCTTCCCGAATAACTCGCCCCATTTGCGCTTGGGCAGTTGCTCGACGATCCAGCGGCTCATCTGGTGGGGTTGCTCTTGGCATGTGAAGAGTGAGAGGAGGTACTCTGGGGGAACGGGCGGGAAGGTCTTGGGTGGGACAGGTTGGCAGTGGTACTCGGCAGTATCAGCGGGCTCAACCCTGGCCCTGGGCGGGAGGCACTCGCATATGGCCATCGGTGTGGTGGTAGAGACGCTGTCGAGAGGTATACAAGAGACGCCGTGTGGGCGGATGATGACGTTGTCTCCCATTGGGAGGTGGAACTTTACGAAGTGGATACCTTGGACGGTCTTGAGGGAGAGGAAGGAGCGGAGTCGGCTGCGACGCTTCCGGTACTGACATCGCAGGAACCGAATGAGTTCACAATCGGTAGCTACATCTTCGATGCGGTCTTGTTGGAGGATCTTGCTCGAGCGCTTGTTATGCATACAAGCCATGAGGTGCAGCATCTGCTTCTGGGTTGAAGTTCCATGACTGGGTGTGGAAGTGGCTGTTGTGGCTGATGTGGAGAGCGTGCTGGAAGGAGTTGGAATCTTGGCTGCCTGATTAGAATGGCATGCGCCGTTGCTCCTTCTAAACCACGCAAGGTGGCGCGGAAGGGTGTATTGTTGGTTCCCTGAATATTGATTGTAGCCTGCAATAGCGACCTTGACTCCACTGGAATCTTCCATGCGCGTAGCAAGTTCTGGGACTCCGTTCTCCTGCAACTCCGTTACATCGCTGAACAGTTGGTCGCCACATTTCTGGTCATCCGTCAGACTTCGTTGGTATATCAGTTTGAGAAACAAGACTTACACATCGCCAACGCAGTCGAACCGTTTCCGGTGGCAATAGAGGCTCCAAGATTCCTACAGTTGTGAGGACCGGATCGGTAGCCAAAGCGAACGCGTCAAAAGCCAGATGAAATGCAGCTTTCGTCGCAAGGCCGAGTTCACGCTTGATCAGCAGTATGTCAACAGCCTCCGCGAAATTGGCGCGCCAGGATTGCCAGGTGATCGCAATCGTTGCCGTCTTCACATCCTTGTGCGTTGTCGGCTCCAAGCTGATATCTTCACTCTCGTCCTGTTCAGTGCGATTAGGTTGTTGTGGTTTGGGGATCACGAAAGACCGCATCTGCGCTCGGAAAGTCTCGTACGCTGTAGCGCTGGTGAGGAACTCGCGGAAAGCTTTCAGATCCCCGAAAATCTTCTCGTCTACGTCCACTTCGTCTTCTGAGCTGTCATCTTGTACCGTGCAAGCTTCGCCTTCCTCTGTTGGAGCACAATAGTATTTCCCGACGATCACTCTCGCGAGTGGCCCTGACTGAATGGCTACAAGTTTGGAAGCCAGGTACTCTAGGCTTTCGGTGTGTTCATCTTCGAGGTTCTTAGCGTATGCCTTGAGAAGGCGTCGTAAGTTTCTCTGTAGCCTCTCTGGCCCAATCTCCGGAAGACTGATAGCTCTTTGATAAAGCTTGATAAGATCAGGATCCCTCAAGAATATGTCGAACAGCTCCTTCGTTGCTGTCGCGATCTGCCTAGAAGAGTAATGACTGTGCTTGGACAGGTCTGACGCGGAGGACGCTATGGACGGAATGGAGAAGAGCGAAGCAGCATACGACGATTCAGATCTGGTCTCGTCAGTCTCGTGAAGGAGATCATGACTGAACGCATGAATCTGCTGCAAGTCTATCTGTCCGTCTGCTGAACTTGCTGGTGCAGACTCCGGTGACTCGATAGTCAAGACCGATGAAGCGCGCGACGACACCCGCGAGACAACATTATCTTGGTAGGGCTGGAGCGCTATTTGAGACACGGGCGATTGGTATTGTTCCAAATTTGCCTGGGCCATGTTACGCACATCCCAGGGATCTACAGTGGGCGCGGATGGTGGCGCGGACGACATGAACGGTCTGTTGCCGTGCGAGCATGATGGGCGGCGTGGTTCTCGGGCTTGCGGTATCTCATTGCGAGGCGCGTTGTTATAGAACGACACCGGTGGTTGGTGCTGCTGACGAGCCTCGCGTGCTTGAGGTACATAACCACGTTCGCTGGGCGTACGCACGAGGGCAGGTCTTGTCTGCCTTGAGTGACTGCCGCGGCGTCCAATGCCCGGCGCAGCAACGGTGCCGCGCGGATCGTAGTGTCTAGGATCTTGCGCACGCTCCTGGAGAGAAGATCGTACGCGTTCCTGATACGCAGGCCGCTGTTGCTGTAGCTGTTGCGCCATATGCTCTTCTCGCTCGAGAGCTTCCGCTCTGAGCCGCTCATGCTGCATGAGAGCCTCTTCCGCCGCGACAAGGCGCTGTTGCTCAGCGGCCTGAGCAGCGGCTTGGCTTACTGAGCCACGGCGAAAGGGCTTGGTGGGTGGAGCCTGCTTTGTGCGCTTCTTTGCTTCGTCTCGCGCGGCCTGGGCTTCTCGATCCTTCCTGTCCTGCTCGCCGAGACGTTCGCGCTCTTCCGCGCGTCGCTGCTCGTGCAGTGCGTAGTTGTTTTGCGCTCGCTCTTCTGCGCGGAGCTTGCCGCGGTCTTTCTCGGAGAAACGAACGTGCTTTGTGTTCTCCTCTTGTGCTTGCGCTGCGGCGTGCTGACGATCCAAGGCTTCCTG
Organism: Phoma herbarum; assembly: GCA_001599375.1. Lineage (NCBI taxonomy): Eukaryota > Fungi > Ascomycota > Dothideomycetes > Pleosporales > Didymellaceae > Phoma > Phoma herbarum. The sequence continues at coordinate 1,932,839 of BCGR01000002.1, forward strand.
AAGTTTGCGCGCCTCAGCTCGTTGTCTCTCGCGGGCATCTGCTCGCTCAGTAATCTCAGGAGCGACGGAGCTGCCGTAGTAGGATGTAGGACGTTGACCACGCTCGGTGCGGGCGATAGTCTCAGTGTAGACTTCCCTTGGTGCACAGTCAGTGGTGCGGTAAGGGCTGGCAGGACCGTTACCTTGACCAACGGTAGTATTGATCTGAGCTGGCATGGTAGAGGTGCGAGGAGCATGATGTATGAAGGGACGGGTACCACTTGATGATGCTATCGTTCCAGTGGCTAAGCTTGGTGTCTCATAGTCGCTAGAGTTTGTGTAGGCATGCGACAAACGGCTCGAGCTTGGGATGGACTCGTCTGATGAGAGATTATGATAGTGACCTGACTGAGGACGAAGGCCACTATGGCTTGAGCTCAAAGAGGGAGGAGAGGCATCAAGAAATCCAGTCTGACCGGTGTATGACGCTTCGGAACCAGCGGACTCATGAGCAGAGGTGGAGCCCGGAGACTCACGTTTGCTTTTCCCGGTTGTTATGGAGACGTGTGGCGTGCCGTTGCTCATCGTGAGTCCGATGTGAATCTCAGGCTTGAGGGACTTGATCGAACCCTCCCTTGTCGATGGTCTGCTTGACACTGAAAGTCGACGAGCCTGTGTGTGATAATTGGGCGTGAGTAGGCTGCTTGCAATGGGTAACGAAGTTGGATCGGGGTACTCTGTCCTCCGCACATCAACGTTAGAGCACATCTTGCTTCGCCGTTTTCCTCTATCGCAGAGTGAGGTATCCTGGAACTTGGAGCGATGTCCGTCGGCTCGGACGTAGATCCTCTCATCGACCCGACACATGCTGGTGCTCTGGTGCTCGAAGTTCGTGAGTGCTGCACTGTGACAGTCCAATTGTGCAGTTTCTTAATAGGTAGATAGCGAAGCGTTGACTAGAGTCTGCTCGATAGAAGAGCTTAGGTTGGACATCAATAGTCGCAGTGAAGGTGTTTCCAATAGTGGAAGGTACAGTATAACTCGAGATCTGACAGGTACAAGTAGGTGGTAGCGATGTGGCTAAGTGCTTAGTCAAGCAATAAAAGTGTTCTGTGATGTTTAGAGTACTAGGCAGTAACCTTAGCTTTTGTTGTATCCTAAGGCACAGATGACAAAGCAACTAAGACACTTTGTTAGTAAAACTATATAAACACAAGTATAGAGGGGCAATACGTACTAGAAGTAGAAAGAGTAAGAGAGGCAAGGTGTTAGAGCGAAATAGTAGTAGTATAGTAGAAGGCTGCAGCAAGTTATACAGGAGTCACAGCTAATAGATCAGCCTTGCAGGGCCGAATAAGGTGTAGGTGTGGCGACGGGCCTGACTGTAGCCTGAAGTGCGCACTAGGCGGAGTGGATAGAGGAAGATAATAGAGATCTCGAGGGAACATATATAATTCTAAGAATATTAGAATAGAAGGCCTCAGGAGCGGGCTTTGCGACTTAGAGAAGAGAGGGCCAAGCTTTTGGGGGCCTAGCGGTGAATGGCTTTTGCGCTGCTGCACAGCCCGGACAAGGAAACTAGCCACAAATGGGCGCCTTACTAGCGGCCGCAGACTTGCCTAATTGTGAAGAAGACGAGCATAATTCTTCAGAAAAGCCAACTTTTTAACAATCTTCTAGCTGTTCCGTGCGCCCTTTGTTGCGATTGGTCGCTAGAATGTCTCAGACTCGATGGGCAGCAATCGTACAGGCGGCGCTCAAACACACCTTGTCAATCCTGCCAGTCACATCTAGAAATCTGGTGCCCAAGTTGGTGCGGACCGCGCGCCCGTCCATTGCGATGTGCTCGAGCGCGTCCAAACGCCTGTTTGCCTGTGATGCTAATGATGCGAACTGTTGCGCAAGTCCAGCGATCAGTTGCACGGATAGTGGTTCATGCGTGGAGGCTATGCAAGCCATCCGGCCTGCATGCTAGCAGGCACAAGTCACTCTGTCAGGGACGCAGGGCTGGCAATTTTCGCATTCGCGCCTAACGCCCGACCTATATTGCTTTGCTCGTGAAATGCCATGATGGGACTGGATAATGGGATAGAAGAATGCAGCGCTTTGCCGTTCATTTGCTGGTGGGGCAGGCAGTCCAGCGCTAGCGTCTGTCCTGCGGGAGATTCCTACGCGTCGTGCGGGCAGACCTCACTTGGACACCGCATCTACAATCTACAGTTGTTTGAAACTGCAAAAATTTTCATCCTCTACGCCCTCGTCATCAGAATTGAGCAAATCGGCGCGTTGACTTCCCAGCATCCGGATACATCAGGCAACAAGGTGGGCGCGCGTGAGCAGCCACTGCCTCGTTGCCTTGAGCCAGCCCGTCTGGGGAAGGAGTGATCTGGCTCGACGATTCACATCTTTTCTTGAGACACCAATAGCCAACCAACGAGATTTTCGGCGACGATTTCAAGCGCGCATCCGAGAGCCTTCGTCGCCGACTCGTATTCTCATAGAAGGCTGCTTACATCTTCAAAGCAATTGAGAGCGCGAAGTACTGCGACCCTTACCAATCTCCACAGCCATCAGCCTTACAAGAATAAGATGCTTGCGTTACACCAGCGGCATCAAACGACTGTGGCGGCCGGAGCTGTCATGTCAAGTCACCCAGTCATCCCTGTTTTTCGCGCCTTCATAGCCTTGCTAGGCGTCAGGGTTACGCGGCCGTTTGCGCGTGGTTAGTATTGTCAGGTTGTTGGTCCGGGACCTCGCATTGACAAGTTAGCGGACCAGGCCTGGACTCTACCACGTGAAGTAGATTGGATACCATGGGCTTCTTCTCAATCTACACTTATTAGCAGAGTGTGTTTTAATAAGCTCCTCACACGCCTTGTAACGTACCTCACAGGCGAGCGGGTTACACGAGCGAGCGGGTCACTTTTGCCAGGACCCTACCAAAACACTAACTCTTGTCAGATTAAATGTTTATAATGCGATGATGTGTGTTGTGTTAATTTTCTAATCTTCCTTTTCTAATTCTCAAAATACATGCTTGTGTGGTTACACGCAAGCTTTGTGTAACCAAACTATGCACTATCTCAGCCTCTGGCCTCCCTATCCTTATATCTAACACACCCCCTCAGCTTAGTAACTCTTAGGCTCTAAGCTAGACGCAATAGTTATGCTTCCGTCATCTATGTAACAGACAATCTCTCAAGCTAATCCTGTATCTCCTCAAGCTAGGCGTCTCGTGGTAGTTAGTAGTTGGTGCCTTCAATCAGGCCAAGCTACTTCAAGAACGTCAGCCACTTGTTAGCAGGTAGGGCTTTTGTAAACCTATTAGCAAGCATCTTAGCCGATAGTGTGTACTAGACGTCAATTGTCTGTCGCATAACTTCTTGCCTTAGCTAGTAGTTGTAGATATCTATATAGCAAAGCTTAGTCTGCAGCTTTGATATCTCTTTAGTAACTAACTAAATAGTTTAAGTGTTGTCGCACTGTAATGTAATAGCTAACTTAGAGAGCTTAACTCCAAGTCTTGTAAGCAGTTAGAAGGTAAACATTACTTCCTTAGCTACCTATAAGAGAGCTAGAAGCTCTGCTTTAGTTGTAGAAGTAGTAACAGTGTCTTGTTTATTTACTCGCTAGGCAATCAGTCCTCTATATAGCTTAATAGTGTATCCTTAGAAGCTCTTTTAGTCTAGTGTGTTGTCTGCAAAGGAGGCATCGCTTGTTACTTCTAGGCATTTGCCTCCTCTAAGATGAAGTAATCTCTGTCAGGTGTCCCTAAAGTACATCAGTACGCGGTCTGCGGCGTTGTAATAGTCTACCCCCAGATTTATAAGGAACTAAGCAAGTCTTAAGATCGCAAAAGCAATATCTAGTCGCGTAGTAACTGCAGCAAAGAGCAGTAATCTAAACTTGCGTTAATACTGTAGTGGAGTTTTACTCACCTCCAGGGGTCATTGTGCTCGATGCGTTGAGTAAGAATCAGAAGTAGTAATATTATTAGTAGGTGTGTTGTTGCCTGTTCGTTCTCCTCCCTCCCTGCTCTAAGGCCCACTCAGTTTAGCTGTTGACTACGCTACTTGCCCTATGTTACTCTACTACATCCCTCCCCTATTCAAGCAACTTAGCCCCCTTAAGTTGCGTTAGTTCTAAGTGCAGCTTAGATGTCACGGCGCGGTTATGGCTGCAGCCAATCAGGAGTTGCTAGGTAGACTTAGCAACTGCTAATTAGCTAAGACTGCTAAGTACCTAAAGTACTCCTAAGAAGGACCTTTCTCTATCTATTAAACCTACACGTAGCTCTTTAAGCTACATCTTATTGTAGAACCTGCCTATAAAGTTGCTACCTATTGTAAATAGCTATACTAAATTAACGCAATACTCTAATAGCTATTCCTTCTCTGCCTGCCTGCGCTGTACTAGCGTAAATACAAACTAAACCTAACCCCACTCTATAACACTACGTAGCTCCTACCTAAGGACTAGCTATCTGCACTTACCTGCTATAGATTGCCTAGACTCTTCTGCGTCTCTAGAGACAGTAGAAGACCTCTGCGCAAGCTTTAAATAAACTTCTAATAAATAGCTTATATACCTGCGCAACTACAACTAGTATATACTACACCTAGAGCACTCCCTTAACTCTATTTAGAAGAAGAAGAACTTGCAAGAGAAACTAGCGTAGACTACTATCTTTAAACGTAATAGAATTATCTAATACTAATAAGACTAATTTACAGAATTCTAGCAACAAATCTTCTAGCTTAAAATTAAAAAAATACAACTAGCTGCTGCAGCTTCCCCTGCTATATAGACCTCTATTGCTCCCGCACCTGTTACTGCCGCTAAGGCACTTCTAGATAACCTAATAAGACTAACTCTGCCTACTACTGTCTTACCTTCTAAAACTACTAGCTTTAGCAAGAAGATACCTAATCTAAAAGAATTTAATAGATTTTGCAATAACTTTAATTAGTTTATCTAGTAGATCTATAGCAAAATAAATGCTAACACGAATTAGGTTCTGCACGCTACTAATTGTATAACCTATATTGCTAGAAGACTTACTAAAAAAGTGTACTTCCTAATCTTACTAAAAATTAAGTATAGAATTTTCTAGTTTATTAACTACTTTTAAATACTTTAATATCTAGAGAAGACTTTTAGAGACCCTAAGTAGATATAAAACACACAGAATAAGCTGTTTTAGTTTAAATAAAAGAACTCTAACTTTAGTACCTACTTTTCTAGATTTTAATGCTTAGCTCTAGAGTTAGAGATGCCTAAAAATGCTCTAGTACCTCTTTTGTTCTAAGAGATATTACAAGAACTACAAAATATGCTCTTGCATAGTCCTGCCCTATTGTTAGAATACACTATATATGTGAACTACCTATAAACTCTTAATAATTGCTACTACTAGCACTAATAATAAGTATTCTATAATTGCATAAGTAATTGCCTAGCTAGTACCTCTATAACCCCTGCAAGCAAGACTACTACCCTCTAGGATGCTAACCTTATAGACTTAAGTACTACACGCTATTAACAAAACTTGTTTAACTCTTAAGGCTGCTAAGAGTAAGAGAAGTGTTACTATTATAGCTTGTTGTTCTACCTTGTTGCTGCTTGCCCTATCCCTGCCTCTACTAGAAACTCTACCTAATTCTGCGAAACCTGTTTAGACCTCTTACTAAAAAGATACTCTCTAGCTTGCAAAGCTTTATTGCTAAAGGCTCTATTACATAGGCGAAAATCTCTATCTTCTACTGTGGTGGAGTAACATGGGGCAAGTAGCGTAGTCAGCAGCCGAACTGAGTGGGCCTTAGAGCAGGGAGGGAGGAGAACGAACATACAAGAACACACCTACTAATAATAATACTACTTCTGATTCTTACTCAAAGCATCGAGCACAATAAGCCCTGGAGGTGAATAACGCTCTACTACATATAGCGACTAATCTACTACTCGAACTCCTACAGCCTTATACTTAGGAGGGTTGCGCTCTGAGCGCTTCTCAAGCGATCACCCTTGACGATGGTCTAGGAAATCGCGAAAGGATATTAAAGCATGATGGAGTACAACTGTAACGACACGAATTGATAATAAGATTACGATTAACACGACAAAAGAGATTAGAGAAAGGCTTGGAAGCCTACAAGACTAAGACAGGACATTTAGGTGCTATTGAGACGTACTTAACCGCACGCGAAGGCACACAGAACAAGAATTACGTTTTTAAAGCTGTTTAGTAGCAGCATAAGAAGGCTTAGTAAGCCTAAAATTAATTACAACAAAAGAGAACTAACAATTGTATATTAAGAGACGCAAAGAGAATAACAGAAATAGGCTTAGAAGCCTATAACAACTAGATTTGACAAAAGACACTAAGACACGCTTAGTACCGCAACTTAGGGCACGCAAAAGACCCTAAAATTAACTAATTACTATTTAGCAGAAGCACAGAAGGCTCAGAAGCAGCTCTAAGGGCGAATCAGCAAAAGTTATTCTTAACAAGTTAGAAGCAATGCATTTAAAACGCGCAAAGAGCGCAGCACAACACAGAGCGCAGGTCTAACTATCATATTAGAGAGCAGCAACCTGCTGCAAGGTATACTCTTAGATGCAGAGCAATAACCTAAGAGCAAATCAGCACAACAGAATAGAAGCCTAACTTAACAGCAATATTAAAGAGAATAAGAACTTAACAGCGCAAAGAAATTACTCTAGACAAGGAATTTACGCCAAAAAAGAAGTTAAAGCAGCATTAGGGGCTAGTAAGACACTAATAAGCTAAACTAATTACTAGTTATAAAAGACACTGTTAGAGTACTAGTTAAGCGCAATAATAATGTTTACAACAATTGCTGCATTCTTAAAAGCTATTTGCACGTTATTTCTACTTGCGTACGCAATAAGAATATCAAGAACAATTAATATAAGTACTAAAGAACAATCTAATAACTAAGCAGGCCTATTTCTAGCTAAAGAGACTTCTGCTGTTGTTAAGACATTCTTAGGCTGCAACGTCCACCCTCTAGAGCTAAACCAATCCCTTAAAGATAAAGATTAGTCAAAGAAGCTAGATATTCGCGAGAAAAGTATTAATTTAGCCTCAGAAGTCAATACTCCAACAAGCTCCCTCCTACCTAATGTGCTTAGAGCACTTTTAGTCCATATAATAGAGAACCTAGAGATTGCTATGCGCAATTTAACTGCTGCAGCAGTTCTCCTGTACCCCCAAGATAATATTAAGCTCTTCGCAGGCAAAAATATAACTCTCTTCCTAGAGCAGTATAAAGAAATAGCAAAGTATTACACATTTGACAACAAGGACATAATCAAACATATCACAGCTTACTACAAACCAAAGCCCCAAGCTACTATCACTACTTTTGAGGAATACAATAAAGCCTTGGAATCTAGCACCTAGGCCACCTTCTAAGACTTTCTTAGGAAGCGCTTCAAGGACAATAATAGAATCTAACAAGAGGAACGCTAAGAGTACTTTAAGTACTAGCTGTCGCAGTGCTAGGCCTAAGAGGGACTTAACGTTAGAGAATACCTGTAGGAATTCTAAATTAGAAGCAAGCGCTGCATTAACGCTAGCACGCTACAGGCATCTAACTAGGGAATATACCTAATTAAGGGTCTGCCCTAGGCACTTTAATTCTTCTTAATAGAAAAGTTTAACTTCAAAATTAGCAAGCCTAATAGCTTTAATTACAAGCAGCTCTGTAATTATCTCTTAAGGCGTATTCGCATAGAGGAGGATGCTCGCGTTATAAACCCAGCAGAAGCGATCAAGGTCTATAATGCTAAAGTAGAGTTTAAGGTTAATAAGATTACTAATCTAACTTAGAGGCTAGCTTAAGTACAGGCTAAGAAACAAGAGGAGGAAACTTATCCCTACGCAGCCTTTAAAGCCCTAAGGTTAAACCTTCCGCGTGCTAGAGAGACGCTTAACAGACATAATAGGCAAGCCCCGCTAGGAGCTGTTCTAACAAGATTAGAAGTAGATAACCTAGCCAACAAACTTACGCAATTAAAGATTAACAAAGCCTTGTTTATAAACAAGCTCTAGAAGTGCTAATAGACTTCTAGGGAAGCTAAGCTTATAGATATGCCTATAGTTAGAGGTGAGGTTAAGCAACAATTAAACAAACAAGCAGGACAGACAAGCTAATACGCTAGCAAATAAAGAGTTGTAGCAAATCAGCAGCGCTACTATCCCTAAGACTAAGGATCCTATGCTTAACAAGCGCCTAACTAGAGTGCTAATATGTACCCCTAGCGCAATTAGAATTAGTAGAACAGTCTGCAACGCGGATACAACTAGAGCACCTAGGGTTTCTAACAGAGAGGATATTAGAATAGTGGTTGCAGTTACTCGCCCGCGTGCTGGGTGTGTGAGTCAATTAGGCACTAGAAGAATAACTATCTTACGCTCTAAGCATACATTGAAGCAGGATAGGTGCATCTTAACTCCTTAAATGTCCTGTGGTGGGGTACTGAGAGCAACTCTTAGTTTAGGGTACCAAACTTGTTAATAAACCAAGGAAGGTAGGCTAAGGTGCTCTTATTGGAGATCAAGAAGTAATTCTTAAAGCGCGACGTTAACCCGCTCACAGTAATAGCTAATTGGAGTGAGCTCTCCAACCCCTTCTAGCCTACAACAACCAACGCGATAAGTACCTCTCTGTTCTCTAATTTAGCAGAGACCCTGCTAGACAACTTAGTATAAGGGTACTAGGAGTATTTAAACTAGTTAGTTAAACAATTAGAGCGGCCCTTAGGCACACCTTTAGGAAGCCAAGTTAACAACGTAAACCTAAAGACAAGTGCATTAGCAGTTAAAAGTGAATTAAGGACTAATTAAACTAGAAAGATACACAAGACTATTATAAAGAAGCCTAGTTTTAAAAAGATTCTATATTTAAGAGGGCACAAGAACTGTAAAGACAAGTACTTCCTAAGTTAAAGACAGGCTAAAAATTAAACAGTGCAGTTCACTAGGGAGCCTAATAATAATACTATAGAAGACGTCTAGGTCCTTAGCCCTAAGCTCCACTTAGGCCCAAAGCTAGAAGGAGTTAACGCAAAGGACAAGCCGCTGAGGAAACATTAACTAGTTAAGAAGCTTAACGCAGACGCGCATAAGGTAATTTAGCAAATTCTTAATTCGCACATCTAACTACTGCTTAAAGCAATTATTAGCAACATGCCTAAGGTGCAAAAGAAACTTTTCTAGTCAAGATACACACTAGAGGAGTTCAAGAGGCTGCACATTAACGCCAAAGCGCTTAAGGGTGACTTAGACAGCAGCAAAGAACAGGACAATAATCGTGCCCAACTATTAAACAGAATCTCGCAGTTCGCAGGAGGCGAGGTACCTCAGTTCGTGTGGGTTAAGGCAGAGTCAGGCCAGATCGTGCGTTACGCGCGCATCAAAGCCAATCATTAGTCAGATTCTCAAATCCGCGCTCTAGATCAGCAGCACGCCAAAAAGGAGTCAGGCACAGAACTCCTGCTAGACAATAACATATACAAACCCACTAGCACCCGCAAAACCTATAACCGCGCATTAGGCGTAGAATATCTGCGCCGCGACTGTCTGAAAGTCCTTATTAAGATCTGTGATAAGAGCTTTCTTAGCCTCCTTAATTCTAGAGCAGAGCTCAACACTATGAAACGCGAGACAGTAGAATGTGCACAACTCCCCATTATATCGTTGCCAAAGAATATAAGAGCGGCTCGGATAGTAGCAGCAAACAGGTCCACTGAAGGCTTCGTAGGCATCGTGTGGGGAGTGCTAGTCAAGGTAGGCTAAATTCTTGTAAGAACTAACTTTTTTGTGCTAGAAACTTGCAGAGTTGTCAACAAGCAAGCTGGCTTGATTAGCTTGATTGACTTGATTGGAAATAAGTAAGTCAATCAAGTCAAGCTCATTCACCTATTTTCGCGAGCAATTCAAGCTGCTATAGACCTCCAGAT